>CM022702.1:26805263-27400263 GCA_012295165.1 Asparagus setaceus
AAGCCCTTTTAACTGTTTGCTGATGAAATATTTGTCCTTAATCCCCATTGGACATTGTTGGTTGAGTTAGGGTTTATTTATGATTTTATTTTTGATATGGGTTCAATGACTATGGATATTCCTTATTGTAACTTTTGTGATAATTGTTTGTAGTCATCATATGAATTTTACATAACAGTTTCTAGTCTTTTCTCTTCAACCCAAAACTTGATAAACTTGAAGAACATGAATTTTGGGTGGCTAGCTTCATAAATTCATTAATTTCCTTATCAAGGGATGAAAGGGGAAGTGAAGAGATTTAGGTTAAAATGAGGAGGAGGAATGAAGAAGATGAGATGGTTTAGTAATTTAAGAACAACTAATTGTTAGAAAAGCCGCAATTGCTCTGATGGCCGAAATTGCTACTGATGCATATGCGTGCGTGGTTTTACCCCAATTTCTTGAGGGGTTTTCCACGTAAATCTGTGTGTTCTTTATTACTTCTGCAATACTTTAGCTGCGATCCTGCTCTATTGGGCCCTGGGTTTGTCCCAACACTAAATGGGTAAAAATAGTGTAGAACATGCACAAAAACATGCACAAGCAGTTTTCGGGCTTAGTAGTCGACTAATCTGCGGTAGTGGTCGACTAATCTGCTGACGACGAAGGTGTGTTTCTGCGTTGGAGTGCAGTAGTCGACTAATCGTGTTGTAGTCGACTAATCTGATGAGTAGTCGACTAATCAAGTAGTAGTCGACTAATGCAGCGGTCAGCGGGTTTTGGTTTTAAACCGGTTCGTTTAGAGTTTATAAATAACCCTAAACCCGATTATTTGAAAGCTAAGAAGCACGTTTTAAGCGACTTTTGAGAGGGTTTTGTGCATCTTTGGAGAGGAGATCTTTGAGAGATTGAGAGGTTTGTTTTAGGGTTTCTTTGTGAGAACTTGTAATCCTAATTTGTATTCTCTCTTTCTATTAGTGAAAATCCCCTCCTTACCCCCGTGGACGTAGGCAACTTGCCAACCACGTAAATCTCGTGTCTTTACTCTTTATTGTGTTTTTGCTATCGTTTGTGGTGGTTTCTCTCGACGGTTCATGGCCCAACAATTGGTATCGAGCTATTGTTCGATTGGAAGTGGTGTAATTTCTAATTTGAGGGGTGTTCGGTGATTCCCGAGAAGCGGATTCACGAAGACAAACAGAGGATGGCCAACCAAGAATCACCAAAGTGGAAAATTCGAGATTGAAAAGTTCAATGGGAAGAACGACTTTTCTTATTGGAGGATGAGATGAAAAATTTTCTAATTTCAAAAATTGCACAAGACTTTGGATGGAAAGGAGAAGAAGAACAAGGATATGTCCGATGAGGATTGGGAGGAGTTGGATCCGAAGCACGGGCCGATTATCCTATGTCTTGAGAGGGATGTAGCTTTCTTGGTAGATGGAGAGGAAACGGTCAGCGGTGTGGAAGGAAGAAGTTAGAGGGTACCTTCATGACGAAGAGTCTAACTAACCGGATCTACTTAAAATCCAAATTGTATACTTGCAAGATGGAGGAGGGCTCATCAATCCGGAACACATCAACAAGTTTGATAGGATCATATCATTTGAAAGACATAGATGTTAAAGTAGGAGACGAGGATCGGGCGCTTCTACTACTCTCTCTGCCAAGTCTTATGAGAACCCAGTGCAAACACCGAGGCTTGTGGGAGAAAATCGAAGATGGATGAGACTAGAACGGCACTTCTAGCGGACGATCTTCGAAGACGCAACTAGTGACATGGCCATCGCGTAACAGGAACAAGCGCAGGATTGTTTGCAAGAGGAAGGAGCAATGAGCGAGGAAAAGGCAAGGGAGGAAAGTCTAGATCTAAATCAAGACCTCTTGCAGAAAAGGATGTTTCGCGCGTGAAGCCGGGCATTTCAAAGTCGATCCGTCCAAATAAGAGAGTAGGTGGAAAGAAGAACAACAACAAGACCAGAGGAGAGAGGGCAAGGAAGAAGCGAGCTACGCTTCGAGGAAGGGAGCGATAAGGAATGCTATGTCACACCGCGCAGGAGATCTCCGGAAGTGGATACTTGATTCTCGGTTGCTCTTACCATATGTGTCCAAATAGGAAGTGGTTTACTACCTACAGAGGCATTGATGGTGGAACTGTATTGATGGGGAATAACCATGCTTGTAAAGCAATTGGGGCTAGGTAATATCAAAATCAAGATGCATGATGGAGTGGTTCGAACCTTGACGGATGTGAGGCATGTTCCCGACTTGCGGAAGAATCTTATCTCAGTGCTTTGGACTGGTGGTTGCAGGATTGTGACGAAAACGGAGTGAAGAAGGTTGTTCGTGGTTCCTTAGTAGTGATGAAGGGTGTTCGTCACGGTAATCTATATACTCTCAGGTACCGATGTGAGATGCAGCCGTTGAACTGGCGAAGTGGTGGAGACCCATGTGAGCACACACGGTTATGGCATAGGCTTGGGCATATGTCGAGAAGGGTCTAGTTCGCTTGGGAAAGAGGGTCTCACAAGAATCAAGGAACCTAGTATGGATTTTTGCGAGGATTGTGTGTATGGAAAGTCACATCAAGGTCAAAAGCCAACGTCTAAAGTCTAAGAGGGATACTAGATTATGTGCACACGGATGTTCGGGTCCTACAAACTCCAAGGGTGGTTCCATGTATTATGTCTCGCTTATAGATGATTATTCTAGGTATGCTTGGATTTACTTTCTCAAGCACAAGAATGAGGTGTTCGAGACATTCAAGAAGTGGAGAACAATGGTTGAGAACGGACAGAAAGAAATTGAAGACGCCGAGATCCGATAACGGCATGAGTATGCGATGGTGCTTTCGAGTTTCGCGGATCGAGGGAATTGTTCGACACCGACACAAGTCTACACCACGCCAGAATGGGGTCGCGAGAGATCGAACCAACACCGGAGAAAGCGTGAGGCGCGATCTTATGCGTGATTGGGCAACGAATGGTGGGCGTAATGGCTACGACTTGTTACATTGTGAACCGCTCACCACATTCGACATTGATGGTGATACACCCTATGGTGTGGTCGTGGAGCATGCGCATTATGATAGCTCGTAATTTTCGGATGTACCGCCTACTATCACGCCAACGAGGGAAAGCTTGACGAGGGCCAAGAAGGCAATATTCTTGGGATATGCAATGGCGAAAAGGCTATCGCCTTGGTGTACGGAAGATTCAAAGTTCGCGGATCGCCAGGATGTTACCTTTGATGAGAAATCCATGATTGCTAAGGCCCAAGGATGATGGTGTTTGACCGGTGAGACTTCTAAGTCTCGTGTTATTGAAATAGAACCTAAAGACCAACTAGGTTCTAATCGTGCTCAAGTGGGAAGTCGTAGATGATGAGCTTGGAGTGAGGAGGTTCAGCAGAAAATACACGTGCACTACAACAACAAAGAACTGAGGATAATTTGGCTTCCACTAGGCCAAAGCGAGCATACGCGTGTTTTGAAGTCAAATGATCAACCCCTCAAGCACTATGGGCGCTAATATGGTTGAATACACACTCTAAGTGAGGAGGACGAGCGGTCTCCTTCAAGGAAGCTATTCTGACAAGGATAGTGAGAGTTGGTGGTCTGGATGGAGGAAGAGATGGAATCTCTTCTAAGAACCAAACATGGGAGGTGGTCCCATTGTCTGAGGGAAGAAAAGCTATTTGTAAGTGGGTGTATAAAAGAAAGGAAGATCTTCGAGCTCTAGGTGGTGTAAGATACAAGGCGAGGCTAGTAAGGGCGGGCTTTGCACGTAAAGAGAGTGTGGATTACAATGAGATATTTTCTCCGGTGGTGAAACACACATCTATTCGGTGCTATTGAGTATTGTTGCTTATGGTGATTTTGAGTTGGATCAACTCGATGTTAAAACAACCTTCTTGCACCTGAGACTTGGATGAAGAGATCTACATGCATCAACCTCGAGGGCTACAAGGTTGAGGATAAGGAGAATCATGTGTGTCGCTTGAGGAAGTCATCAGTATGGATTAAAGCAATCTCCTACCAGGGTACAAGCGATTTGACTCCTTCATGTCGAAGCATGGGTTTTCCGGTTTATCATGATTGTTGTGTTTACATTCTGAAGCTTCATGGATGTAATTTTATCTATCTTCTTTGTATGTGGATGACATGCTTATTGCTTCTAAGAGTGGTGGAGATAGATAGGTTGAAATCTCAACTTGGTGAAGAGTTCGAGATGAAGGACATGGGTGCCGCTAGGAAAATACGGGTATGGAGATTAGAAGAGAGCCGCGAATCGACGATTGTTCTTGAGTCGAAAGGCTACATAGAGCGGTGATCGCGAGGTTCGGGATGCAAAGTGCTAAGTCGGTGGTGACTCCATTGGCTCCACACTTTAGGCTGGTAATCAATCTCCCACTACAAATGAAGAGAAGCACATGGAGCTGTTCCTATGCTAGTGCAAATTGGCGCTTTAATGTATGCAATGGTGTGTACACCGCATATTTCCAGCGGTTAGTGTGGTCGTGATTCATGGCATGACTGGAAAGCGACCGGGAAGCAAAGTGGAAGGGTCCTCGGTACTTAAAGGGTACGCTTGATACTGGTCTGTTTTGGTGGAGAAACATGTCGATTGACGGGTTTGTGGACTCGATTATGCGGGCGATCTAGATAGACGGCGATCTACTCTGGTTATGTATTTAAGATACATGGAGCTCTAAGTTAGTTGGCGATCGATGTTGCGGTGCCAGCTGGCACTTTCTACTACAGAGGCCGAGTACATGGCCATGACAGAGGGAGTGAAGGAAGCATTGTGGTTGTGGGGTCTTCTAGACGATTTGGGGATTGAGCAGAAAACGGAACTTGTGGTGTGACAAATGTGAGTGCAATTCACTTGGCGAAGAATCAGTTCATCATGCTCGCATTCAAGCATATCGATGTCGTATCATTTTGTGCGGGATGTCATAGAGGAAGGTGATATTTCTCTCATGAAGGTGCACACGAATGAGAATCCATGGACATGTTAACCAAGGTGGTCACGGTAGTAAGTTTAAGCATTGCTTAGACTTGCTTCATATCGCCTCTTGTTGATTTGCCCAAGAGGGCAGATGCCGGGCGGTAATGGGTAAGGTGGAGATGATTTGAGGTGAACTACGGTGAGCTTGATCCCTGGAGGGTACGAGGCGCCGCGTGTAGTGACGCACCGGATTGGCCTGATTGGCTAATGGTGATCTCTAGATGTTCTTGGTGTTCTTCCGGTGTTCGTCCAAAATTTGAGGTAAATCAAATGATGTACGAGGTGGAGAATTGTAGAACATGCACAAAACATGCACGCGCCGCTTAGTAGTCGACTAACTGCAGAGTGGTCGACTAATCGCTGCATCTACGTAAAGGTGTGTTTCGCTAGTCCGAAAGTAGTCGACTAATCAAGTAGTAGTCGACTAATCAAGTAGTAGTCGACTAATCAAGTAGTAGTCGACTAACTGGCAGATTCAAAACGGGTTTTGGTTTTAAACCCGTTCGCTTAGAGTTTATAAATAACCCTAAACCCGATTATTTGAAAGCTAAGAAGCACGCTTTAAAGCAGCTTTTCGAGGGTTTTGTGCATCTTTGGAGAGGAGATCTTTGAGAGATTGAGAGGTTTGTTTTAGGGTTTCTTTGTGAGAACTTGTAATCCTAATTTGTATTCTCTCTTTCTATTAGTGAAAATCCCTCCTTACCCGTGGGCGTAGGCAACTTGCCGAACCACGTAAATCTCGTGTCTTTACTCTTTTATTGTGTTTTTGCTATCGTTTGTGGTGGTTTCTCTCGACGGCCTGCCGTCCGCTACCAACAAATAGCCTAAAACAATCACATGACACTCGCATGAGAAAAAGGTAATTGCAATTTCTGAAATCTCTAGGATACTTTAGTATAGCAAAATACAAATAATGACATTTAAGTGTAACAAGTGGGAAACTATGTGATATTTAACTGAATTTGTTTTAGCCCTTCTTCAAAGATTGATTAACGGGTCGCTTTCGGGTACCCGACCCGTTTAGGTTACGGTCAAGCTAGGTGAAGGCAGTCACGTGCTCCTGTAGTGGCTCCGGACGGCACGCGCGGTTCGGGTCGCTAAACAGAGGACCGGACGACAACGTAGAGAGTACACCTGCAAGTGTGGCTAAATTTGGAATAGTGATTGGGTCGCGAGTGAAACCCACGTACGGGATTATTCGATCCGTAGTTTGATGACATACATGTGAATGAATTTTGTATTTTAGGTTTCGATATTTTGAGATCGTGATGTTTGATTTAATACTTGCCTCATTAAGTAAGATTCTTGTACTCAAAGTTTTGGGAATTTGCATTTGTTGCCTTGCTCAATTTACACTTCTTTCATCAAAATATGGCTCTTCGCTTTGGAAGCGTTAATCATGTCCTCTTTTGTAACACTCTTTGATTTGTAGCCTAGAAAGATCAAATCTCTAATAGGAATTTTCTAGGATTGATCTCTCTAATTTTTGAAATATATTGTAATAAGTCCCTAAATTATGCATTAATATAAAACAAAATCTCTCAAAAGATTCCTTTAATTAAAATGTATGTTATTTCAAACCGAAGTATCTAGCATCCATTTGTTTTTCTTGTTATGTCCATGTTGCCATCCCTTTGGTGCCGCTGGACGTTGGCGATGTTGCGGAGCTACTGATGCTTTCTACTACAGAGGCCGAGTACATGGCCATGACAGAGGGAGTGAAGGAAGCATTGTGGTTGTGGGGTCTTCTAGACGATTTGGGGATTGAGCAGAAAACGGAACTTGTGGTGTGACAAATGTGAGTGCAATTCACTTGGCGAAGAATCAGTTCATCATGCTCGCATTCAAGCATATCGATGTCGTATCATTTTGTGCGGGATGTCATAGAGGAAGGTGATATTTCTCTCATGAAGGTGCACACGAATGAGAATCCCGCGACATGTTAACCAAGGTGGTCACAGTAGTAAGTTTAAGCATTGCTTAGACTTGCTTCATATCGCCTCTTGTTGATTTGCCCAAGAGGGCATGGCCCGCGGTAATGGGTAAGGTGGAGATGATTTGAGGTGAACTACGGTGAGCTTGATCCCTGGAGGGTACGAGGCGCCGCGTGTAGTGACGCACCGGATTGGCCTGATTGGCTAATGGTGATCTCTAGATGTTCTTGGTGTTCTTCCGGTGTTCGTCCAAAATTTGAGGTAAATCAAATGATGTACGAGGTGGAGAATTGTAGAACATGCACAAAACATGCACGGTTTTGGGCTTAGTAGTCGACTAACTGCAGAGTGGTCGACTAACTGCATCTACGTAAAGGTGTGTTTCTGCGTTGGAGTCCGAGTAGTCGACTAATCGTGTTGTAGTCGACTAATCTGATGAGTAGTCGACTAATCAAGTAGTAGTCGACTAACTGGCAGATTCAAAACGGGTTTTGGTTTTAAACCCGTTCGCTTAGAGTTTATAAATAACCCTAAACCCGATTATTTGAAAGCTAAGAAGCACGTTTTAAAGCGCCTTTTGAGGGTTTTGTGCATCTTTGGAGAGGAGATCTTTGAGAGATTGAGAGGTTTGTTTTAGGGTTTCTTTGTGAGAACTTGTAATCCTAATTTGTATTCTCTCTTTCTATTAGTGAAAATCCCTCCTTACCCGTGGGCGTAGGCAACTTGCCAACCACGTAAATCTCGTGTCTTTACTCTTTTATGTGTTTTTGCTATCGCTTGTGGTGGTTTCTCTCGACGGTTCAGCGGTCCGTACCAACAAATAGCCTAAAACAATCACATGACACTCGCATGAGAAAAAAGGTAATTGCAATTTCTGAAATCTCTAGGATACTTTAGTATAGCAAAATACAAATAATGACATTTAAGTGTAACAAGTGGGAAACTATGTGATATTTAACTGAATTTGTTTTAGCCCTTCTTCAAAGATTGATTAACGGGTCGCTTTCGGGTACCCGACCCGTTTAGGTTACGGTCAAGCTAGGTGAAGGCAGTCACGTGCTCCTGTAGTGGCTCCGGACGGCACGCGCGGTTCGGGTCGCTAAACAGAGGACCGGACGACAACGTAGAGAGTACACCTGCAAGTGTGGCTAAATTTGGAATAGTGATTGGGTCGCGAGTGAAACCCACGTACGGGATTATTCGATCCGTAGTTTGATGACATACATGTGAATGAATTTTGTATTTTTAGGTTTCGATATTTTGAGATCGTGATGTTTGATTTAATACTTGCCTCATTAAGTAAGATTCTTGTACTCAAAGTTTTGGGAATTTGCATTTGTTGCCTTGCTCAATTTACACTTCTTTCATCAAAATATGGCTCTTCGCTTTGGAAGCGTTAATCAAGTCCTCTTTTTGTAACACTCTTTGATTTGTAGCCTAGAAAGATCAAATCTCTAATAGGAATTTTCTAGGATTGATCTCTCTAATTCTTTTTTTGAAATATATTGTAATAAGTCCCTAAATTATGCATTAATATAAAAACAAAAATCTCTCAAAAGATTCCTTTAATTAAAATGTATGTTATTTCAAACCGGAAGTATCTAGCATCCATTTGTTTTTCTTGTTATGTCCATGTTGCCATCCCCTTTGGTGCCGCTGGACGTTGTCGTGCTTGGGAAATTTATAAGTGAGTATAGTCTCATGTTGGAAAGATTTAGGAAAAGTGAATGGATTGAATAGGAGTTGGGACAAATAATTAATAGCTTAAGTTTTTGGATTAAAAACAGTTCGTAATATCTATTTAAGGTCCATTAACTTCAAGTTGGGCTCATTTTCCTCCCAACATGTTGGCCACCTACGGAATCCTAGATCATCATGACCATGCACCATTACCCTTCGACCATTACTTGCCACTACCTCTGGTGACTGTTTGATTTAACAAGAAAACATGAAAATTAACCTATTTAACAGAGACTTGGATTGGCACAGCGAAATCAAAAAATAAAAATAAAAATAAAAATTCACAATGCGCTTTAAATTTGTAGTCAACAATATTTAAATCTGAATTGCTTTAATATCATCTTTAAAGTCCCTGCCAGTGTAACAAAACTTCAAAGTTGTAGGGGATTGAGAGTTATAATTCTATACTTTAAGCTAAAAGAGGCTTGAACTAATACGGTTAAAATTGAATGTAACAGCAACAAGCCAAGAGCTAAAAAAAAAAAAAAAAGTCTTAAACAGTTTATTTGGAGAGCTCAAATAAGCCCATCATGAAATTATTGGTTCTATTAAACATATCTCTCTGTTAATCATTTAACTCTCCTCGTGTCACTTACACCGGATTACAAGTACAGGGAAGAGCAAGTGGAGCTCAAATTTCAGCCGTAAGTTCCGTAAGTGGGAGCCCTATTCCTTATTCTCCTTAATTATTCCCTTATTATTACTATTTTATACTTACCAAAACATTATAAAACGACATCATAAGAGACAGATAGATAGGTATTTAGGAGACATCCCCTTTACACGTATTCCCACATGATAAGCTTATCCCGCAGTAATCATTATCTTTGAACAAAAGCATGAGAGAAGAGAATAACTAAGATTTTGTTATCCCAAGCCAAGCTAAACTACTGTTATTCCTCGAGATTGGTAATTAAGTGCGATTTTATATCACAAAGAACAAAACATTCCATATGTGTACATTAACCGAGGGATAGTGACAAAATGCTCTCCCAATAACTTTTGCTCAATGAGATCTTAGCCCATAAGATCCTGGCAATCTTCTAACTTATTTAAAAAAAATAAAAAAATGTATTAAAAAAATAAAAAATAAAAAAATTAAATAAATCTACCTATAAATAATAAACTCCTGTGTGGGGTCGGCTTATTAGGCGAGGGTGTGATTTTGGGTGTTTTCTTGATCGAAGCTAATAACATGTGGAAAAGTGTTATTTGATAATCTTAATTAAACTTATACTTCTACTAGATTATTCTTACGGACAAGGGGTAACCTTCACACCTTTTAACATAAGTTAACTAATAATAAATAGTGATCAATGTGATTAAGGCTGTTCAAAACATGTCAGTCTGATACTCAAAAGAAATCTCAATGAAAATAGTATATAATAATAATAATAATAATAATAATAATAATAATAATAATAATAATAATCTTTTTTCATAAATAATAATAATCCTATAAAATAAATGAAAACCCTCTTTATTTTCTCGGACAACTTTTAAAATTTAAAAATTCATAGGAATCAATATAGATAGGAACTACACACACACACACACACACACACACACATATATATATATATATATATATATATATATATATATATATATATATATATATATATATATATATATATATATATATATATATATATAACCAATATTTAAGAATGAATTTATAGACAGAACCTACATGATCATACATGATCATAATGAAACACATATTTACTACTAAAGCTCAAATTTTAATAAAAATAATATCTGCAAATATCCACATCTCTCTCTCTCTCTCCTAAGATTTAATTATACTTAGTTCTCTTTCTCTCTCGGCTAAGATTTAATTATACTTAGTTGTTGGCCTATTGAAAAAAAAACTATACTTAGTTGTTGGGGGAGTAAACATGCCCGGCTGAGAGTTAATGGGTCTTAAACAGAGATTAGAAACTAATTTTAACCCAAAAAGATAAGTTGTTACGTAATGGTCCCAACTCATATTTAAACTATCACTCTTTCTTATTCTTTCCAACATGGGACTATACTCATACATGAATGTTCTAATAATCTCCCCTTCATTCATGAGGAATTCACTAACATGGTCCAAACCGGAGGGCAACATCACCGCATAATATCCGTAGGATCGTCCACCATCGGGTTAACTTAACCAGTTCTAAGTTCAATCTTCCTGACCTTAATCATTATCCTTGACGCCTTCAGAGACTTCGAGCTTCACTTTTATTTAGGCCACAATCTTAGCTCTGATACCATTTGCTGGGGAGTAAACAAGCCCAACCGAGAGTTAATGGGCCGTAAACAAAGGCTAAGAACTAATTTTAACCCAAAAGCTTAAGATGTTAGATATTGACCCCGACTCTTATTTAACCCATCACTCTTTTTATCTTTTCCAATGGGCACGACTATACTCCCACATGAATATTCTAACATTAGCTAGAATCTATTTAAAGTGAGGTTTAATTAACTAGAGTTTAATTAGTCTGAATAATATATATAGTATAATAGTTAATATTTTTGGTTCAACATTGTAGCGATACATTATTCTGACTCTTACCATCACATATCTAACATTCATTAATTTACCCTACTGCTAGAAATAGAAGATTCTTCCCTCAGAAACAGAATCAGCTCTTCTTCTTAGATGGAGAATGTCGTAGATTTTGTTTATGGCATTTCCCCATGTCTCTTAACTTAATCGCTTCTGTATTTAGAGACAAACTTTTAATTAAACTACCTCCAATTAGTCATTTTAAACATCAGATAGTCCAAGTTACACCTGAATATTAATATTGTTTTCAATTTGGAAATTTTCTCCGCATATTGTGTATGTGTATGTCACATGTTAGTAACAAAATAATATTTCTTCTTCTTCTCCATTCTATAATATATGTAGAAAGCGACATTAATACTCTTTTAAAATCTAGCTGCTCCTAATCAAACGCCGACGCTGCACTGTTGATGGGCACGATTGAGATCTCCACCGAATCGGAATTCTATATAAAATAGTGCTGATCAGTCTCTTTCTCTTAACATACATATAAAAAAAACAGAAAAGGGCTCAAATTTGATTAACTTAATTAGTACAGCAGTACAGTTCATTTGACAATTCATCTAACCAAATTTCTCAACATTAATTGGCTAATCCAAGAGCTTGGTCAACCTACCACCTCTTAGTCGAACCACTTCCAATATTTTCTCAAAGTATTTCCTTTCAAACATAAGCCAAAACATAGTAATCAGCAGAAGTTAGCATAGCTTCTAGACCAAGAGAAATGCTCATGCTATTATATTAATTCCTTCTACAATTTAATGATTTGGACTGTTGTCAAATCCTACAAAATCACAATTCAATAATGTGATTATGTTATGTCACCAACATGTTTCGGGATCTCTACTACAAATATAGACAGATATATATACGTACCACTACTTTTAATCATAATCATCTACTGTTCATTGATTATTATTATCTGTTTTAATAGAAATTGAACACAAAGTAGTTCGCAAAAATTATTATGCGTGAATAAATCAAAATTATCGAAAATATATTATGCATTTACGATTGAATAGATTCTCTTTACTGTTAAGTGACAATGAAAAGGTCTAAATTAATCATTTTGCCACACTTAAACAAAAACTAAACCTCTTTAACATGACAGCCTTCAACACAAATTATTATGTAGCTTTAACTAATCAATGATGAGAATTAAGTGGATACATAGATTACTCATACAGTACTTACAAGAAAAAAAGGTGCAATTTGTAGCTGTAGTCTTAATAATAACAAGAAAAACTGAAAAGAACTTGAACCCTGTGCTCTTGAATACTGCTTTTGAGGTAAGAGACAAAGTAACATCTTTCACCCCCACTCTTTCCCCTATATAAAACCCCCCCACCAACTCCTCTTAACCTCCACTCCTTTACTCTTCACTCCCAAACCTAACTTCTCTCATTTGCTAACCCTCCCAAACTTTTCTCAATTCCTTTACATCAAACTTTAGAGGAAAAAAAAAATGATTCAAGAACTATTGACCGAGTCATGGAGGACAGGAAAATGTCCACCATTCCAACCTCCTCTCCTTCTCAATCTGCAACCTCCTCCCTCCTCGGCCTCCGCGGAGCCCCAGCAGAACCTCCGCTGCCCTCGCTGCGACTCAACACCAAATTCTGCTACTACAACAACTACAACCTCACCCAGCCTCGGCACTTCTGCAAGACCTGCCGCCGGTACTGGACCAAGGGCGGGGCCCTCCGCAACGTCCCCATCGGCGGCGGCTGCAGGAAAACCAAATCCTCATCTCCGACCATCACCATCGCCGGCAAAACCACTGCTGGCGTCAGCAAGGCCAAGCCCATGACGTCATCATTCGACGTCGTGGGCCGGGCCCCGCCGGAGCTGCTGTGGGCTGGCATGCCTCACAGTTCCCATCTGATGGCTCTGCTCAGAGCCAGCCAGATGCAAAACTCTAACCCTAGCCCTAGCCCTAGCCCTAGCTTTCTTAACCCCGTTAGGGTTAAAGAGGAAGGGGGTTTAATTGGGGGAGGATCAGCAATGATGACTGAGCCTCAGTTCCCTATGTTCAGGAATGAGAGTCCGTATCAGTACCAGCAGCAGCAGCAGCAGAATATGCTGCTGAGTGAAGCGCCGACGAGCTCTGGGATTCAGGAGCTTTATCAGAGGCTGAGATCGTCGTCGATGAACAATGATCATTTGCAAGTTATAGCGAACAATGTGAGTTCTTCTGGTGTTAATGCCAATTGCTTGTCTTCTGCCGTTGCTGCACCGGTGACTGCTGTGTCTGTTATGAGCACGGCTTCCTCGATTATGGAGCCGATTCCGTTGACTGGAGGAGAGTTTGGGTACTGGAATCCGATGATGACGTGGCCCGATATTTCGACGGCGAATGGAGCGTTCCCTTGAGAGCACTACTGATCTTTTTTTTTCTTAATTAGTTGTAGTTCTTCTTACTAGCTGGTTTTTTTTTTTTTTTTTTTGAGTGGTTTAATGATGTTGTTAGGGTGTGGGAAATGTGTAATGGGGGGGCTAAGTGCGAGGGAAATGGGATATATGGATAGTGTTTCTCCTTCTTTTAATTGGTACTTATCTCTCTTTAATTAGCTTCTCAACTATGATGTGTTTAATTGAAAAGTAATGTTAACCCATATTTCACTTTAGTCCATTTCTATTTCTAGCTATAATTGTTTGAGAAATAGGATTCTCTGATGTAATTTTAGTATTGAATTATACCTTTGAACATTTTTAGTGATGCACTAGTTTCTCCTCATTAATTAGACTTAAATTAATGATAAAACTAATCACTCTTATGTACTTGGGGTTTCCATTGTGTAGACAATGTGAGAGAGAAAAGGGGGAAAAGGTGAGATGATGGAGGGAAGTGCTTGGAGATTCTTGTTGTTTATTCAGCAGTGGATAAAGTTTTTAGAGAGAGAGAGAGAGAGAAATAGAGAGTAGCAAGCTAGCAGCCTTTGGAAGGGGTGCTTGCCCTGAAACAGCAGGCTGATTCGATTCCCTCTCCACCAAAAAACTGCAGCCTTAATTTTTTCCTCAATCTCATCTAGAGAGAGAGAGAGAGAGAGAGAGAGAGAGAGAGAGATGCTTGTGTGGCTTTAACCCAGCATGACTCCCTCGAAACTCGCAGATTATATTCCCCCTCTCTACAATTCATAGCTTCTCTTTTCTCATGCTAACGCCCATACGCTTGCATCATTGAGAAGCTAGCCTAGTATCTAGTTTCTCTGATTGCTTGTCATGTCCCCAGACTCCCACACTTTAGACTGATTTGATTTGAGCTTTGGTTGCAGTGGCCACCGATTTTGTTCTCAGTTGTTTAGTTTATGTCTACAGTGGTTGCTAAAGCTACTGCAGCAAACGTGATGGATAAAACAACGTTGGCGACTTGGGTTTGGTTTGGTAGGAGGTGAGGTGGAGTGAGGTGAGGAATAAAACAAAAATTTCTTTTTGGTAAGGAGGTTTTTTGGAGAGGGAGTTGAGGTAAGGTGAGGTAAGGTGTAGTGAGAGAAAGTTCAAAATGAATAGAAAGCATAGAGAGAGAAATTAACATCCTTTCAATTTGAAGGGATACACGCGGGAAGAACAAATCTGTTATCTAATTACTCTTATACCTTTACTCATTTTTCATAATTACTCAATTGTCTATCTTATCAAAATCTTTTTACTAACTCACCAAATAAAAAAAAAAGGAAAACATGTACCTCCCCCACTCTCACTCCAACCAAATAAGAAGCACATAAAATTTATCCTTTCTCGTACCTCATTGCACCTTACTCCATCTCACCTTCCGTCCTTGTACCCCCCTAACAAACCAAGCCTAATTTCTTTGCAATGTTAGATGATCAACAATCTAAAATCTTCGAACTACTTAACAATCTAACAGTTTGAAATTTAGTTCCGTATAAATCTTATTTGTGTTATTGAAATCTTATGGGAACTGTGTAACTATCTTAAGTTGATTTTGTTATCAGTTATTTATATTTTTAATTTTTCGAGTTTGTCCTCTAAATCTATACTATTATATAAAAAACTTCTACCTACTGATACAGTATTTTGTCCTTTATTCACCTACTGCTACTATAATTTGTCCTTCAAGCTGTGTCCTTTTCCTCAACCATATTATAAATCTCTTCCTTCTCCACTGTTCACGCTCAATTAAAATAATTAAAAGTAGTTTTTGTCAAGAATTGCTCCAACATAAGTATTTTGGCATGAAGGTCTAAGGCATTCATTTTTTTTTTGGCAAAAGAGTTTTTCATGAAGGTCCAAGACTGCATTTATACTATTATACAAAAACTTTCACCTATTGATACAGTAATTTGTCCTTCAACTTTTGTCCTTTTCTTTAACCATTTTTTTCACCTATTGTACTGTAAGTTGTCCTTCAAGTTTTGTCCTTTTCCTTAACCATTTTAAATCTCTTTCTTCTCCACTGTTTACAAATTACACTCAATTAAAATAATTAAAAATAGTTTTGTCAAGAATTCCTCCAGCATAAATACTTTTGCATGAAGGTCTAATGCATTGAACTTTTTAGCAAAAGAGTTTTTCATGAAGGTCCAAGGCTGCATTTAATTTTTCTAGGGAAAGCTAACTTAAGCGAACAAATTAAGAGTACACATTTTGATATCCAATGGTTAAATAGCTAGGGTAAAAGCTCCGAACAACAAGTTTTCTGTAATATCATCACCTTCCTATCAACATCGCAGTTATTTAGAAAGTTAAAACTTTCATCTATTTATTATTATTATTATTATTTTGGAGAAATTCAGTATATATCGAAAGTTGATGCATTGAAATAAGATATTTTCTTCTTGCTTCCTAGCTACTGAGAAACAAAGAAAACTTTTGGTTAATATCAAATCCTAAATTGGAGTCGTCAATACTTAGTTTTAATTTTATCTTTTGGAACAAATCATATATTAAGCATGTATTTTACATCATATAAAATTCCATGAAGAGAGCAAAAGATGATATATGTATCATGAATGGAGTTATATCAAGCATACATAATTAACATGTATCCATGAATTGATACATATTAATTTGAAGATCGATCTTCTTATTCCACCCATATCAAGAAATTTAATTTGGCCTCCTAAAATTTGTCTTTAAAAAATTATTTTTCAAATGTGTTACTTAGATTGGCCATTTTATTTTAAAGTTAACATTTCCACTTTATTTTTAAGTTTTAATATAATTGTAGAAGTGTAACCCTCAGATGACGCGATGCGAACTCCTTATACTTTTTATAGTGTTCATTATTGTAAAAAAGGTATTATTTACAATACTTTTAGTGATTTGTTTAGTAAAATTTTTGCAACTTTCTTACATTCCAATAACTTCATCTCGATCTCAAAGTTTATATGAACATTATTTTTGGATAAATTCAAACTTTAAGATGTTAAAATAAAAATAATAAATGAAACCTTAGGACATTAAAATAATTAAAAATAGTTTTGTCAAGAATTCCTCCAGCATAAATACTTTTGCATGAAGGTCTAATGCATTGAACTTTTTAGCAAAAGAGTTTTTCATGAAGGTCCAAGACTGCATTTATACTATTATACAAAAACTTTCACCTATTGATACAGTAATTTGTCCTTCAACTTTTGTCCTTTTCTTTAACCATTTTTTTCACCTATTGTACTGTAAGTTGTCCTTCAAGTTTTGTCCTTTTCCTTAACCATTTTAAATCTCTTTCTTCTCCACTGTTTACAAATTACACTCAATTAAAATAATTAAAAATAGTTTTGTCAAGAATTCCTCCAGCATAAATACTTTTGCATGAAGGTCTAATGCATTGAACTTTTTAGCAAAAGAGTTTTTCATGAAGGTCCAAGACTGCATTTATACTATTATACAAAAACTTTCACCTATTGATACTGTAAGTTGTCCTTCAAGTTTTGTCCTTTTCTTTAACCATTTTTTTCACCTATTGTACTGTAAGTTGTCCTTCAAGTTTTGTCCTTTTCCTTAACCATTTTAAATCTCTTTCTTCTCCACTGTTTACAAATTACACTCAATTAAAATAATTAAAAATAGTTTTGTCAAGAATTCCTCCAGCATAAATACTTTTGCATGAAGGTCTAATGCATTGAACTTTTTAGCAAAAGAGTTTTTCATGAAGGTCCAAGGCTGCATTTAATTTTTCTAGGGAAAGCTAACTTAAGCGAACAAATTAAGAGTACACATTTTGATATCCAATGGTTAAATAGCTAGGTAAAAGCTCCGAACAACAAGTTTTCTGTAATATCATCACCTTCCTATCAACATCGCAGTTATTTAGAAAGTTAAAACTTTCATCTATTTATTATTATTATTATTATTTTGGAGAAATTCAGTATATATCGAAAGTTGATGCATTGAAATAAGATATTTTCTTCTTGCTTCCTAGCTACTGAGAAACAAAGAAAACTTTTGGTTAATATCAAATCCTAAATTGGAGTCGTCAATACTTAGTTTTAATTTTATCTTTTGGAACAAATCATATATTAAGCATGTATTTTACATCATATAAAATTCCATGAAGAGAGCAAAAGATGATATATGTATCATGAATGGAGTTATATCAAGCATACATAATTAACATGTATCCATGAATTGATACATATTAATTTGAAGATCGATCTTCTTATTCCACCCATATCAAGAAATTTAATTTGGCCTCCTAAAATTTGTCTTTAAAAAATTATTTTTCAAATGTGTTACTTAGATTGGCCATTTTATTTTAAAGTTAACATTTCCACTTTATTTTTAAGTTTTAATATAATTGTAGAAGTGTAACCCTCAGATGACGCGATGCGAACTCCTTATACTTTTTATAGTGTTCATTATTGTAAAAAAGGTATTATTTACAATACTTTTAGTGATTTGTTTAGTAAAATTTTTGCAACTTTCTTACATTCCAATAACTTCATCTCGGGATCTCAAAGTTTATATGAACATTATTTTGGATAAATTCAAACTTTAAGATGTTAAAATAAAAATAATAAATGAAACCTTAGGACATTAAAATAATTTGTCTAATAAATTATAGTTGATAAGTTTAATGTCCATTGCGCGGGCATTTGCACGTACAGTAATGCTAGTATATTGAATGTTAATACTTTTGCAATAATGTGAAACTAGTAGTGCTATTTTTACCTTATAAATCTTCTTGGTAACTGCCCATGAAGAGATAGATTGACTAATATCTATGTTGAACTATTGACAAAAAAGAATCAATCCTTAATTGAGTTACCAATCCAAGCATATATTCATCTAACGCTTTTTCTTTTCAATATGATTAAAATCTCATCTCATATCCTTGCTAGACAAAACCTGCAAATTGAATTGAACGGGTGAGGGACACTACTATTAGAATTCAGGCAAGTCCAACTTGTGACTAATACAATGAGTTAATGACAATTGGAGATAGTACATCAACATAACACTTTGCTAATGAACTCAGCCACACCTAAGTTAAAAGTGTGACAGCACCTACCCTAGAATAATCCTGATCTGTGTTGGATCAAGTTGCACCATTTACATAATTAATGCGATATGGACTCCACCTTAAGCTCAATCTATGGTAATTAATAGAGTCTTGAAGCAAATAGAGCATCAAAAGGTCCATCACATCATGCACCCTAATGCCAATTGTGGGGTTGAGCAGGCTCATGAATAGAGTAACTGAGACTATAGGATATTGATCTAATTGTACTCAAACTAGACTGACTGGATATCAGTCCTTGCTAACAATTTCATTTTCATTTTCCCATCAAACAAGCAAAAAGTTTATTACGATCTTGTTTAAGAGGCAATTTGGAAGTAGCCCATTGTAACAGGAGATCAACTGAATGATATTTTTACAAAGAGACTCCTATTAAAAAAAGAAAAAGAAAAAGGGCTCCTAGGGCTGCAGAATGGTCAGTGCTTAGATGTAGTAGATATAGAGGAGCAGTAGTATGCTTGAGGGGCTAATTAGTTAGCAAGGAAACCCCATAAAGGGGTTTCCAAGAAATGTCATATCAGCCTCAGAATTTTTTTATACCCATAATGTTTGGATGGCAACAGAAAAGATGAAACTTTCTCTCTAAAGCTAACAAAAAAGTGTACGAAATTGGAAAACTCATTCCGGGTTAATTTTTAGCTCGGAAATGGGTTGGAAATCTGACATGATCACATGAGCTGAAAATCTGACATGATCACATGTCAAGCATGACTTTAAAAAAAAACCCCTTAAGTTTGACCTGTTTCTACTTAACAATTTTAATTCCACACAAAGTCCCTAACTTTGAGGGGTTTTGCACATTATCCCTGAATTTCTTCAATTCTACTTAACTTGTTGATGATTGTTCACTTTAATTAACCACCAAAGTAACACCGTTAAATCTAATATGTAATGTGCTAAGCGCGTGATAGAAAGGGTTAAAATACCCCTCAATCCGTTAAAAAAGGAATAAAAGGGTGATATATTTTTTGAGAACTAAGGAGTATTTTTAAGTCACGCTTGATATGTTAGACTTGATAATGTTACTTTAGGGGGTTAAAATAAAAAATCTTAAAGGAGCTATGTAATTGAAGAAGCTCAGGGTGGTTGTGTGCGAAACCCCACAAAACCAGGGGGGTTTGTGAAATTAAAATAGTTGCAGGGGGTCATCTCAAAAAAGTACATCATTTTTTTTTGGGTGGTGGTGGTGGTTGTTGTTGTTGTTTTTTTTTTTTGGGGCGTGTTTGTGATATTTAGCCAAAAGAAAATGGCCACCTCCCGACAGAAGAGGTGTTTCTTCTAGTTCAAAACATGTTTCACTTAAACTCTCCAAATTGAAAAAGCCTTTAAATTAAAGTATTATTAAATATACTACAATTCTCTTATTACTACTTTGTTAGCACAAAATACAAACAACTGAGAATGTTATTTCTGATGAAGTTGCAATTAGAATCTGTATATCCATATTCTCTTACAGGAACATTTGAATCTTATAATAACAAAATAGTATCATATGCATAATACAGTTAATATTATTTTTTTAATTATAAGTACAGGCCCTTAAAAAACCTTTGCGCCATAATTGTGATAAATAAATTTTGACAGGAAAGCAGGCTAACAAGATTAATCAGTAGCTGGGCCTCTTAAATGTTGCATCTGTCGCTTTACAGGCCCGCCTCAACCCAGAAGGAGCACTCAGGCCAGAAAACATAGCAGCAGAAGCTAATACTCCTTGCAGCCAATTTAGACTAGTTTCAAATCTTTGGCACTGAATTACTTTGTTTCTTTTTCTCGGGTGTACTGTAAAATATACTTAGTTTTTTTTTTTTGGGGCGTGTTTGTGATATTTAGCCAAAGAAAATGGCCACCTCCCGACAGAAGAGGTGTTTCTTCTTGTTCAAAACATGTTTCACTTAAACTCTCCAAATTGAAAAAGCCTTTAAATTAACGTATTATTAAATATACTACAATTCTCTTATTACTACTTTGTTAGCACAAAATACAAACAACTGAGAATGTTATTTCTGATGAAGTTGCAATTAGAATCTGTATATCCATATTCTCTTACAGGAACATTTGAATCTTATAATAACAAAATAGTATCATATGCATAATACAGTTAATATTATTTTTAATTATAAGTACAGGCCCTTAAAAAACCTTTGCGCCATAATTGTGATAAATAAATTTTGACAGGAAAGCAGGCTAACAAGATTAATCAGCAGCTGGGCCTCTTAAATGTTGCATCTGTCGCTTTACAGGCCCGCCTCAACCCAGAAGGAGCACTCAGGCCAGAAAACATAGCAGCAGAAGCTAATGCTCCTTGCACAACCCATACAGGCCCATTTATACTGCAGCCAATTTAGACTAATTTCAAATCTTTGGCACTGAATTACTTTGTTTCTTTTTCTCGGGTGTACTGTAAAATATACTTAGTTTTTTTTTTTTGGGGCGTGTTTGTGATATTTAGCCAAAGAAAATGGCCACCTCCCGACAGAAGAGGTGTTTCTTCTAGTTCAAAACATGTTTCACTTAAACTCTCCAAATTGAAAAAGCCTTTAAATTAACGTATTATTAAATATACTACAATTCTCTTATTACTACTTTGTTAGCACAAAATACAAACAACTGAGAATGTTATTTCTGATGAAGTTGCAATTAGAATCTGTATATCCATATTCTCTTACAGGAACATTTGAATCTTATAATAACAAAATAGTATCATATGCATAATACAGTTAATATTATTTTTAATTATAAGTACAGGCCCTTAAAAACCTTTGCGCCATAATTGTGATAAATAAATTTTGACAGGAAAGCAGGCTAACAAGATTAATCAGTAGCTGGGCCTCTTAAATGTTGCATCTGTCGCTTTACAGGCCCGCCTCAACCCAGAAGGAGCACTCAGGCCAGAAAACATAGCAGCAGAAGCTAATGCTCCTTGCAGCCAATTTAGACTAGTTTCAAATCTTTGGCACTGAATTACTTTGTTTCTTTTTCTCGGTGTACTGTAAAATATACTTAGTTTTTTTTTTTTGGGGCGTGTTTGTGATATTTAGCCAAAGGAATTAGCCACCTTCCAAAAGAAGAGATGTTTCTTCTTCAAAGCATGATGATGGCTTAAAAGGGCCAAGTCATGAGGAGAGGGAAGATGGATATTAAAAGTGGGAAGCAATCAATCAAGAAGATGCTGTCGCGTTGAAACTCTCCAAATAATATAATTCTCAGACTACTTTGATATCACATTACAATATACAAATGTGTGTGATCAATTCTAGTGAAGTTACAACTAGAATAGAATCTATGTACCGATATATTTACCGTTGTGTGGGTCCCGCCTCATTTGGAGGTCAAACAATGAAAAATATGGGACGGTGGAGCCTGCATGCAAGATTTTGGTGAAACACATGAAAACAATGGTTGATACTTATGCCAACAATTGTGAGCTACAAAGTGAGCTACTATCTAGTGTTGTAGCTCACCTTATTTTGAGGTGTGTTGTCTCATTCATATGAAATGCTCTTGCATGTAAATGAGGTGCATTTTATTGGTTCAAGGCAGAACAAGCAGAGCAACAACAAGACTTAAGTCATAGAGAACTCAAGTGTTAGGGAGAAAGAAAGAAAAAGAGAGAAAAAGAAAAGAAAGAGAGTTAGTATTTTGTGTTCCTTCACTGGTATAGAAGAAGTTCTCTTTTTCTTCTTTATTTGTTGTTGGTGGTGTACCTCTAGCCAAGTGTCTAGGGAGGAAATATTGTGTACCCGTTATATTCATAGTGGAAGTTTTTTCTGGACTAGGTTCCGTGGTTTTTTACCTTCAGCTGACGAGTTTTCCATGTTAAAAATACCGATTTCCTGCTGACTATTTCTTGTGGTCATATGTTATTATTTACCTTATTAATCCATTTTATCAACAGAGGAAGGGGAAAAGGTCAATCAATTACCCCGCTTTTCCCAACATTTACTAGACATGTAAATCTTATACTACCAAAATAGTATCATGATATATTTATGATAAAATCAATATTACTGATGATGCTACAATTCTCATACTACTTTGATACTAAAAGAGACAAACATGTGAAATCATTTGGTGAAGTTGCAATTAGGGTCTATACATCCAAATTCTTTTACAAGATTTTAAATAAATATGACAATACTGTTTAATATTACCTTGTCCAATTAATAAGCAAGGCCTTGAGCGACAGGCTGATAACATCAATCACCAGCGGGGCCACTTTCTGTGCCAGCCTAGACCCACAAAGAGCACCCGAAAACAGAGCAGCAGCAGAACTTGACACACGTCGTGCAGCCCATTGAGGCCCATTTAAAATGCATAAATGTTAAGCGCCACTTTCTTATGCTTACATTTATTGTCCACAAAAATAGGGCCGGCCATTAACATTTTTGGTACTCAAGTGCTCTATTTTTTTAAAAAATTTCTTACACTTGATATTTCCCTTTCTAATTTTTGTACTTATTAATGAGGAAAATGATGGACCCACTATGGAAACCTTTAGCTTTACCCATGGGCCATAGAATATCAAGCCCAAGTCGTTAGATTGTAGTTTTACAAATTTACCGGAAGCCTAATTGGGCCAAAACCAAAATCTGGAATGGACACTGCTAGCCTTCCCTTTAGGGAAGGCCTTGTTAGAATCCATTAAATATTTCTTCGGAAAAAATCAAAACCAATTACTACTTATAATTATAATAGTAAGGAAAAGACCCCCAAAAAAAAATGATCTTTTTGATAGGAGTAAGACTGTAGGCCGACTTTTGCACAATATTATTTTGTGATTATATATTAATATATTTTTTCAACATTAATATGTATTTGTTTACTTGTGTGGGGCGACTTCAGCACAACATTATTTTGTGATTATATATTAATATTATTTCAACATTAATATGTATTTGTTTACTTGTTTATTTTACAAAGAAAATTCTTTGCTACTATGGTTTTGTATCTTTATTTTCTCTTTTTATAAATTTTTCTACATTATTAATCTGAAGTTTAGAAGACTTTCCCATAACAATTTCCTATCACTCTTCTTAAACAAATCTCAACTATCACAACCATTTTTAAAATTTTCTACTCCAACGTTTAACATTAATAGAAATATCGTAGAGTCTAAAATCCCACATTTTGTTTTAAAAATCTTTAGTGTTTAAAGTCTTATTTGTAGTGGTGGTTGAAATTTTTAATAGTTTGAAGGCTTGTTGTAGAAGAGGTTAGAAAGTTTGTTTCTTAATTTGAGAGAGAGAGTGAGAGAGAGGGGGTCCTACTCATAGAAATTTACCAATTTGTCCAAAATAAATGACAAATTTCCTTAAAAACTCAAAGTATGAAATTGGAAATTTCCAAACAGTCCTCCACTGCTATCTACTCTAACAAGATTTTTTATAAATTAGTATAGATAAACAGATTTACAGCGCTTTTAGTTACTAAATTTTTTCTCAGTTATGCAAACAAATATAGCAACAATTTTCCACAGTATACAACTGCCAGGACTACTTTTGCCAAAGTTTACAGTAAAGGAAGCCACAAGAAACAATTCAATGAAATTTATGGCATATACGAAAAATCGAATCACCAAAACAACGGTAAGTATTTTGATGGTTCAACAATCAATTAGGCATATATTCACTAGTCCAAGCACGTATACAAGAAAACAAATAAATTAATTAATCGCGAGAAAAAAATAAAAAATCGTCAATTACATTTCTTTGCATAGAAATTATTATATTCCTGTTATTCTTCCTTCTCTATCTATATCATAATGAATCAGGTTCATCAAGGGTGCACACCCGTAGCCTTCCCACAAAGCAAGGCGTTATCAGGCATCATGTACTCATTCGCAAGGCTTTGCTCTGGCGTCCAAACTCTCATGTAGAATTGCTGGCCAAGATATTGCCTCGCCCACATCGCTGATCTTAAGTTCCACATTCCTTGGTTATCCAACGACACCAAGATAGCCGACCATCCGTATGGATAAACCTATATAGAACAAATAATTATATGAAATTAGCGTTTTTCTTCAAATTATAATTAGTTCGATGAAGAAACTGATATTGAATTTTTGTTCGAGAACATGGATGAGAGTTTTTACTTGAACTGTGTGCCGCGAAAGGGCGTCAACTAGATTGTATCGCCTCCTCATCTTCTCGGACCATTGACCTCCTCCGTAGCTGTATAAACAAAGATGAAGGAAAAACTGTAAGTACACCAAGTATAGCCTTTGATTTATGCAGGTCACACCACAATGTCCTCATAACTTATAATATTTTACAACTCAGGAGGGGGACAAACTTGATCATTTGTTTGTCAAACTCAAATATCGGACTATATCCACACATGAATTATTCAAAGGTATTGAATCTTAAATTGATCATTGTCCACGAAAAAATGTTAACTTTGTCCATTGTTGAAGAAATGAACTTAACGTACATGGAGCTTTTATTGCTTTATGTAGATTGCACGTTCCGTTGATCATGATCAGTTACTTCTATTTCAGGCATTACTACTAAGTTATGTTGAAATCTACCCATGCTAAGTATAATGTGAACCATGTCATACTGAACCCCAAAAAACAAAGAAAAAAGAGGAACAAAATGACTTACCCAACAACCCAGAAACTATATCCATCAAGATGCCAAGATTGCATTGTGTTTTCAGTGTTCTGAAACACAATCTCGATGAAATCATGCAAACCAAGTCGAACGACAGGCGTCCCAGTAACATTAGCACTCTTAGTAGAATCGGTAGGAATACTGTCGTAGGTGTAAACTCCATCAATACTGAATCTATCAGCAAGCTTCAATGGAGTATCGGGAACGATATATGAGACACCATTAACTGCATATCTCTGCTTGTCGTTGATCAGAGGTGCTGAATTTGCCAAAAATAGGGATCTTGATCTTGGAATAGTCCCATAATGGTATGATCCTTGAGGGTTAGGCCTCGCGGCATTTGCAGTTAAATTCCATCTGCATTATTAAAAACAAATAATACATTCATCAATTAGCATAGTAAAAGAGGTAAGTTTTCCGAAAATCCTTCTAAATTAATCACGAGAATAAAGAAAATTATTATTGTATTCCTCATTACATTTTCTTATCACTTAGGCTGTGTTTAGCAACCACTCAAAAACTAAGCAACCTGGACTAGTTTTATTCTAACTAGGGCCAGGAATAAATTGAGGATCACTCCAGCTTTAAATTGTTTTAAGGGTCCTTTTTGACCTAAGAAAAACTAGGCTAAATACTAGCCCAGTTGTTGCCAAACACAAATTTTCCCCAAACTGGAACCAGATCAATCCTAGCCCCATTTTGAGTGGTTACCAAACATGACCTTAAGAGTTACTGGAATACTAATTCGACATGCTTACTTGTTGGATACTAGAGTAGTAATCTTTATACACAAAACTTGATTAATTACCTGAAAGTTCTAGCTTGGCGCATCGACCAATGAAATCCGCCGGCCGGAGCAGCGGGTACCGGACCCGATACGCCCGATTGAGAGTTGCTATACCGCAACGTGGCAGTAGCGGTTAAGACTTTCCTGTTAAATCTGGTCGAGGTGACAATGTAATAATCTTTAGGGGATTGATCGAGGGTGACGAGCACTGTCATAGATTGGCCTACATGGATGTCGAGAGAATCGTATGTGCTCTGGATCGGGTGCGATCCTTCGATTTCAACTAGCTTTAGGAGGTGGTTTTGGATCATGAAGTTGATGGATTGCGATAGTCCCACATTTGATACCCGAAATAGGTACGTTTTTCCTGCAATAATTTTAGATTGTTGATATGAGAAATCAATAAGGAGGGATATTGACTAAATTACTCTATGGTTTGAATATATAGAAAATGACACGTAAGGCTCGATCCAAAACTCGAACATACCTTGGTCTCCAGTGAATGAAGCATACTGGGTAACTCCATTAATTAGAAGGCCATCGGGGAAACCAAGAGCTTTTCCAGAATCCAGAGATTGCCTCAGTGCCTGCAAAAATATCAAAATTACATTAAGATTTTACATTTTTTTATAAGAAAATCTTGCTTACCAAAGTAAATTTTTTCTACCTTATGTCCAGCCTTATACCAATCACCAACAAGCAACGTAAAATCTCCAGCAGGGGGACTATATGGTACAGGAATTTGCGCCCTCGCGTATACATTCAGTGCACCGTATCCCCCTGAAGCACGATGCATCGCTGTCGAAGGAAAATACGTAAAAGTCCCAATTTGGTCCTTGGTCTGAAACTTGTAGGTGTAATTTGAACCGGGAGGAATTGGACAGTTCGTGCCAAGAACTCCATCTTGCCACGAGTTCTTCCTCTGTTTGATCCCGTTCCAAGTTATTAGGAATGGCTCGTCGAGGTTGTTGATGACGTTGATGATGATGTTGTCGTTGGTTACACAGTCGAGTTTTGGGCCGGGGAACTGGCCGTTGATGAGAATGCCCTCCTGTAGGTGCGAGAAGAGAACACATTAGACAAAACCCTGTAAATTGATCAGGATTGCAAACATATATGTACCGTGGAAATATCTATATTAGTACGTGAATATCCAAATATATGTTTGTCTAATTTACTGATCTAGATCTCTAATCTTGGCTTTCGAAATTTTGATTGAGCATTTCTAATGGATGCGCATGGGCACTCATTAAGAGATGAGAAAGATTGAGAGAGAAGTAAAGAGAGAAATTAGTACAAATCAGAAAGATCCATTTGCTATTCATTTCTCTCTATCTTTCTCATCCCTATTCATCGACACTCATTATTATTATTTTCCAATCAAGTCAAATTAACATTGATCTCTCTACTAGTTTTTGGAAGTGCTAAGAATCCAATTCAAGGATTCCTTTGTGACTCAAAATAAATAAATAACTAAATAAATAGATAAATAATTCCTTTCAGCAAATCAACACACTGTTTAAATAGTATTTGCACATAAGCTTTTTCCCCCAATAGATCAAAGAGAATATTATTCACTGAATATACTGAAGAAGCAACATTTTTACCACAATGAGAAAGAGAGAGAATTGAGAACGAACCTTTTGAGGGACACCAAGAGGGGAAATAGTCCCATAAGTGACAGTCCAAGTGAAGTATCTGTAAGGATCTTCAGCATTCACTAGCAAAGCTGCACCCAAGAAGAGAAGAATCACTGCAGATATTCTCATTGTTGAGAGAGAGAATGAAGCTCTAGAGAGAGAAAGAGAAAGAGAGAGAGATGCTGATTGTAATGAAATGGAGTGAAGAATGGCGAAGCTTTTATACGTGTGTGTCGAGCTTGTTGAATGGATCCAGGCAACTTCATTCGTTGCTTCCTTTTGCAATGCAAGCGCCAGCTATAATAATTTATAATTTTGCGAATTGGCCCTTTCCTAATTTATTTTGCACCGCGTCTTGACGCGTTTTCGTGTTTTAAGAGGCATCGTTGAGGTCAAACGTTGCAACTATCGCTAATAATTATTTGTTTAGTATTTTGTAAGAAGTTTTCTCAAAAGTCTCAGCCTCAGGACATAATATGACATGCAATAGCGTTTGATGTTCGGTTCCGTTCACATTGATCTAAATTTTCGAAAAAAGATTTAATAAACAAAACCACATTTTGTTTATCACTTCAAGCTTAGGAACAACGAGAATCTTTTGTTTATATTATAAAAAAACTCATTCATTTTGGCATCGCTTGGGAACAATTAAATTTTCATTAAAGATTTATAATGAATTTTATTTGTTATAACGTGTTGGATTAATAACTAAAAATAAAGTGGATAATGAAATTTTGTTCAATATCATGTGTATAATGTTAGTTTGGTAGAATATTTAGTCAATATCCCTTATTAGAAATTTAAATATTTTTATGAAAGTGATTTATCATAATTTTTCACAATTAGTTTTTCCGTAAAACAAAGAAAAATAGATAAATATATTCTACAATTATAGCTACATTTCTTTTCTTTTCTTTTTTTAAGAACCATGCTCCATTACACGCATTATTATTCCTGTATTTATTGGACACAAGTTTTTGAGTGCTATTATGAGAAGGGGCATGCTCAGTTTGACTGGCCCCATGTGCGGAGTAACAGTGCCTCGGAAATGATGAATGGATATACAGTATATTATCACGTAGGATAAACTTTTGTGAAGCTTGTTTTATGTTAAATATTTGACTTTTTAGATTTTCAATACGAATTGGAAATGAATGCATGCAGCTGTAATCTAGCAATTAAAATTGTAAAATCGCGTAGATTAGGAGAAGCCGTCTGTTTTTCAACGGCGTGATCATCGGAGGAGAGGTCAACATCTCATGCGCCAAATTTGGAATATAATTTGAGGGCTTTTTTAGATATTGATCCCTCCCATCTTCCATAATTTGGAAATTAGTCCCTTAAATATTGAAATTGCTTATAAGTCCCTCAAATTATAAAAGTGCTTGCAGTTTGGTCCACCGGTTAACTTATGATTAGCACTGAGGGGAATACTCCCTCAAATCTAACAGTTTACCCTAAATTCTAATTACGTTCCTTAGTCATGTTTAACCACGCGTCTCTGTATGGGGAACCCAAAACCCGAACCAGATCTTTCATCTAGTCCAATAGTAAAAATTCCCCCTACCCCATTTCACATTTTTCCTCACAATCTCCTTCTCTTAAAAATGATCACGGGGTATGTTAGTAATCAACCGTGTTGGGTTAAGAACTAACACAACCATGGTTCACACTTTTCACTTAACAACTGACAAAGGGAACCAATTGCAATAACTCTTATGATTTGAGGGACCTATTAGCAATTTAAATGCTTTGGTAGGCTAATATCAAACTGTGGAAGATTTAAGGGACCAGATGATATAATTCATGCAGACAAACATCTTTTTATGGAGCCAAAGAATAAAAACATTTTACTTGTCTGCATAATAAATTGTAAGAATTATCTACTGTCAAATCAATGTAGTTCCTAGAATTGTGCAGTCATTGTATTGCTTTAGTTAACCCGGGAAGAGAGAAACAAAGAGCAAATAAAGTGTTCTACGCAACAAATATCACCCTCAATTCAGCTCTTCTAGCTTTTTCCCCTAAATCATTATTCACATAAGCATTGGTTTTCTTTTTAAGTCTAAGAGCATGATTGGCTACTATTTATTTTTAAAATCTTATATTATTACTTACTTTCAAAACTTTTATAAGGAGGTAAAAACAAAGAACGTGTTAGGTAAACTAACTAAATAACTAATAATAAATATTATTATTAGTATTTATTATTAAAAAATATATGAATAATTAATTGAATAGTAATTATTAATAAATTTAATTAATAACCAACTAATAAATTCATAAGAAAAAGTATATCTTTCTAACAATAAGAATATAACTGATTAATATCATAGTACTTATTTGTAAATTAATTTATTAAACTAATTAATTAATAAGAAAATTTATTCATAAAAGAAATTATTTAATTAAAATATATTATATATATCACATTATTTATGGTTATTAATTACTAGCATTGACAATATCTAATTAATTTATTATTAATTAAATAATAATTTAATAAAATTATTAATTAAAAATAAATAATTATCTCATAATTTAACTAATTAATTAATAATGGCACTATTAATTAACAAATTTCTTATTAAGTAAATAATAATATACTATAATATAATTATTAATTAATTAATTAATTACTTAAGTTTATTATTTAATAAATAAATAAATAATAGTGAAACTATTTAATTAATTTCTAATTTTTGAGATCCGTTGTAGATTGATAAAGGGGTTTGAGGGTATTTTGGTCTTTTGGTCTAAATAAGGAAAACTCCTTATAAGTAGGTAAAAAAGTTGAGGAATCCCAACTTATTTTTTCTACTTATAAGTAAGAAATAAGTAAAAGTTAACTCTCGCCAAACATAAGTTTGATACCTTATAAATAAAAAGTAATTATAAGTAAATAAGTTACTTATAAGTAAGTTGCCAGACATGTTCTAAGTTGTAAGGTCTTCTTGTTGTTTATTGAAACAGATTTACATGTAATACACATACGACCGAGACATTGAATTGGAAACCTATCAAATAGCACCCCGCCATGGAGTTCCAGGGAGGGGGATCAGCCTCCTCTCCCTTCGGACACTGATCTCGACATCCGATCATCGGGCAGGATCCGAGGGGCAACACTTTCAGCGAGGTAGTTTTTTTCTCTATTATTATTATTATTTTTATAATCATACCTTAAGGCTCTCATCCCTAGAAAAGAAGGAAAAAAGTATCAACTATGAACTATGTAGGATTCTTTGCATATGACAGGAGTGGTGAACCTGTTTGTCCAAATTCGAATCTGAATCCCATAAATAAATCACTTTTTTTAGGAATCCATAAATAAATCATTAGTTGAATTAAACTATAAATCTTGGAGAAAGTATTAGATGGACCTGGTCTCACAACATTAAATTTGCATCAAAGAACAGTCAACTATTGGATCCGTGCAAAAATCCTGAAACCTAATAACCCAAGGGTTGACATTTCTTTAGTGCAAATTTAATGCCATGAACCTAATATCATTTGATAATTTCTCATAGATCTTATTCCATAGAGTTCGAATAAGTTCTAATCTATCTAATAATACAAAAGAATTTATATTTTCACCAGTATATCTCTTGAATAGGTAGTTAATTGATGAACATATCGTCGCTAATGTGTGAGGGTTTGAAACCAAAATGTTCCCCCCCAAAAAAAAATTCTTAATCTATTAGCCATTCGTCCAATTTGTATTCATGTTTGATATTTCTTCTAAAAGCTTTACAATGCAAAGATATTCATATACAAATTCTCCAATAAGAGGAGATGGTAAAAGTAAGATTTACCCCTCCTTTATTTTCTCATCTCCTAACCATTAAATTCATGTTTTTGGAACTACTAACTGAATTTGCATTACTCTTTCATTTTTCAATGTTTTCACGGGAACTAAACGGAAATATAGGGCTAGTTTTAAAAGTTTTCACAAGAAGGGAATGATCGAGAATGAAATAATGGTTGAAAGTTGGTTGTTGATTCATGCAATTTGATTGATGAAAAAGTTGTCACCTCGTGCTCCGGGGATGGCCGGGTCACATATGGAGTTGAATTTATGGATTGCTATTAACTTGTTTAGTTAGTTAGTTTCTTACAACATTTATTTACTTATTTTCAGCAACTTATTTTTGACATGATAAATATTTATGTACAATGACGTGGCAAGCATGAAATTTGAAATCTGAAAAGTAAAAATGTTATAAATTTTCTTACATATTCAAATAGATTTTTTATTAGTGAGCGAGGCAAGATATCTAGAAATTTATTGATTACAAAATAGATACAAAATAAGAGTAAAAAGAAAGAGGGAAAAATACAAAATACAATAGGAGATAAAAAGGAAAACTTAGAAGAAAAATATTAATGTATAATGTCTTAAGGCTTTTCTAGTAGGTGCATATGGACATTCGTTAAAGGATGAGAGAGATAGACAAAGAAAGAAGTAATGTGAGAAATTAGTGCAAATTAGGAAGACTCAATTATTATTCATTTCTCTCTCTCTTATCTTCTAACCATGGCCACGGGCAGCTGTTAGAAAATCCAAAATCCGAAATTTTTTTTATCAAAGCTAAAGTTGTACGATGTAGATGTTCATACAATTAAAACAACTAAAAACATTTGCATCTTTGAATTTATTTCTAAATAATCTCTAGATTGATTCCAAATATAAAAAGGGAATAATGTATATGAGGTGGCGGCTCATTTTGCTAAATGAGCTATCATGAGATAGGGTGGTGATGTCCACAATTATTGATGTATTATTAAATGTGGGCTTTTCCATGGCCTTCTATTCTTGATGAAACATTGAAAGATATTATTCTCATATAAAAAATAGGATATAATATAACAAACTTCCTTGTAGCATACGCATACGATTCTTTCTGGCGTCAGTTCATTGTTCGGCGCGGGACCACACGGTTATTATCAACTTTAAAACTCCAGAAATTAAAGCCCATAATTAAGCATCAATTAATCATTATATCACCAACACTAATTGCGCGATATAATAAGCACAAAGAACCGAGTAACAACTAGGGTTAGGACCACTATTTATTTATTTTAAATAAGACAAGTCTATATTTCCAAGGAGATACTAATGGCAGTAAGATTTTAAATTATCTTGACTAGATCTGTTCTTGGTATAGGTGAATCAATTAAATACAAGGTGAAGTCATTCTTTCGGAATCTATTTCGTGCCCTTAACTTTAGATTCAAATTGTTATTTTAAAAAAAAAAAAACTTAGATTCATTTTTGGCATGTTTGAGGATCTGTTTTATGTTGCTCACGCAGTTTAATAACTGGCTTAGCGTAAGAACTAAGAGAGATTTCATATTTAAGATCGTGAATACCTATAAGCTTATGTTGTACTATGATGCATATTATATACCAAACTCACATCTAGACCGAATTGATATGAGTATATTTAAGGGTAAATTTCACAGAACCACATTAAGGTTGCCCGTTCTGAGATAACCCCGTTGACTAATTAGTTGCACAAAACCCTTTTAACTTTGAGAGATTCTGCACATCACTCTCAAAACTACTAAACTCCTTAAAGATTTTCACTTCAATCCTGAAAGTAACCTGTTGTATTATAGAAATGACTAAGTGTTAATCCCATTCCAGGAAATGACACGTGTCACAAATTAACTGTACACCAACCCGATTTGACTTCATGAGGGCCGAGTCGAGAGGCGTCCTCACTCGGGCTCTGCTGCTAAAACCAACTTAGTGCATTATCACTCAGTTGACCGAGTTGAGAAACGCCCTCATTCAGAACGGCCGAGTCCAAAGGCGTCTTTTCTCGGCCTCCTTCGAAAAGTCGAGACGAAATGCGGTCTTTCTCGAGCCCATCGACAACAGTCAGTCACCATCGCATTAAATGCGCGGTCGAAGTCATCATTACACCACCAACGAAAGTTTTAAAAACTCATCAGACCACGTCAGCACCTAAACTCCCCTGTCATCATCACATTAATCACAAAGGTGACTTAGACCACCTAGTGCCGACACCTGTAAAGTATCATCTGAATAAGCCGACTGCTTGGACTCGGCCAAAATTACGCAACTACCCTCGGAATCTACTATAAATGGGCACTTTGCCTACTAGATGAAGGTACGCAATTTTCACACTATAACATACAACAATCACACTTTCTTCCTCCATATGAGATCAATACTGACTTGACCGTCGGAGGAACCGTCGGAGAATCCAACTCCGATCCTCTTACGTATTGTTTGTATGCAGGATCGAACCCTCTGCTTAGTAATCAACCATCAAAGAAGATTGAGTGACGCTAAACTCTCTATATAACTCACACTAAACCCTAATGTTAAACATCTGACATCAACAGTTTAGCACCCACCCTGGGGCCTCTTTTCTTCTTTACACAAGATGGCTGATTCTGACCATCCAGATTGATCATCGGTTCCTCCCACCGAAGAAGCACCTAATGTGGGCTACGTCACTCAGGCCTAGTTGGAAGAATCCGCACGAATAATTTCTTAATCTCTTTAGCAACAGTTCGCTTCTTTCACAAATGAACTTCTCAGCCGGATTCCTCCCCCACAACCTCCTCCATCATTCACCGCTCCTCCCTCTGGAGACCAATCTGAACAACAACCACGGGAGGAAAAAACCGAATATACCACTCTTCCGCCTCACCATCAGACTCGCTTCGCCGCTCATCCTCGGCAACCACCACAATTCATGGAGGCAACTGGCGAGAGTCCCAATTTCGGCCATGAGCACGTCACATGGACGACGTCGCGCGGTGCCTGATATCCTCACACTACTCCAGGCCCCTCCGCCACTAATTTTGCACCTAGTTATGACCGGACATTTAACACCATTGCAGACGTTATCGGAGAAAACACTCCGCTTGCCGACTGGATCATGAACACTCCATGCACCAAGTTCAAAATGCATCACATTGAAAATTACAAAGGCGAGGGAGATCCAGTAGAGCACGCGCAAAATTTCTATGATCTGATGCGCATGCAACAAGTGAGCGATCCGATCATCTGTAGAGCTTTCCCAATCACCTTAACGGGAAGCGCCAAGATGTGGTGGAACTCATTGGATAAAAAGTCCATTCACAGCTTTGAACAGCTCAGCCAAAAATTTATACACTATTTTTTGGCTGACACCAAGTAGAAGGCACCCTCCTCTATCCTGCTGTAGATAAAACAGAAACTAGGGGAGAGCCTTAGGGACCACCTCAAGAGATTTCAAGCCAAAAGGCTGAAAGTTGAAGACACTGGCAATATGGTCGCCATAGCCGCGATCTCTACAGGATTGGAAGACGACAAGTTGTCTAACTCACTCATCATAGACCGTGTGACTAACTTTGACCAACTAATGGCTAGAGCTCAATCATAGACCGTGTGACTAACTTTGACCAGCTAATGGCCAGAGCTCAATCACACATGGATGCAAAATATAGTCAAGCCCACAATAAGGCGGCCGCAGCTAAAGCGGAGTCCTCCTAGGGAAAGAAAATGAAGAAAGATTCCCCCAAGACAGACAACAGGACTAAGCGGGCCGACAGCAGGGATCAGAGGAGAGAGGCAGCCAAGAAACCGGCCCTTACTCCCCTCAACTGCGACCCATCAATGACCCCTCATTAACGCGCCTCAAAACTCCAACAGGCAGCAGAGTTGATTTCACTCGAACTCGGCCATCCAAGTTCGAGTGAAAGGGGCCAGTGTTGTATCATAGAAATAGCTAAGTATTAATCTCATTCCAGGAGACGACACATGTTACAAATTAACTGTACACCAACCCGATCCGACCTCATGAAGGCCGAGTCGAGAGGCGTCCTCACTCGGGCCCTGCTACTAAAACCAACTTAGTGCATTATCACTCAGTTGACCGAGTCGAAACGCCTCATTCAGAACGGCCGAGTCCAAAGGCGTCTTTTCTCGGCCACCCTCAAAAAGCCGGGATGAAAGGCGGTCTTTCTTGAACCCATCGACGACAGCCAGCCACCATCGCATTAAATGCACCGTCTGAGTCATCATTACACCACCACCAAAAGTCTTAATGGCTAATCGAACTACGTCAGCACCTGAACTCCCCTATCACCGTCGCATTAATCATAAAGGTGACTCAGACCACCCACCACCAACACTTGTAAAGTATCAGCTGAATAAGCCGACTGCTTGGACTCGGCCGAAATTACGCAACTATCCTTCGGGACCTACTATAAATGGGCACATTGCCTACTGCATGAAGGTATGCAATTTTGACGCTACAACATACAACAATCACACTTTCTTTCCTCCACCTGAGATCAATACTGACTTGACCGTCGAAGGAACCACCGGAGAACCTAACTCCAACCCTTTTACGTATTATTTGTATGCAAGATCGAACCCTCTGCTTAGTAATTAACCATCAAAGAAAATTGAGGGACCCTAAACTCTTTATATAACTCATACTAAACCCTAATGTTAAACATCTGACATCAACATAACCACGTCAAGCCTAACGTGTCATGGACTCACATGCCAAGCCTAATGTTTTGCTAGTATCAATACTGGAGTCTGTAATTCCTCCAAAAAAAAAGGAAAAATAAAGAAAAAAGAAAAAGAAAAAGAAAACTCGAGTCTGTATGTATTAGATGACATAAGAATTTTGAGATTAATATTCAAACTAACATCCCGTGTAACCATACTTACATTCATATTTGTAGTGATTCTAGTGAACAAACTCCGATATCTATAATCGTATTTTCAATTAAAAAGGATTTTTCCTAAAACCACCTTAACAATAGGGTAATTATAAGGAACCACATTTTATTTTCAATTTATACACAAATCATTATTTAAAGCAGGTGTTTGTTGCAATCAAGCACCTCCTAATCAAATTTTCACTAAAAAAATAAAAAAATAAGCTTAAAAAATTCAAGTTCAGAGTACGTGAGTTGTATCCCAACAAGGCCTAAACACTAAAAAAAATGAGTCATGTACTTTGAATGCAAGTTTTTTAAGGGGAATTTTGGATTTTAAGTGAATAATTTGACTGGGAGGTGGTTGATTGCAACAAAAACCCACTTTAAAGGTAGTTTATGTATAAAATGAAAATAAAAAGCGGTTTTCGTATAATTACCCTATGTTTAAGGTGGTTTCTAGGAAAACCCTTAAAAAATGATTTAGTTTACGCAATGGTAGAAGTAATACTATGGGTAGAGCCATTAGCTAAGAAAATCTTGCCATAAGCACCGAGACAATTTCTCAATTTTGTCTGTGAGAGGAGAAAGTATAAAGGAAATCAAGTTCACTAGACTTCGTATTCCAAGAGACATTGATCCGAGTGCAAAACAAAACAATTCACAAACAAAGAAAGTATCTAGTGGATCTGATACTTTGGAAAGTTTTCCCTCACAATCAAGTTTAAAAGATTTGCAAAGTTGTCATGAATGATAATCACACTAAAAAGGGATTGGGATTTGGCACCTTTACCCTCACAAATCATTCATTAGGAACGCAGGATTAAACTACAATTGCACACAAAACTTTCCCGATTCTCAAAAAAAATTAACTTGAAGAATATTATAAATCTTTAACAACATAAGATTACATATATCATCAAAATAAATAAAAATAAAATAAAATCTCTACCTATTTTCTATTCTTTAGCCACCCCCTCGTGACATAAAATTAGACAAATTATTAAATCCAATTTAAGCGTGCTGACCAATAGCCTTCCCACAAAATAATGCATTATGAGGTATAGAATACTCATTGTAAAAGCTCGTCTCAGGTGTCCAAACTCTCATATAAAACTGTTGCCCTAAATACTGTCTTGCCCACATCGCAGATCTAACGTTCCACATTCCTTGATTATCCAATGATACCAAGATCGCGGACCATCCATTTGGATAAACCTATATGTATGTATATATAGAAGAATTAAGCAATTTGAAATTGTAAATAATGAACGTATTTGAGAAAATGTAGAAGATTATACTTACTTGAACTGTATGTCTGGTGACGGCGTCAACCAAATTATATGTTTGTCTCTGATCATTTGTCCATTTTCCAGCACCGTAACTGTATTTATCAATTGAAGGCAACCATTTAGTTTCAGATGCATAACATTTACTAGTCAAAGAAACATGTATTTCATTCGCATGACAGATTGACGAAAATGTAAAAACAAGGGGTGTTAATATTTTTTTTTTTTTTTCGTATAGAAAAAAGTTCATTTCACAGATAAAGGATCAAAATTGGCTTCCCCTAAAATATCTGATCTCTTAACAGAAATTGAAGGTTTTTATGTTGGAGATAATGGTAAATCCTACTCATAAGTAAAAATCATGTATTACATTGAAAATGAACAATTACATTGAAAATGAACATTAATTAGTGTTCAATTGAAGTTTCTTGTCTTTCTGACTGCATAATATGCTAATTGACTTGAGGAAGAGATATTATGAAATTGTATCACAGCGTCCCTTGGATGAAGACTCATTCAGCAGAGCGTAGGGTTTTTTTTATGAAAGCAAGATATATGCAGTAACAATCAACTGTTAAACAGAGATATTTCTGAAATCTGGCTTCTGATAAATTTATTTAAAAAAAGAGAAATATACCACCAGTTTTTTTTTCTTTTAATTGGATTTTGTTTCGTCAATTTCTCTTTACGAACTGCATTTGACCATTATTGAGACTATGATTATTCAAAACAGGAATATTGAGAACAGATGCTCTTATTCATTTGTGTATCGTTCTAGAGAAGATTTGCCTCAAGATCAACACTTGTCTGATCAGTTTAAGCATGAATTTGTCATGTGATAACATGCCACAGGCAAGGACACTTAGTTTGTTATAACTATCAGCGAAACATGATAGATGCTGGTTATCACACGCATAACACAAAAACTTAACATGATAAATGAAAAAACTATCTAAATGAAAAAATATATGCAAGTTAAACTTACCCGACAACCCAGAAATCATATCCATCAAGATGCCACGACTGCATCTCATTCTCATTGTTCTGAAACACTATCTCGACAAAATCATGTAGATTAAACCGAAGAGCAGTGGCACCAAGAAAGTTACCGTTATTGTTAGGATCATTAGGCATGCTATCATAGCTAAATACTCCTTCAATATTAAAATTATCCGCAAGCTTTAGAGGAGTATCAGGCACAACGTAAGATACACCGTTGACAGCATATCTCTGCTTGCCATTGATCACTGGCGCCGAATTACCAAAGATAAGTTGCCTTGTTATAGGAACCGTACCATAATGGTATGAGCCTTGAGGGTTAGGTCTTGCCGCATTTGCAGTCAAATTCCACCTTTGGGACAAAAAAGGGGAAAAAATAATCAAAGATTGTAACGTCAATACAATTACGAACAGAGTAAATTACGAGAACACTTCATTTTTCCTTTTTTCTTTTTTTCCTTTTTTGTGTTGAGAAAATGGAACCCTTCATTTATATCGTGTTCTTCAAAAAGAAGCCTCTGTCTATGACCAGTAATAAAATTGTTAAATTTCCAGTGAATTATTACCTAGCACCCTGTGGTACTGGGATAAGTGTATGGGTGACCTATATTCATGTATCTACACAGATAACCCTGAGATTTTAGTGACTAAGATTACACGAGTAGCCTTGAGTAACCCCCGAAGATTACTTTCATTAAGGTTACTCGTGTTATCTCACTCGGTAATCTCAGGGTTATCCGTGTAGATACATAGACCCACGATCACCAATGTAATTACACCATACTACAGGTACAGGGATGTAAATAATCCTTTTCTAACAAAGTTTTTGTTAGACATCTCAGCAAACGACTGCACTTGGATACAAATGTCTGCACTTCAGAATCCAAAAATAGTTAGTTTTTGGGTAAAGTTAAAAGAATCTCATTTTTCTACCGTTAATCTAAAGTTCTTCATGCAGACATTTACCAGCATGTCATTTCATAAGAACCAAATTCAATTATGAAACTATTGATTTCATTAATAATCATATATGAGAGTCTTTTAAGAAACATGGTATAAATAAAGGAGTTCTTTTTCTAACTTATTCTATCATAAATTCATAACTAGATGTAAAAGGACTGTTACCTAATGCTCGAAGCTTGGTTCATCGACCAGTCTAGCCCCCACAGTGCTTGCGGGAACTGGACCAACTACACCCAAATTAGAGTTGCTATAGTGCAAAACCGCAGTCGCAGTCAAAACGATGTCAGTGAATCGAGATGACGCGATTATATAGTAATCTTTCGGTGGTTGATCGAGGGTGACGAGCACTGTCGCAGATTGCCCAGGATGGATGTCGAGTGAATCATAGGTGTTTTGAATTGTATGTGATCCTTCGACTTCAACTAGCTTGAGCAGGTGGTTTTGGATCATGAAGTTGATCGATACCGATAGACCCACATTTGATACTCGAAACATGTAAGTTTTTCCTAGAAGAAACAAGCACAGATTCTTGAATCAGATAATTGATATTCTTATAAAAAAAGTTTTTTTGGTTATAAAAGCAAAGTTTTTCCACGATCTGCTTGTAAACCCACCCGCTTACTCCAAAAACAATTGCAACAATAACAAAGCCTTTATTCTTGGGTTCAGGTATAACACCAAAATACTCCACTGGATTAGATTCCGGCCACTTTGTGTACTTCAGCAGTAATTTATACGATATTATTTTGCCCAAAGTTAGTATTACTACCATTTGTCTTAGATTGTTATATTTTGTTGTAAAATGCGGCATACCAAACTGCTCAAACGCATGGAGTAGGTTCAACAAAAAATCGATCGGGGTATTTCAGGTTTAAGAGTGATTTTGGAAGTGACCGGGTTTAAAATAAATGAGAGTAAAATTTTGGGTTTATAAGCAAAGACCACTCCCGTAAATTAAAAAAAAACAGAGATTTGAACAAGGGAGGTTGGAGATACCTTGATCCCCGGTAAAAGAACCGGCCTGTTGAACCCCATTAATTAAAAGTCCATCAGGGAATCCAAGAGCACTCCCAGAATCCAAAGATTGTTGCAATACCTGCAAATATCAAAACAAAATAAAAATGTCACCCCCAAAAAATATTCGACCAAATGCCTGAATGAAAAATTCTCTACCTTATGTCCAGCTTTAAACCAATCACCGACAAGCAACGTAAAATCCCCAGCAGGAGGATCGTACGGGATCGGAATCCCCGGCCTCGCATACACATTCAGGGCACCAAACCCACCCGCTGCTCGGTGCATCGCCGTCGAGGGAAAATACGTAAAAGTCCCGATTTGGTCCTTCGTTTGAAACTTGTAGGTGTAATTTGCGCCAGGAGAAATTGGGCAGTTCGTGCCGAGAACCCCATCTTGCCAAGAGTTTTTCCTCTGCTTGATCCCGTTCCAGGTTATGAGGAACGGCTCGTCGAGGTTGTTGATGACGTTGACGATGATGTTGTCGTTGGTTACGCAGTCGAGCTTTGGGCCGGGGAACTGGCCGTTGATGAGGATGCCCTGCAAATACAAAGGAATACCCATTAACCCGTTTGCCCATTAACTGTTTGTGATTTATGCAATGGATGAGCCAGAATGAAGTAGAAGACTTCTTCTATGTAAATGTAAATACTAGTTATATTTAACCATCAATATATCCAAGGATTTAAAATAAAAAAAAAAGTTGTGTAAATTTGGAAACTGACCTGTTGAGGCAAACCAAGAGGAGAAGTGGGTCCATAAGTGACAGTCCAGTCGAAGAATCTGTAAGGGTCATCTGCGCTTGTTGTTGCTGCAGAGATCAAGAAAATGAGAAGAAGAACTAAAGAGAACTTCTTCATTTTTGTAGAGAGAGAGAGGGAGAGATGGTAATGGTGATGAGTGAGAGTTAGGGGGGCGAGGGCTTTATATGTAAGAGGAAAGATGTTAAGTGTCGCAAATGTAGGCCCAACTGGAGCTGGAAAATTTAGGCCCAATTAAAGCGCGGCGATACTCCGATTCTTGACGCGTTTTCGCGTACTTTGAGGGGAGGGGGGGTTTTGATAGCGACAGGGGGAGAGTGGGGGGTAGGGTGGGCATTGAATGGGGGCATGTGAGCTGTTATCGGTGCTGTCTGGGATCGGTACTGATGCTCACCGTCATGGATTTTCTTTTTCTTTTATTTCCATTTTATTGTCCTACTAGTTATGATTAGTCTTCGGTTATTGGACAAAACCATCAAATTCTTCTCAGTGTACTGCTATTGCTCAACTCTCAAGTTCTCCTCTATATATGTATATATGCTTAGTATGGTCATTTTTAACAGATTCTTCATTTGTCTGCCTATTTTCCCTTGAAACTATATGTATACGCTTAGTATGGTCATTTTTTCAGCCCACAATAATATTTAACAGATTAATGACGTGATGGTACTTGTTTTGTATTTCTTGTGTTTTATGCAATTTTAAAATAAATTTTCAATTTCAAAAAGGAATAAAGAGTAAACTATTTTAGAAGAAAGTGGTTGATAAATTTTATTGGTATGAATAAAATGAGATAGACAAATAAAAGCTCATGAAGTTATACAAAAGAATCCGACAAGTTATTAATCTATTAGATATTTGATTGAGAATTAATAAAATGGCCATATTGAATCCACAAATATAGTTTATGGGGAAAAAATATGTAAATTGATACTTTATGTGGGAAGTCGAGAGTTTATCCCTACTTTACGGATGAATTAGTTACTTTATCTTTGATCATTTGATAGTTACTATTCACTACCTATAATTGTAAGTCAGATTTTACAAACTCCATCTAAATTATTTGAATATAGTATTTTTGTTATTGACTTATAAGCTATAGAGTTGTAGATACTGTTTTTGGCCACTTGTCTCGTACACTAGGGGATATATTTTTAGTCATAGGAAACTATTTTTCACCATTTAAATTCATTTCCTTACATTTCCTACCATTTCTACAAAAGCAATTATTATATTTGTTTCACCAATAGAGATCGCATGAAAATAGATTTCTCACTGCTTCCTTTGTTTGGGAAGACACAGAAATACTTAGAAAACCCAATAAATGGTAATGTGTTTCCTCAGAGGTGTCCTCGGAGGTGAATACAACTTTTTCTCAAAAAATCTCGACAGAGGTGATTGTAGGTTTTTTTTACTCCTCTACAAATGAGTTCCAACAAATTTATATTTTCAAAATTGTTGAAATTGATTTCTCTGTTCTTAGCCCCATTTTTTCATCACTTTGAGAATTAGGTTTATGCGCTCTCTTTTTGTTGCCATAATGCCATCTAAACAAAAGACAAATGGGAAATTAGTTTCACAAGTCAAGACGCGACAAACATGTCCTAAAGAACTTGGATGGTCTAATAAGAAAAGACAGTATAAAGTTCAATTTCTCAATTAAAATCCTTAATTATTTTAGTTTATGACAACAATCTGTTTTGAGTTTAGAAATGAAATTAAGTATTACTCAGAAATTAAACTCTCCACCTTTTGTCCATAAGATTAATGTTTTTACTGGTATACTAACCAAGGTCCAGTTTTGCAATCTAAATATTTGTAGATGCCAGTAATCTCTATATAGAAAACTCGACAACTTTCTTTACTTATTAGGCCTTAATCAATCACAGAGATTGGTCAAGACTAGGAGGGTGTTTGGGGGAGCTTATTTTTTAGTCAAACTAGCTTTTAAGCTAGCTTTTCCATATCTACCTGGTTAGTAAAATATCAAATAAGTTAACTTATAAGTTCATTTTGAAAAGCGGTATACCCACTTTTCAAAAACTAGCTTATAAGCTCACCTAAATAAGGTAGGTTTGACCAAAAATTACTATTCTATCCAAACAATTTTCATAATATTTTTATCATAAAAGTCAAAAGCCACTAAAAGCTAGCATAACTTATAAGCTTAAAAATTAAGCCCTCCCAAACACCCTCTAGATCAGTTGTTTGAATTTTGTTTTGTTCTTACTTAAGCAGTTAAGAGTGTTTGCTGGAAATATTCTTTTAAGATTATTTTCTTTAACACAAAACGAGTAAAATCGCGTTTTCGGGTCATGCAATTGGGATGGCGTGGGTGTCTGTTTCGTGATTTAGAAATGAAAAATGGATGATATACTAGCTGTATATTCTTTAACTACTGTTCATTGTGGAGTGTGGTTATTAGCTGAGTATATAGCAAAATAGATATGTTGCCATGTCGTTTATTTTCTTTCATCTTAAATAATTATGAACGGACTAACTTTTGGTTGGCGTGCTAAACTTACAGAAATTTGCTCTTGCCCTTTGAAAACAAAAGAAACACTTCCAACCATTCTAAGATTGACAGTAATGTTATTAATAGCACTTATATACTTTAAAGTTTTTAAAATTTTCAATTTTATTATGTCTCCTTATCTTCAGCCTCCTTATCTTAAACAATAGCTTCCTTATCTCCAACTACATCCTTCTTATTTCGAACAATAGCCTCCTTATCTCAACTACAGTCTCCTTATCTCTTTCTTTCTTCTCCAGATAGATCTGCACATCACGAACCTTATTGGAAAGCCCACTAAGAACAGCAATTCGTTCTCAATCATTTTCCTCAAGTTTCAAAACTCAAGCGATATGACCATTGAGGACTTTGGTTTGATGTGCAGGAATTAGGGTTTGGATCTGAAGGAATTAGGGTTGGATCTGTGGGAACTAGGGTTGGATATGTGGGAATGAAGGTTGGATCCGTAGGAATTAGTATTGGATATGCATGAAAGGGTTGGAGCTGCAAGTACAACCTCCTTATCTACACTGCTAGTGTTATGCCCGTGCTTAAACAAATTAGTTTGGTTTCTTTGATTTGTATGTTATGATTGTTTTTCGTACTCTATTAGTACTTATGATCTTTCTTCTAAAAATTGAATTGCACTGAATTTTTTTTCTTTGGACTGTTGCCCCTTCGAAAGTGGATAACTTGAACCAGATCTTTTTTTCTTATAAAGGAAATACAAAATAAAGACGTGGCTAATTTTCATATCAAAATTTGAAATTCAATGTAGATGGCTTAGTTATCAATCACTCCTTTATAATATCCTTCTTTTTGTAATATTTAAAAAAGGAGAAGAAAACACTACTCGCTTAATAAGTGTGTGAACAACTTTTATTTCAAATTTTCAAATCCAAATTTGGGAGGGACACGTGGTATTTTTTCAGATGTAAGGCTAAACATAAGCCACAAATTTCTTTTTTTTATGTAAAGGGACTTAAATCATTTCTTTTTCCATTGCTACCTTTTTATGTAGTTCAATTTGTTCTTGCACTCACAAAATAAGAAATCCAGATTTTCTTTATTTATGTTGTCTTTCACTTAATTCTCTTATTCATTTAGGATTTTAGTTCTCATCTTAAATTGACAGTCAAGATATGTTGTAACAATAGTAACCACTAATATATTCTTCAATAGATATAAGTTCTTTATGTAAGACCACTAATAACTATCATCCCCATAAAATTGAAATTATGAGTTAATTTTACTAAACACTCAATAAGTTTGGGCGTTTGACGGTAAACCCCACTACCTTTGAAAGTCTCAATAAAGCCCCAAAAATTTTGGCAAAAACTTTAGAATTACATTGTTAGTTAATGTATGGTCAAATGACCAAAATATCTCCAATAAATTTTCAAGAAAACACCCAATAACTATTTATTTATGCCGCTTAACCCCAATAAATTTTCATAGAATACCATTAATAATGGTTGTTTATTATTATTTTTGGGTACTGTATGTAATTTTGGATTTTTAGAGGTTGCTTCTAATTTTCATATTTTAAAATGATTGTTTATAATTTTCAAATTTTACAAGAAGCTATTTGTAATATTCAAAATTTTGTAGTAGTTATTTGTATTTTTTGAATTTTAGGGTCTTCTTGCATTTTTTATTATTTTCACAGGGGTTTTTTTAATTTTAGACTTTTAAGGAGGCCGTTTGTAATTTTCATATTTTTAAGGGATTTGTTTGTAGTTTTAGAATTTTCAAGGGGTTGTTTATAATGTTTAGAATTATAAGGGTGGTTTGTATTTTTGTATTTTTAAGGAGGTGTCTATAATTTTAGAATTTAAAGGAGATTTTTGTAATTTTTAGATTTTTAGGGTTGTTTGTAGTTTCATATTTTTGAGAGTGCTATTTATAATTTGGGTAAGTTATTAAACCCTCTTGAACTTTCAGCATTATGAAGTAAACCCCCATTAACTTCAAAATTGCACTAACCCCTAATAACTTTTATAATTGCAAAAGAACTCTAATAAATTTCTACATTTTGCAGAAAACCCGTATAAATTAGAACTAAGAAATAACATAAAGGGTAATTTGAAAATTATTGGGGTTAGTGCAATTTACCCAAAAGTTATTGGGGTTAGTGCAATTTACCCAAAAGTTATTGGGGTTTAGTGTGATTTTGAAAGTTAATGGGGGTTTACTACAAAATGCTTAAAATCCATGGAGGATTTTTGTAATTTACCCTTATAATTTATATTTTTAAGAGTTGTTTGTAATTTTATGGGTTAATCTGCAAATAGGAATAATTTGAGAGGTATATATTGGCATAGAGGAATAATGTTCGTCAACAGAATTATGGGGTAATACCCTTATGGGGTTAAGTGCGAAAAATATTTTTTAATAGAAAATAGCATGAGAGATACATATATAATATCAAAACAAGTGAATCACGATGATAAGTCATATTAAAATTCACACACAAACTATGAAGATATCAATGAAATGTTTATAAAAACAATAATAAAAGTAATTATATTAGTTCATAAAATAAATTCAGATATATCTTATCTAGTTTTAGCTTCTTCTTTGTTACACAACTTAAATTATCTCAACATTTAGAAAAGGTTCAAAATCTCGATCTATCACCTCAACCATATAGGAATATTTAAGAGGAAGAATGATAGTGTTTGGAGGGCGATGTACACTATCTCTAAATATTAAAAATATTTAGCATAAGATGGATACCCTTGAGATATTGCACAATCATATCCACGAGTGTGGGTCTTTGACCATCTTTATCACGAATACACTCTTTTGCTTGATGTTTTATAGCACATATATACTTTGTACATGTATAGAAATTTTTGTGTTGTATTCAAGTATAGACTGAGCTCAAAACTATTTGATATATCTAAAAACACTTCATGAACAACATATAAAAACATTTATTCTTACTTTTACAAGACTAAACATGATAAGATAATACTAAGGTGTGAAAAGTAATATGAAACATATCATGAAACATCATGTTTATCAATCAAACATGTATAACTATGTGTGCACATATAATATAAATAGACGGAAAATATGTGAACCAATATGGTAAACTCATGCATGTATACCAACAGATAACCATATCTGAATATTTCATGTAAAAGCATATACATAGGCATGTTTAATTTTTTTATTTTAAAAAATGAAAAAGAAAGAAAAGAATTTTTTATTTTTCATAAGAAAACAAAAAGAAAGAAAGAGAAATTTTCTTTTGTTTTCAATATATAAAATAACCAAAATCAAGAAAAATCAAATAAAACCAAAATAAAAAATAAAAAATAAAAATATGTACATACAACAAGTCAGTCAACATGCTAGATATCAAGAGATAATATACCTAAATCTTGTCTCAACCTAGTGAAATGATCTTCAGGCAAATGTTTTGTAAAAATATCAACAAGTTGGTCAGATGTAGGGACAAACTCAATTTGAATATTCTCTTTAGCAAAATGGTCCCTAAGAAAATGATGACGAACATCTATGTGTTTTGTCGTGAGTGATAAACTAGATTATTGCTCAAATCAAGCACTCTTATTATCACATCTAAGAGGAATTTTCTTAAAGGTAGTGTCATAATCATGAAGAGTTAAAGACATCCACAAGGTTTATGAACAACAACTACCTAATACAATATACTCGGCTTTCGTAGTTGACAAATCTACACAGTTTTGTTTCTACTAGACCAAGATACTACAGATTGTCCTAAAAGATGAACAATACCACTAGTGCTTTTTCCATCAGTATGACAACCAGCATAATCACTATCAGAATATCCAACCAAATCAAAAGAGTTGCACATTGGAAACCATAACCCAAATTTTTGCGCTCCAATTAAATACTAAAAAATTCGTTTTACGGCTTTCAAGTGTGATTCTTTAGGATTTTCCTGAAATCTAGCACATAAACACATAGAAAATATGATATCAGGACGGAAAAGCAGAAAGATAAAAAAGACTACCAATTATTCCTTTATATCTCTTCTCATCAATAGGAATACCGACTTCATCTTTCGTAAGCTTTGTCGAAGGGCTCATTGGTGTTAGAGCAGACTTTAGACTATCCATTCCAAAGTATTTTATAAGTTCTTTCACATACTTTTCTTGTGATATAAACACTCCATCCTTTATCTGGTTTACCTGAAATCCTAAGAAATATTTAAGCTCTCCCATCATGCTCATCTCGAATTTATCATGTATAAGTTTCTCAAATTTATGGCAAAGATCCTTATTAGTAGCTCTGAAAATACTATCATCCACATACATCTGTACAATAAGAATATCTTTACCCACAACTTGAACAAATAAGGTATTGTCAGCAAACCCCTTTTTAAAATTGTGTTTAAGAAGATAAGAACTCAAACGATCATACCAAGCTCGAGGTGTCTGTTTATGACCGTATAAGGTTTTATCCAACTTATACACATGATCTTAAAAAGCATGGTCAATGAAACCAGGGGGGTTGTCCTACATAGACTTCTTCCTTAAGGTACCCATTTAGAAATGCACTTTTCACATCAATTTGATAGAGCTTAAAGCCTTTATAATAAGAAAAAGCAAACAAAATCCTAATGGCTTCAAGTCTTGCAACCGGTGCAAAAGTTTCATTAAAATCAATATCTTCTATTTGATTGTAACATTTAGCAACAAGTCTAACTTTATTTCTCACAACATTACCTTTTTCATCCAATTTATTTTTAAACACCCATTTTTTTCCTACAATAGGATGATTTTTAGGTTTAGGAACTAGATTCCATACTTTATTTCGGGTGAATTCATTAAGCTCTTCTTGCGTGGCCAATATCTAATTTTTATTATTTATAGCTTCATTCACATTCTTTGGTTTAATTTCATATATAAAATTAACATAAGCATAAAATTCACCTAGAAAGGAATGAGAACTCTTACTTTCACTTACCTTTATAGTAGCAATTGAGCAAAAGTAGTCATTCAACCGAAGGGTGGTTGACGGTTTCTTTAGGAAGAACTTCGTGTTGTTGATATTTCAAAACATAGTGCTTCAATTTTCTATGATGTTTGAGAACTTGACAAGTCTTTTGACTCTTCTTTAACTTTCTCATACTTGTCTTTTGTATCGTCTTGGGTCTCCTTTTCATCTTCAACTGGTGTTCTTTCTTGTTCTCCTTGAGTGTTTAGTTCCATCACAAAATTGTCATCACCCCTGTTAACAATAATATCCATATTGTTAGTTTCATCAAATTTAACATGGATTGACTCTTCCAGAATTTCAGTTCTTTTATTGTAAACTCTATAAGTTTTACTACAAGAAGAGTAACCCAAAATATACACTCATCAATTTTAGAATTAAAATTTTCTAATTGATCTTTAGTGTTTAACAAATAACATTTACATCCAAAAATACGAAAATATGAAATATTTGGGGTAGTTTGATAATAAAGCTCATAAGAAGTCTTATTCATCATAGATCGAAGATAAACTCTATTACTCACATAACATGTTGGATTCACTGCTTCAGTCCAAAGTACTTAGGCAACTTATACTCATTTAATATGGTTCTAGCCATTTCTTATAAAGTCTGATTCTTTCTCTCGATAACTCTATTTTGTTGTGGAGTTCGAGGAGAAGAATACTCATAAGTAATACTGTTATTAGCATAAAAATCTTTAAAATTTTTATTTTCAAACTCCCTCCATGATCGTAACAAATAGTACGAATGTGAATACCTTTTATTTATTAACTTTTTTGAAAAATTTTTAAAGACTTTAAAATATTCACTCTTTTGGCTAGAAACATAACCCATGTGAATCTAGAATAATCATCAACCACAACTAAACAATAATTCTTACCTCCCAAACTCTGTGTAGAACAGGTCCAAATAAGTCCAAGTGAAGTAATTGTAAGGGTTTAGAAGTGTTCACCAGATTCTTCAAACTATGAGAATATTTTATGAACTTACCTTTGGTGCAAGCCTCACATAAACTTTCACTCTTAATGTTAGTTATAGACAAACCTCTAACTAGCTCTTTCTTTAAAAGTTTTTATAGTAGTCCCATGCTTGCATGTCCAAGTCTTCTGTGCCAAAGCTCACCATCTTCTCCTCTTGCAACCAAATATTTTACATTGTCAGATTTAATATCATTGAGATTCAATGTATAAACATTAGCATGTCCATTACCAGTAAAAATAATCGAACCTGTTTATGAATCAATTATTTTGTATACTTTAGATTCGAAAAGGATAGATATACCTTTGTCACATAACTCGCTAATGGGTATGAGATTATGCTTTAAACCATCAACAAGTAAAATTTTAAGGAGTTTAAATGATTCATTACCTATATCGCCAACTCCTATAATCTTACCTTCATCGTTGTTACCAAAAATCACATTTCCACCCTTCTTCTTATCAAGATTTAGAAATAAATTTTTCTTACCAGTCATATAACGTGAACAACCTGAATCCAAATACCAAGTACTTCCATGTTTCTTCGATCTCCAATGAACTTCCTCATCTAAGATTAATCATTTAATTCTTTAGTAGTTTGAACACTAGCCATAAGGCAACAACTTTAATCATCAGTGTGATTGTCTGAGTCTTCTTCATCACTTGATAATTTCCAAGATGTTACTTTAAAGCTTTTATTCTTTCCTTTGAAATTCATCTTGTTGAGAGGACATTTGTTCTTATAATGTCCTGGCTTCCTGCAATAAAAATATATAATATCAGAATCTGAATCTTCATATTTAGGGGCTGTTTGAATGCTTGGAGTAAAGTGAGGTATTTATATCACAAAATGGAAAGTGGTCATCCACCTCACTATTTTCCATTAGGGTTTTTACATTGTTTGGTTTAGATTCCATGTTAATACCTTGTTTGGCATGGATTATGTAAACTTGGAAAGTGGTAGTTATGTGGAGCCCCATACAATTTGCCAATTTACACCCTAAATCTTCCCTATAAATTTACCAATTTACCTCCCCTATAACGTAGATACTTGCAAATTTAACCCCGAAATCTCACTCATTTGGTTTTAAAATACCCCTCAAATGCTATAAGTTTAAGAGAATTCTCAGAATATTCCTGTTTTACATTAGAGTTTAAGCTAAAATTTTAATTAACTAAAATACCCTCCATTTGACGTATTATGCTTAGTAATGTTAATTAATCTAAGTTAATTATTTTTATTGATTATAATTAGGAAAGAGAAGGAGAAGAGATGGAGAAGACCAGATTTACATTCTGGAACTATGTTACATTCTGGAACACAGTAGAACAATATGAACTAGATAAAAAATTTACTCAAAAGTTGATCACTAGAAATATTTTGAAATTCAAAACTATAGTTAATTGGACATCATTCATGCATAGAAGTAACTGCAGCATTAAATTACTAATAAATATTTTTGTGATAATTAGAACGTTAGTGTTTTAAGCATTGTTGAAAAGGGGGGAAGATGAACTTAGGCTATACAAAATCATCTTAACATTCAGGCAGATAAGGGAAGATTTTTCATGCTATACAAACTGAGAGCAAGAGCGGAGATGTAATGGAAAGGTTGCTAAAAAAGAACAAATTGGACTGAACTAGGGAAGGAGGGGAAAATGAGGGGGTTAGTTGAGCTTTTGTCATTTTTTATTGTCCACTCTCTGACAATAAGTCAGCTTTCAACCTAAATGCGTTCATTTTTGGCTGAATTGCAATTCCATCGCCACATCAGCTTCGGGGGACACATCATCAAGATTAGTTATTTCTAAAGATGCATCCAAACCGTGTAAAGTTAGAAAATCTGACAGTTGACCCCACATTTATACCGCTTTCCGTCGTTTCCTTGAAAAAAAAACGGCAAACAAATAGCCCCTTAATGAATTGATTCCGTCTTTTCTGAAGATATTTTTATCCTTTCTTTGATTTCAGAAAATATTTAAATCCTTTTACAATAAGCGCAGATTGATCATTTTCATCTTCTGAACTCAAGCTTGAATCCATCTTCTTCTTTGATCGGGATTTCTCTTTATTTGCTCTTAAGGCTAACGATTTCTTCTTTGAATCTTCTTCTGAGACATCTTCTCTCTCTTTCAGTCAGACTTCGTATGTTACAAGATTGCCTACAAAATCATCAAGAGATAGATTAGAAAAATTCTGAAGTTCTTCAATAGCCATTACCTTTGGTTCCCAATCACGAGATAGAGAATGGAGTATCTTTCTGCACAGCTCCTTATTATCGTACTCCTTCCCTAAAGCTTTAGACTTGTTCACGATATCAGTAAATTACGTGAACATCTCCTGTATGCTCTTCGAGACCATCATCTTGAAATTTTTATATTTGCTCACCAACTTTGTAAGCTTTGCTTCCTTTACCTGCAAAGCTCCCTCATGAGTAACTTTCAGTGTCTTCCAGATTTCCTGCGCAGTAGTACAATTAAAAATACGATTAAATTTTTCAGTAGTAAGAGAGCAATATAAAGCACTCATAACTTTTGAATTATAAGAAAAAAATCTTTTTATGTTGAGGAGTCCATCTATCCTTAAGAATTTCAGTAACAACTCCTCTTATATCCTCAGTAGGATTATGATACCTGTGTTTGACACACTGCCAAATATCAAAATCAGTAGATAATAAAAAGATTTTCATGCTTGCTTTCTAAAAAGTATTATCGGTGCCGTCAAAAAAGTGGAGGACGATTGATGGCATTCCTTCAGGAAAGGCTGAAGTGGTGGTAATGCTTGACATCTCTATCCTAGGTTGTGATACCTAAATATAGGTAACAAGGCTCTAATACCACTTGTTGGAACTGGGATGCAAGCCTAAAGGGAGGGTGAATAGGATTGCTATAATTTTTCAATCAACTCAGAATAGCCAGCAGAAATAAAATAAGCGAAAAACTAAAAGCAAGCTGACACAAGAACACCCGAGATATTTATAGTGGTTTGGATCAAAATCCTACGTCCACTCTTTCTTCTCGTGACTGGTCTTCTTCACTATGACCAGAGTTCACCCAAATCACAACCCGATTTGGTAGGCTTCAAAGACCACACCCTGAAATCTACCCAAAATCAGTCGTCTAACCTAACTCTTCACAATGACCAGAAGAAACCTAGCCCTAGCTAACCAAACCCTCAATTAACCTGGTTTGAATACGCCAACCGTCAATTACCCCGGCTTGAGTACGCCATCAAACTTACAAGTTGGAATATAACTAACCAAAATAATTAAAGTATAAAAAGAATAATCTTATAGCTTTTTGTTAAATCATTCTTCAAATCGATGAAGATGAAGATCCGTGAAGAAGCGGTATAGCGGTGTAAGCGTAGGGCACTCCTTCTCGCTGAATTAAACTCCGATGAAATGCGCAACGAGAAGAAGTTGAACGAGGCTCAGGGGATTTGATCAACTCTCTCTCTCTCTCTCTCTCAAACCCTAGAACAAAGATCTCTCCTTTTTGTATATTTACCTCCTTGAACTTCTCATTGTCTCTCATCAATATGATCTCCAACTCCTTTTATATAGGCATTGATAGAATAGGAAAGAGATACTCTAATCAGAATTTCAATTGGAGATCAAATCAATTAACGAACGACTGAGATTGAATCTGGAAAACTACCAAAACGCGTCATAACCATCGATGGTGGGTTATGATCGTTGATGGTCCGTTAATGATCATCGATGGTTGGCTATAGTCCATCGATTGTGAAAATTCTGATTTCTAGATTTCTCTGATTATTGATTGTAGTCCATGGATGGTCCTTGCGATCATCGATGGTCGACTATAGACCATCGATAGTCCAATTTCTATTTTTTATTTTCTCCGATTCGTTCCTTTAGTCCATCGATCACTTGCTTGACCATCGATGATGTCTTTTGACCATCGATGGTTCAAAGGCTGAAATCAACGTTCATGTTGATTTTTGCATCATTTTGAACCACAACTTATTCCTATCTATTTATGCCTGAAATATAGCATCTTACAAACATATCTGTTATGGTCATAACCACTAACCAGTGATCAGTGAGAGAAGCCAAACGCTAATCTGGACGGACGCTTGTTTACCAATGAGAACCGACACGAACCTCCACACCCAACCCACCGACCGGCCGTGATGCATCGACTTCATGATCCTCTAGGACGGCTATCGCCATAGCCGACGCGAGAGAGGGCGACGGTCGCCCATCGACAACCCTCTCCCGCAGACGACGCGAAAGGCGGTAACGGTCGTCCGCCCGGCCAATTGACCACCTCGTAACTATTCCACGTCGCTCGTCCCCCCCGGACGACATGGGGGCGACTAGCTATCACCCTCCAACCGCTAGCCCGTTCGGACGACGCGAAAGGCGGTGTTAGTCGTCCTTCCAACCCGTCGCCCCTTACGACCCCTTCCTACAAGTTGCCGACCCCTCCAAACAATGTGGAACGAATCCAGGCCTAACCTTCTCGGCCACTCATCCTCTAGAGCGACGCAAAGCGCTCCCAATGTCGCCCTCGGCGAATCATCCCAAGGGACGCCCTAAGGGGCCGCAGGAGTCGGCCGTCCAGCCACGGCTCCCCTTCTCTCACCCTGCGTGGTTCTCTCCACTCAAACGACGGCCACACAGTACTCGAACCCATCAACATCACATTAAATGCACTGACAGCCCCTTAATTCCCCCATCTCTCACAGTATTTAAGACACCTCGGACCCATGCAGCTACAGGCGCCGCCAATCCCATCCCATTAATGGCGAATAGACCACACCAACCCTCAGATTACGCCCAATTTGACACCTGTACAGGCCAGCCACTCTAGCAGGCGGAGGGATGTTCAGCCAATCCTCGGCTCACACGTGGAGGGAGGGCTGACTCACCGGTGGTTCCCAAACTAATGGAAAGACGGAAATACCCCTTAACCCTACCTATAAAGCGTGAGCAGCTAACAAGGTAAGCAATCTTCTCCAAGTGAATTCCCGCTCCACCAGATTATCACACATTACTAACTTGACCGTCGGAGGAACCACCGGAGATCCCAACTCCGCCTCTTCCGCAGGTCCTTCTTGTTGTTGTAGGCGAACCCTTTGATCGGAGTCGGTCACGTTTTTAGGAGAAAGCGGACTCTGCTCTCTTTAAAACTAAACTCATCCGAGGTTAGTGACTGTGATTATATACATCAACAATATCAATAGCAAATGAGAGTTTGTTATTAATCAAATAAGAGATATTGCTCGAACAACGTTCCGCACGAACAACGTTCCTAACAACTTTCTTATATGAGCACAACATTTCATGAGAATTATGGTGTTTAATAAGGGAGGCTTTAAATTTCTTTCTTATAGATGCATCGACAAGAGAATAAAATGGAGCAAGTCATTCTCGCAAACACAGTACCAGTAAATAACTTCAATATTACTAATTAACAACATCAATAAAATAGGTATAAGAAAACATCAATAAAATAGATGTCATTAACTCCTATAATATATATTTCAATGAGTTGAACTACTATCCACTTAAGTGGATAGCAGACTTTGTCCAACCAATTTTATAGCCATTAAATTTGCTTGATAGATAAAAATTTGATAAAGATGAGTTGTTTGAAAATACAACTAATATTAATTATGTCAAAAGGGCAAACTTTCCATCGTCTCCCTAATCCCTTACTCTTGACAATCTGAGAAAGAAAACACGAGAGCGACCGTTTTTAATGACCGTCTAACGATCCGAGAAAAAAGAATGCGATAATTTGATGGCTCTTTTGATATCTTCTACGCTTGACGACTTCGGCTGCAAGTTCACAACAAATTAATCACCTCCCAAATCATACAATCAACAATCTTTTCCTAATTATTGCGTATACATTTTGTTAGCAGAAGTTTTCAATCTCTTCTATGTTAATCATGAAAACGATTGAATTTAATATCTTAATAATCATCTTTTTCTCATCCTCTTTTCTTTTGATCCTTCTTTTCTTTTCTTAATTGCGACGGTGGTGATCGGCATCTTTTCTGCCAGGGGGCTAGATGACAGATGAGAGAGGAAACTTTTCTCTCTTTTTTATGTAATTTGTTTTTATGACTTTACCCTCTCAATAAATGCACACCAATTCATCTTGATCAAATCTTGATCTATCAAGCAAATCCAGTGGCTATAAAATTAGTTGGACAAAGTTTACTACCCACTTAAATGGATGGTAGCTCAACACCTATTTCAATTTTTAATTATAATTAGGATCTTGTTCTTAGAAACCACCTTTAAAATAAGGTGATTATACAAAAACCACATTCAAAGTTCAATTAACAATAAACCACCTTAAAGGGGATATCAATTGCAATCAACGACATTGACCTATTTTAGGATGTATATTTTGACTAAGATTCCCAAAATACCCTTAAAAACACATGTGTCAGGCACTAGTGTTAATTAACAAAGACGTGTTACATTACTTGACACATGTGTTTTAAGGGGTATTTTGGATATTTCAGTCACAACTTCATTAGAAAATAGGCCAAGATGGTTGTTTGCAATCGGAACCTCTTTTAAAGGTGATTTCTATATTAATTAAACTTGGAAAGTGATTTTCGTATAATCACACTAATTAAACTTGGAAAGTGATTTTCGTATAAGCACACTATTTAAAAGGTGGTTTAAGTGAAAAAAAAACCCATATCATTAGGATCATGCTTGTACCCACCCCCAAGAAAAAAAAAAAAAAAAAACAATGTAAGCAACAACTGAAAGCTAAACTGAGTGCCCTCAAAGCAATGTAATTAGGTGTAGATGGTTTGGCTTGCATGCCATGCGACCCATCATTCTGAGCCATAATCAGCTATTATTACTCGCACTGAAAAGTTTTGCCTAGGAAATTAGGAGCATGCAATTAAAGTAAGATTCTTCAACTGCCAACAACTTATTAATGGCAACATGGCGTCAAATCTAAGGTCATAACTTTTGAAACAGAAGAATTAATGAAAGGAACAGCTTGTCAGTGTTCAAGCGCATACCTCTATCTCTATGAGATCGGTTCTCGAAAATGGGAAATAACTTGAGGCTAAATTGGCCTTGATGGCACCGGACAAGTTGTAAACACGGAAATATGAAGGGTGACTCATAGCTATTCGAATACAAATAGAGATTAGATAAGAGAAAACCTATTCGAATACAAATTGAATATGAGAAAACAGAAACTATCATGGATAATCTATAGGGTTGGAAGGCTCCAATATGGCTTTTATGGTTTTGGGATCGATTCTAAGTAGCATTGGATTTGGGATGCAAGCCTGGAGGGAGGGAGGGAGGGAGAGTGAATAGGATTGCTATAAATTTTCAACTAATTTAGAATAAACAGTGAAAATAAAATAAGTGAAAAACTAAAAGCAAACCAACACAGGGAACACACGAGATTTTTATAATGGTTAGGATCAAAATCATACGTCCACTCTTCCTTCACGTGAAGAGCCTTCTTCACTCTGACCAGAGTTCACCCAAATCACAACCCGATTTGGTAGACTTCAAAGACCGCACCCTAAAATCCACCCGAAACCAGTCGTCTAACCTAACTCTTCACAATGACCAGAAGAAACCTAGCCATATCTAACCAAACCCTCAATTAACCTGACTTGAGTACGCCAACCCTCAATTACCCCGACTTGAGTACGCCAACCCTCAATTATCCCGGCTTGAGTACGCTGTCAAACTCACAAGTTTGAAATACAACCAACTAAAATAATTAAAGCACAAAAAGAATAATCTTACAGCCCTTTATTTAACCGCTCTTTAAATCGATGAAGATAAAGATCCATGAAGAAACGGTGTAGCGGTGTACGCGTAGGGCACTCCTTCTCGCTGAATCAAACTCCGATGAAATGCGCACCAAGAAGAAGTTGAACGAGACACAGAGGATTTGATGAACCCTCTCTCTCTCTCTCTCTCTCTCTTTCTCTCTCTCAAACCCTAGAAAAAGATCTCTACTTTTTATGCAATTGCCTTTTTTGTTGTCTCACTTATTATCTCCCTTCGAATATGATCTCCAACTCCTATTATATAGGCGTTGATAGAATAGGAAAGAGATACTCTAATCAGAGTTCCAATAGGAGATCAACGACCAGCTGAAATTAAATCTGAAAATCTGCCAAAACGCGTCATAACCATCAATGGTGGGTTAGGATCATCGATGATCCGTTGATGATCATCGATGGTTGACTGTAGTCCATCGATTGTGTAAATTCTGCTTTATGGATTTCTCCGATTGTTGACTGTAGTCCATCGATAGTCCTTGCGATCATCGATGGTCTATTGTAGACCATCGATGATTTGATTTTTGGTTTCTGTTTCTCCGATTCTTTCCTATAATCCATCAATGACTTGACTTGACCATCGATGGGGCCTCTTGACCATCGATGGTTCGAAGGCCGAAATCAATGTTCGTGTTGATTTTTTTCATCGTTTTGAATCGTAATTTATTTGTACCTGTTTTTACCTGAAATATATCATCTCACAAACATATCAGTAGCAAATGAGAGTTTGTTATTAATCAAACAAGAGATATTGCATGATCAAACGTTCTGCATGAATAACGTTCTAACAAGTTGGGCTCTATAAAAAAAAGGAATTTGAGGAAACATATAACATAGAGAAAAAGTGGTCACACACGTTCGGATACATATGAGGATATATGTACACAGAAATCCATATACTTATGTGTCGTTAATTCGATCTCATTAAATAATATGCTATGAGAGGTAGGAGGAGCCCAGTAGCTTTTTTGAATAACCTAGTCGGAAATTGAACCCAGGACCGTGAGCCATATTGGAACCTCTCAGTTATCCGGATCACCTGTAGTGGGCAAAAGCTCAATAGTTTTTAATAATAGATGTAAAATAGTAAAAATGATATAATCAACAAGATAATATTCAGTTCATGAGCAATGAATACTAGTTTACTTCAGCTTAGGGGCTGCTAGTTGCTTATTAGTTTTTTAAGAGGAGTGCTAGCTACACTCGCCTTGCGCGAGTGTCACTGCCACTCACCTGAAAAATAGAGGGGTGAGGGTTGAGTTTACTTAATCTAACTCTTAACTTAAGGGTTAGGTTAAGTACACCAAACCCCAACCCTCTATTTTTTAGGCGAGTGACAGCGACACTCGCCGTGCTCGAGTGTCGCTAGTACTCCTTCTCTTTTAAGATGCAATTTCAAAAAAAAAAAAAAAAAAGCTGTGGTGAAGCCATATGGGAGCCAAAATAGCCTTGGACCTTCCTTAAAAAAATACACGGAAGAGCATATAATGGGTTATATATAAATTCCTGTGACCTAGTCTGAAAAGATAAAAAAATATGTAGATCTAGGAATAGTCTAAAAACATAAATATGTAAGTTTCTAGGACCTAGTCTACAAAGAATGAAAAAGAAAAAGTGTAGTCCTACAATGTCGACGCGTCTATAGAAAAATGTATCTTTTAAGTTTGAGAGTTTTACTTTTTAATTAGTTAATTTGTAATTATTTTCTTTATTTTTCTTTCAACTTTTGAAGATTATTTCTTGATTGATGGTATTAGATTTCATATTTTCATCAGAATATTTATTGGTCCTTTTGGAGCATGTTCAATGAACTAATTGAATTTTAACATCCTGCGGACAAAATATGAACCAAAATGCAATTCTTTGCCTTATGGAATGTTTATTGAGAAATATGTGGAGAGAAACTCTTGAATGCGGATTAGTCTAATGTACATAATTTTGATGCAAATAATCCATAAAGGAACTTCTGGGTAACATTATTGCTATTGTTTTTGTTTTTGTTTTTTTTTTTCGTTGTGTAAACTTAGGACCTTAAACTTCATGAAAGACTGATACTTGCTTGGGGTTATGTTCATTGTCACATCTGATAAACACTATATTTTAATCTGGAATTTGATTTTGAATGTCTACTTATGTAATGAAGATATTAATTAATTATGAAAAAGAAAATATTATTGTGTTTAATTATATATTCTTTTGGACCCCCTTACTAAAGTTCTTGGCTCCAACACTGAGAAGAAGAAGAACAATAAAACAGCATGATGTGTCAACCAATGATTGGATAATTTGACTTCCCTTTAGGAAACCCAATTTCAGCCTAAAGGAAATGAGCTTAAACCATTTTCTTGTTATGTTTTCTTGGAAAGTTAATACCTAGTTTTTCTAAGAAATCAACCAAACAGCCCCTTAGAGACCTTGTCAAACTTCTGATGGTGAACCATGCCTAGTTTAAAGTTCTTGGTGATGAAACATGTCTAAATATAAACAAGGTTAGAAACTACATGAGTATTTCCTGCTAGTCAGAGCATCTATAGTTATTTCAGTGAGTGCGTCATATTGGCGGCTTCCAGCACAGAGAGATAAGTGATAAAGAATTGTTTTTTTCGTTCAGCAGCAGGCCGACCTTAGCTCAGTTGGTAGAGCGGAGGACTGTAGTATTCAGCAGATAAATCCTTAGGTCGCTGGTTCGAATCCGGCAGGTCGGAATTGTCTTTTGGTTATCCTGTCTTTTTAAATAGTAATACTTCATTGTGTGCTGATGCAGATATGCAATGCGCTTTATGTAGTTATTGTGAAATATAATTTAGTGTTTCAACATAAACAAAATATTTCTAGCTTAGCTAACCTTTTTTTTTTTTTTTGGTGTAGCAAGGGGCCTAAGCTCGAGAAACAAGAAAAGAAATTATGTACATAGATCAGGCCAATGAGAGTTCCACAATACAACTCACTGGAACCGCTATAAAAAACTCTAGAATGCAATTCCAAATTACAGCTCTAAAAGCTCGAGTCAATTCTTCTTTAGCTATAGCAACTACACACCTATTCCCTTCTCTAAAGACGTGTGACGGTCGGACTTCCCAGTTCTTCTCCAACTCCTCGTTAATACTCATGATCACATCTATGTTCGAACCCTCCTCGATCTAATTGCGAACGGCAGCAGTGATGGTCTTCAACTCACTTTTCAACTAATGCGTTGCTCATCAAGAAGTGAAGATAGCCCCTCAAGTCACTAATGCCATCTCCAGTTCAATTGCATCGGTATGATCTCTAAATGTAACTTCACCAATAAATATAATTATAGTTTTATGATAATATATGAAAATTCATGGTAGTTATCTTACAACAATGTAACGCTAAAGATTACTGAACGAATTTATATGAATTATGAAAAGGCATGGTAAGTTCCAAAACAAATTGGGTTTTAACTCTTGATATAACCCGATATAGTGGCACATCAGTAGGCCCTGCATTGGACTCAGACACTCATTACCATCACTTTGTATTAGCCCGATCTGTCAATGGCCCATTAAGGCCCACAGGCTCTTCATCTTTTAAAAGGCTAACAGCACTTTTTAAAAAAAGTACAATCTCCACTCACCTGAGTCTGTTTATTTCTATAAAGTTTCACAGGTTTGCGTCTTGTTGAAGAAGACCTATATAGGCTGTAGGGGTTGAATAAAGTTCAATCCGAACTGCCCGACTCCGACCGCATGATTATAGGATTAGTTGGGTTTTGAATTGTATTGCCATGTATTCATATATCTAATTATGCAAAGTTTAAACCGATTTACTCAATCACACACGTAAATTGATCACTTCTTCCTTTCTTATTGTCATTCTTTTTTCTTTTTTTTTTTGGGGAAATTCTTAATGTAATTCTAATCCCTCCTTTATATATAAAGAGAAATTGGGGGAGTTCCTAAAGACACAAAAAATTGACATGTACCATATTATAAAGAATTTTGAAATGACTACAGGGGGGTTTGATGAGAAAAGTGTGAAATATTAGGGCGGTTTTGTGAGGCACCTCATAGTTGAGGGAGTTTTCTCGAATTTTCAAAGTTGAGTGGAGTTATCTATAATATGCCCAAACTTTAGGGTAGTATTGATGTAGGACGTTTAACGGACAATTTAATGAAGGAGTGGGATAATAACGAGCTAAATACAGACTCATACGTATCATTGACTTCCGAGTAATGAGGAATGGATAAACCAACTGAGTCTTTTGTTTAGACTTCTTCTCAACTACCTCCTGAGTAGCAGTAGCAACCATAGACATCCAAACGAATACTTGAGCGGCATCAAAAGATTGACTACTAAATCAATATAGCAATATAACATCTCAAACACTCAATATAGTGGGGTATAAGTTAAACTTGAGGAAGATATTGAGAAGTATATACTCAGGTTTCAAATATCCTGAGTTGAAGACTCCGGACACATAGAAACTCCACCATCTGATTGTAGTCCTCAGAACCCACAACAACATTGTATGGTACTCAAAAACATCCTGGCAAGCTCTAAGTGCATCTAAAAGTTTGAGGACCTCCCGGATGTATGCAACGCTCAACTTTATCTCCTTCCCTCTTACTTTCTTGACAGTGACATTGGACATGTGCTCTTTAACATAATTCATATAAAATTCTGACACGAGTGTAATATTAGCTCTCTCGCTGCCTTTCTTCATCATAGGCTCAGTCCGACTCTATTAAGGAGTTCCAAAATGTTGGAATACTCCAAGTTACGGGTATATACTCCCTGCTTAAAAACAAAAAGCTTCTCGTACTTCTCTTGGATCCCTCTCAATAAAAATTGACCTCCACGGCTTCTTTTTGTGTGACGACATTCTCTACAAAAGAAAATAATTATAATTTAGTATAGAGCATATATATATATATATATATATATATATATATATATATATATATATATATATATATATATATATATATATATATATATATATATATATATATATATATATATATATATATATATATATATATGTGTGTGTGTGTGTGTGTGTGTGTGTGTGTTAGGGGGATTAGAATAAAAAAGAATTGAAGAAAATATGTAAAAGATTCAAAAACTACGGTTTCTACCTTCTGACCGTCGATGGTTTCCTGCGAACCATTGATGGTTTGTAGACACCATCGATGGTGTTCTTCACCCATCGATGGGTCCAGAACAGAAACCGACGATTTCAAGCCCTAAATCACTCAAATCAACATACAATTCTCAAAAATACTCGTTTCAATCACTTATTCCCATATACCATCCGTACACATCAAGATCATCACAAAAATATATAAAACCCTAAAAGTTGACCAAAAAGAGATTAGGGATTTTAATTGTACCTTGGTGATGATTCAAATGGGTTTAGATCACAAAAACAAGATGATAAACCTCTCACAAACGTTAGACCACATCAAAAAAATCACAAAAAAATCACAAAGAGATTGAAAGATTTGAGAGAGGAAATAGTAAAAAGAGGTGAAAGGTAAAAACTAGAAAACTATCCCCTTTTCCCCCCAGCCAATTGATGGTTAACCATCGATGGTCGGGGTCTGACTATCAATGGGTACCCCAAATTTTTTTTAATTAAAAAGAAAAGAAAGGAAAAAATAAATAAATAAAAAATATGATACAAGTGGGTATAGAAAGGATACCTGAGATAAAAACTTACCCATACAAGGAGATAACAAATATTATCATATCGAAGATGTATCTCCTTATTATCTCTTAGACTAAGGATTGGATTATTGATTTAAAAATTCTTTGAGCAACTCCTGTGTGTTGCCTCAATCATCATTCTTCCTGTAGCCCGACAGAAAAATAGATAAGTGTGATCTAGGTATCCAAATTGGTCCACGTTGGTTAGGAATTGTGCCATTTGGTACCCAAATTTGCTTAACTGTTTTAATTCTGTATCGCATGTGACAACTAATAGAAACATGACCCATTCTACCACATAAAGAATACATAGTAGAAGTAGTATCAGATATGGTGCAAAGCAAATTTGATTCCTTTTACAAATAAAGGTTAAAACTTTTTATGTTTTCCTGAGTATGAATAACCAAGTCCAGTTTTAGCTTTTGCAAACCGTTGATTGGAAAGAATCATGTTCAAACCTTTAGAACCCAATGAAAAAAATTTACCACTTACCACCTTTTTCAAATCAATATTTTTGGACTTCAGTTGTTCATTCTCAGAAATGTTAGTTGTACACTTTGTTTCAAACTTTATTTGAGTAGAGGATAATTCACACAATAACTCATTTACCTTAGCAACTAGTTTTTCATTTTTAATGATTTTATTGTCTAGTTGATTAGATAAAGATAAATTTTTATTTTAAATCAGAACACTGTGTGCATTCAATTGTGGCGATGTCACAAGGTGAATTATGTGAATCCAAATTTGAAGAAAAAGATTCAATTTTCGCATAAATTTTTTTTCTATCCTCAAATTTGCATTCACTCTTTTTGTCACTTCACATTTTTAGCAATTTTCTCAAGTTGATTAAGCATTTCTTTATACTCGAATATAACTCATCATATGGAGAATATACCTCGTTATCAAAATTCTCACTTTCAGAGTCATATGTTTCACTTTGTTCTGAATTTGAAGTTGCACTATTTCTTTCCATACAGTATAAATTTGCCTTCTTCTCATCCTCACATGATTCAAATTTTGATTCTTCATCACTTATCATATCCCGTGTTATCACTTTCAAACTTTTTCTCTCCATCTTCTTGTCTTTCTTGTTCAATGGGCACTTATTTTTATAGTAACCTGGTTTTCTGCAATGATAATAGATAGGTTCAGTTTCAGACTCACTAGATGAATATTTACTTACCTTTCTTGTAAATTGATTTCCTCCGTTTTGAATGTATTTTTGTTTATTTTTTATTTTGAGAAAAGATTTGAATCCTTTCATAATGAATTCAACTTGACTATCTACATCTTTAAAACTTGAGCTTGATTCTTTCTTCTTCTTAGACTGGGATTTCTCCTTCTTGGCCTTTAGGGCTAACGACTTCTCTTTGAATCATCTTCAGAAACATATTCTCTCTCTTTTAATTAAACTTCATATGTGAGAAGATTACCTACAAGATCTTCAAGAGTTAGATTGGAAAAATTTTATAATTCTTCAATAGCCATTACCTTTGGTTCTCAATCCCTAGAAAGAGAACGAAAATTTTTCTACAAAGCTCTTTGTTGTCGTACTCTTTTCCCAAAGCCTAAAATTTGTTCACAATATCCGTGAATCTGGTGAACATATCCTGAATACTCTCCGAGGCTTTCATCTTGAAATTTTCATACTAACTCACAAGCATTAAGTTTCACCTCTTTTACCTGTGAAGTTCCCCAGTGTGTAACTTTCAGAGTTTTCTAGATTTTTTGCGTAGTAGTATAATTTGAAATGTGGTTAAATTCTTCAGCAGTTAAGAGAGCATTCATAGCTTTAGCATTCAAAGAATAAATCTTTTTATTCTGAGCGGTCCACTTATCTCTAGAGTAATGTTGACCTCTTCCACAACGACAGTAGGTTCGATATAGTCATTCTCTACACTACTCCAAACATCATAATAAGTGGACAACAAAAAGACTCTCATCCGTGCTTTTCAATAGGCATAGTTTATCCCATCGAAAAGTGGGGGTCGGTTTACAACGTGTCCCTCAGGAAAAGCCATTGCGACGGTCAAATTGGACATCTCTACCCTAAGTTGTGAATCCTAAAGATTGATAATGAGGCTCTAATACCACTTGCTTGATTTGAGATGCAAGCCTAGAGGGGGGTGAATAGGATTGCTGCCTTTTTCGCTAAACATACAAAATAAGTGGCAAAATATATAAGATAGAAGTGAAAAATAAAGACACACAAGCTTTTATAGTGGTTCAGATAATAATCCTACATCCACTCTTCCTTCTCACGAAGGGGCTTCCTCACTATGCTAAAGTTCACCTGAATCACAACCCGATTCAGTAGGCTTACAAAGATCGCACCCTGAAATCTATCTAAAACTAGTCGTTTAACCTAACTCTTCACAATGAGTAACACTTAGCCCTAGCTAGTACAAACCCTCAATTATCACCGGCTTGAGCACGCCGTAAAAATAAGTTTGAAACAAACAACCAAACACTGTTTAAGCATAGAAAATAAAAAAGATCTTACAACACTTTTCGATTAACAAACTGTCCTTTAATGAATCAAAGTGAAGCTTGATGAAGAACGGTGAGGATGATGAAACCAAAGGCAACTCTCCTTGCTGAGATGATCCGAAGATGATGAGTGCGATGAGAAAGAATTTGTCGAGGCTCCGAGGGTTCAAAACACCAATTCAATCTTCCTCAAACAAACACTAGAACTTCTCTCTTCAAGCTCTCTTGAAAATCCTAGAATCCTCCTCTTTTATTTATCTCTTTCAATCTTATATAGTCTTTAATCAATCAGAAAAGAGATATCCTAAACATGGTAGAAGTTGGAGATGAAAAGAACCAACGAACGGATGTGGTTAAATTAAAAATTCTAGAATCGTCACCATCAATGGGTCCTCACGATCATCGATGGGTTCCTGAGCACCATCGATGGGTTCCTGTAAACCATCGATGGGTCGAATTTCTATTTCTAGAAATCTACGATTTGTTCCTATAGATCATAGATGACCTCAACCCTATCGATGGGTTCCTGACGCAATCGATGAGTCCAAGGCTGAAATCACCTTTCGTGCTAATTTTTATGTCATTTTGCCTCGTACTCTTTGTATACATGTTTTCACCTATACTATTTCATCTCAAATAATTATTAGTACCCAATAAGAGTTTGTTATTACTCAAAGAAGAGCTATTGTACGGATCAAGTCCTAACAGGCACGCACAAAATTCAAAGGTGGACTCTAATGTTGTAGTGTTAAGGGTAGGAAAATATAAGGAAATGGATAGTGATTTTGCTAGTTCACATACTACAAAGCAGTAGAGGAAACATGCAAATTTAGATGTTCCTAAAGCAACATGCGCGACTAGATACCTTGACGGCAGCGCTTTAAATACCTTGGTGGCAGCCGGAGAGCACCACTGCTAAGAGCAATGATAAATATTATGTTAGAACTGTCGAGGGCTTGGGAACTCCCAAACCATTCACGCTCTCTTTGAGTTTGTACGTAGTCGAGATCCTGACTTTGCAGTCTTAAGCGAGACCAAATGTCGTATGGACTAAGTGGAATGCATAAAAAATAAATTGGGTATGCAAGGGTTGACAGTTAATGGGGAAGGTCAAGGAGAAGGTCTTGCAATAAGGGCTGTGCAATCGGTCGGTCGGTTCGGTTTCGGCTAAATTTTGCCAAACCGAATCGAACTGCCTAACATTCAAAATCAAACCGAACCAATTCAAGTCGGTTCGGTTCGGTTCGGGTCGGGTCGGTTCGGTTCGGGTCGGTTTGTTCGGTTTTCACTTGGGTACAAAATACAAATGTTTTGTCTAAATTCAATTTCACCTCTAATATGTTGACCAAGAAAAAAGTCCCCTACACTTCAATTTATTGAAATTCATGAACTATTAAATCCTAGTGAATATTAGATGAAGAAATTAAAATCTTATTCCTGCCAAAGCTTACATTTTTTTTTGAGAGAAAGCTTACATAAAGAATTAAATTGATCTCAATCAGATAGACAAAGTAAATAAAAAAATATGTAATAATTTGGACGTTGGGTATAGTTTCTATAAAATTATAAGTCTGATCCAAAAATTCTCTTACACTATGTGCATCAATCGAGGAAAAAATCAAGAAAAGGTTAGAATCAACATTAAGGTTTAAGTTTCTTACCTCCAAAGTGGATTGGTTCAAAGTAGAAGAAGCGAATAGAGAATAGAGAGGTAGAGAACTAGAGATGATGAGAAGCCCTAGAATTAGAGAGGACACCGTTGTCGGGGTATTTCGTCGCCATTAGGTCACGTGAGAGAAAAAGATATTAGGCTCCAGCGAAGCAACTCTATATGAACTATGACGGGTCGGGTTTAAGTGGATGCGGATAGTAATTAGAATGGGTAATACAATTCGGTTGGTTCGGGCGGTTCGGGTTGAAAAAACTTCAACCCGACCCAAACCGAACTCTAGTCAAAACCGAATCGAATCGCCTAACATTCAAATCAAACCAACCAATTCAAGTCGGTTCGGTTCGGTCGGTTTGTTCGATTTGAACCGAACTATGCTCACCCCTACTTGCAATGTTGTGGTGACAAGAAGTTATGATATCTATCCAAAGTCCATCTGTCAAGGGCCCATTAAGGCCCACAAGCTCTTCATCTTCTAAAATCCTAACAGAATTTTGGGCGAGGCGAAGTCAGTCTAAAGAGCCCTTAACTTTTCCCCCTTATTGTAATAAGTCTTAAATATTTTATTTTCAACAAAGAAGCCCCCAATTTTCAGTTCCGTTTTCTCATTAGCCTCTAGTAATGTTTGGTCGTTTAATACATGGATATCTGGTCCTACTCAAAACTACTTTCTTTCTTTCACAAAAACTTTTTTATAAAAAAAGAAAGAAAATAGAAAAACGAGAAACCATCAAAATAATGAAAAATTTTAAATTGTCTTTCAGGCAATTCTTGAAGATCAGATAAACTACTTCTTTCTAGGAGAGCAAAGAAGATATTCATGAGTCATGACTCGTGACCTATCTTCCATAAACGTTTACTAGATGAAAAGGGAGATGAAAATAAATTTAAGTGTCCCATAGATATATAATTCATTTTATGTTTTCTTTACAAACAGATAAAAGTGGTTTAAAAAAATGATGATGAAATTGACCTCAATAGTTGCTACCTGAAGCTCATAATCTCATGAGAAGAGAGTCTCAAGAATTGTTCATTCAAAAGAGCTAGAAAAAGGATGAGAAAAGCTTGAGGCAACTCTGAATGTGGATGGTTGGGCATTTTCTCTTCTAGTTCGTCGCTTTGAGCTCGTTCATGTAGTCACCATGGTCGGCTTCTTCCGACATCACCAACCTCGATGTTTGTTATCAAGTGATTGATTCCATCTTTCACAACAAAACCCCTAATTTGCCACACAAAAAAAATTCTAATTTAATCATTTTTGATATATTTACCCTTCCGTGCGTTAATGGAAAAGGCTTTGTTTTCACAGAGACGCTAGGGAGGGTTTGATGGGAGTGTAACTCCTTGGAAAGCCTCTAACAGCATCAGAAAACGCCAAAAAAAAAAGAAAAGAAAAGAAAAAAAGAGAAAATGTTTCCAAGGATTTCTAATTCCTTTGTTTATTTTAAGAAAAAAAAATTAAAAAAACTTTCTTAAAAATTGGGTGTAGGCGTTGAAAAATACTTACAAGATCCCCGAAACCAACTCGTGGCGGGAAGTCGGCGAATGACAACCCACCGGATAATACGGACGTCGAATCGTTGAGACACGAACCGACGGCAAACCCACGTAGCCACAAGCACGCTTAAACCGGACTTGAATAGACGATCGATTTGAACGTTGAACCGAACAAACCAAGAGTTAGTCCCGAACCAAATACGACGGAATCTAAGTCCGGGAAGACCAAGAGTCGAATAAGCGGGACCAGCAGAGAGCCAGAGAAAAAGCGGCAAAGCTTGTGGAAGCGGTAGCGGCGACCTCGGCCAAGTTGGCGAGGTGGCTCGACAACATGGCGACCACCTCGACAAGATGTCCGAGTCTTCGACAATGGTAGAACCCGCTTGGCCGACCTACCCCCAATCCTATAAATAGGGGTCTTCCCGCCTGTGGGGATTGGTTGGATTTCTACCGATTTTGGGATTTTCTCAAGAATTCTCGCGAGATCTACGAGCCGTCGTTGCACCATTCGAGCACCGGCGATCACAAGTTCGATCTACGCCGATCTTCAACAACAGGTAAGCTTAATTCGGTCGGCTACGTAATAGCGCCAGGATTTCTCCTAGTAGATCTCACCCGCCTCGGCGATCCTCTCCTTCGTGAGTGTGATCCCGGCGATCCTCTCCTTCGTGAGCTGCGGATCCCTTAGGCGCTTCGCTTCCTTCGTGAAACGAGCCCCTTCACGCCTCAGAAGTTCCGTAACCCGGTTTCCACGGATCGAATTGCGCTGTGGTCCACTGGACGATTCAAGTCCCCAGACGTGCAAAGAACCCACACAAGCGAGGATCCCGAATAATAGAGATCCGAGCGTTTGTTCACAAAAAGGAAAAAGTTGTAATTTTCGTTTTCATTGTAGGCCCAAGAAGCTGTAAACGAGTTCAAGAACAATGAATAACAAACCGACTTTTACCGCGAACAAGCTGGCGACCACAGTGGGAGCCAACCGCTTCAACAAAGAAGCCGTGATAATGCGAGCGGATCGGATCCGGTGATAGAAGAGGTCGAATTCGAGTTCGACCAAAAGAAGTACGAGGAGTACCTCTCTTCCTCGTCCAGATCCAGTTCCCCCCGCAAGTCCAAGATGGTCTCCGCTGCAAGGAAGACCCAATCGGCCTCAGATGCGGAGGCGAGAAAATCCACCACCACCGCTGTCAAGACTGCAGACAACGGTGATTCCTCGGCCGGCAAAGCGACCAAATTCTCAGAACCTCTATCTCCTCACGAGGTAGTTCCCGCTAATGGCGTCGTGACTCTCTCTAAGAGAGCCCGTCAGAGGCGACGTCAGCGCCTGGCAAAACAATTAGTCCAGGCAAAAGAATCAATGGACGGGGTCCGCTATGAGGCGGATCTAAGGTCTAAGTTGACTCAGAGACTGAAGTCTGAGATTGTAGCCGATTCCTACAAACCGGCGATAAATGAATGGGTCCGAGTCAAACGGAATTGTTCTACGCTTCAGGAGCGTATCCGGAAGCGCCAGCACTCAGCGCAAGCACGGGCTTTGGTGCAACAAGCCCGCGAGTTGAAGAAGGAGGCGGCCAAAAAGTCGTCAACAAATCGGCTAGTTTGGAAGCCCAAGTCCGTCGAAGCTTCAACTCGGCGAACACGGCATCAAGCCCGGCTCTGCGCGGAGTCAACTCCTACTCCGTGCTCAAATCGAAATTGTGAGCAACTCAACAAAGTTGTATCGATGCGAAATTACCTCCTGTTCCAGATCCAAACTTTCGTGAAGCCAACTCTCACCCGCGACCGGGCTTACCATCAAGGATCGCTGGGTCCGCTAAAGGAATCGCGGGTCACTCCTAATACTGGGTCGCACCCACAAAGACAAGAAGATTCCTCTGACTTTCCATACCGACTGAAAGTCGGTCCGAGAGTCCGCCGAGACTTCACGCTCACACCGACGAAAGTCAAGGCGAGTTACTTTTGGCAATTTTTACGAAACTACCCGTCCTCGGAAGGAGACGTTTTCATCTGACGATGAGAGCGTTATACCCGAGAGATCGTGCCGACATACGGGAGATCGCTCCGGCACTCATGCCGATGAGTTATACTATCGTACTGGGGGTACGAAGAAATCTCGAAGAGGTTCCCCCAAGCCAACACAGTCATGCTTATGCTCCAAGCTTATCAAAACAGTGCTCTCGGAGTGTAATTGTGGTCAAGAAGCTCCAGAAAGGGTATCAGTCTTTCAGAGACTCACCACAGAAACGCCAAGACCTAGGTCAAGGCGATTCCGCAGAAGATCAGCACCTCGAGATAATGAGTTGCCAGAGGTCACTAACAATATGACCGGCAAGGAACCATCGTCGCGGCTTATTCCTAGCGCATCGCAACGGTTGACTCGTTTGCGGTCCGGGACTATCCGACGGTCCAATTACGACAAACTTCTGAGAGGGATACCGGCGGAGGATGAAGCGTCGGATGTTGGCTCCGCAATTGCCTCTGATAATACTCTATCTAGCGAGGGGTGTCCCCAAGAAGTGTTCATGATCAGTACAGATCAAGTGGCTAAAATGCTAGACGAAGCATTGAATAAGCAACGGGAAAACTTCAAGTTAGAGATGGATATGGCCATGCAGACGATGAGAGAGATGCATGACCAGCAGATCCAAGCCTTGACAAAACATCGAGGGGAATCGAGTCAGCGCATCGACATTGACCAAGATGACGGCGATTCAGACCAGGAAGAAGCACAAGAGGATGATGACCCTCCTGAACCACGCAACGCTGGGCATAATGTAGACGTTGTTGCTCATGAGAGCGAGAAGATCAAAGACCTCGAGAGCAAAATCAACTCATTGATTTCCGCTCAAGAGGTGAAGAAAACCGGCATCCCTTGCCCATATCCTAGGGAGTGGGAATCAATCCCATATCCGGCAAAGTTTAACCTAATAAACTTCACGCCATTTGACGGAAGGGTTCACCAACTCAACACCTGATATACTTCAAGTCCCACTTGGGGGTAATATCCAAAAACGAACCCCTGATGGTTCGGTCATTCGTTGGTACCCTTCGCGGGGCTGCCTTCGATTGGTACCGCCGTCTCAAGCCGGGGAGCATTCACAGCTGGGACGACATGGAGTCTAGCTTCCTCACCAATTTCTTCGACGACGATACCGAAGTATCGATCGGGACATTGCTCGACGAGAAGCAGAAGGACGGAGAAACTGTGGATATCTTTGTCAAACGATTCCGGAACAAGGCAATGAATTGCCGGGATCCAATAACAGAGGAGTTCATCCTCCAGACTTGCCACAACAACTTGTCGATAGACGTGCTCGAGGCAATGGGAACAGCACCGTCCAACACCTGGAGAGATTTGAAGGTTCGTGGAGAGCAAGCTGAAAGGTTCCTTAAGAGGAAGAAAGCAGAAAGAGGCCAGCCGGTAACAAACACGAACAAACAGAATTTTGTGCCACGTGGCAGAGGAAAAGCGCCAGCAAAGTCTGTAGACGCTAATCAAACGTTCGAACTGCAACCACAACAACAGTCGCAACAACGTGCACCACAGCAATCGCAGCCTCAATGGCGCCAACAAACTCAAAATCAGAAACCTTCCGGTTCGAGGTTTCCCAAGACTTACTCGTTCAAAGACGAGGAAGTCCCGGGCATCTTCAAATACCTTCTGGAGAACAACAAAATCCAGTTGCCCCCAATTGTAAACCAAGAGGAGGCAAACAAGGTTCTGAATCCTAAGTCTGCGCTTACCACGAGTACATCATCCTACAAAGTTCTGCTACCATCTCAAGGACAAGATTCAAGCCTTGATCGATGTTGGAGTCATTACTCCAAAACCCTCTAAAGAGAAGAAGGTGGGAGCAAATGTAGTCTCTATAAGCTTCGGATCAGTTCTTTTGGATTGGTTTCAACCGATGCCAGTTGTGAAGGTAGGAATGAAGATGGTGAATGAGGATCCTCAGGGCAGCGTGAAGAGGCTCGTTACACACGGCAGAAGCAGAGAAATCGCCGGGTCCACCACGACTTGTTGGAAGACGATCGGTGGACTACCTCTTCGCCAAAAGAAGACCAAGGAAAGAGGCAAACTATGCCATCTTTGCCAGCAATTCGGAGAAGGACGATGAAGAAGTGGCGACTTTCGGTTCGAAGAAGAGCATGAAGTCTTTGCCACAAGGAGTGGACACGAATCTGACTACAAGTATCAGGAGAATCAAATCAAGCGAAGGCGGCTGTCGGCTGGGGGTGGCCACGACTCCTCTTACTCATGCAGAGAAAGGACAACAGCAGACAGCTGCTAAAGAAAAAGCAGCTGAAGCAAAGGAGAAACAGCCTCAGGTCTAGGAAGCCCAACTCCCGAAGCAATCCCGATTCAATCGCCCGATTGTGAGGGATAGACCGGGAACATCGAGCTCTCCATACCGCTTTGATGTCATGACCCAATTGGCAAACATCCCAGCTAGAATAACTCTCTACGAGTTGCTCCGATTGTCGAAGGAGACCCGGGAAGCTTTACAAGAGGCTCTAGCTGATTCAGAAGTCTTTCTCACCCAGTTAAAGAAGTCGGAAAATTGCATTACTGATTGCAACAGTGAAACACTTCCGGCATTACTTTTACAAAGGAGGATATGCAGACGAGGAATTCCAAGCACGATAGGCCGCTATACTTCACCGGGTATATTGGCTCTAGTGAAGTTAACCGGATCCAAGTCGATCCGGGTTCATATGAGCATCATGCCCTGCGCCTCATGTATCACCTTGAATCCCCGCCAAGAAGTCGGCATCAACAGCACGGTGATCTACGGATTTAACACCGGTGGTCTCGGCGCTTGGTAAAATCCGATAAAGTGCCAAATGGGGACTTAAAGTCCAAGTCACCGCTATGTGATTGACGCAGACTTCCTATAACTTATTGTTGGTCGACCTTGGATCCACGATAGCGTTATAGTCTCATCTACTCTTCATCAGTGTCTCAAATATGTAGACACGAATAATGAGGTCAAGACGGTGGTCGCGGACAAACAACCGTTTAAGGGGATGGAGAATTACTTCACTGATTCTCTCCTCTACGGTAATGAGTCCGAAACTGAATCATCGGCCCAAGGCACGGACAGCGGTGAAGAAGCTGATACCGAAGCCGGGCTTGGTTATAGTGGTGGTTTTGTTTTAAATAACATTGTACCCCTTGTAATCAATCTTGACGATGAAGAATCGTCAAATGAACATTGTAATTGGCAAATTGCCGATGAATTAATAAATGACGATTTAGAGTATCCTTTATCTTTGAATGATGTGATGACAGGTTTATACAGCAATCCAGAGTTGCACCTACCAACTCGGTCATTTTGCTTTACACAAAAGCAGTTCCGAGACTCCTTTGGGACAACACTCGTCATCCCACAAAGATCAAGTAGTGAAAAAGACTTGGTTTACGGAAAAGGAGATGCAGTTCCAACGCCGAATCATTTCTTAGAAGAAGATGAAGATGACAATGGGCCTATCCTCCACACATTCAGATATAGTCCAGAAACACTGGGTATCATGAAGAAGTGGGGGTACAACTTGACACAAGCAGAAGGTCTATGCTTTGGGCGAGGTCCTCGAGTCCCTCCCAAAGCGGCATATGTCCCAAAAGGGAAGCCGGATAACTACTATGCATTTAGAAGGGGATTGGGATACGAATCCTCCTCAGAAGATGAATGCTCATGGCTGATTGATAATAATCCACCCGATGAGGGAGACGGACATTCGTCTGATTCTTCGGCTTGGGATTCCGACACCAGCCTCGGAGAAGCTTTCAAGGCTTTGATGTCAAATATGGCTACGGTCGATCCTGCTACTATTGAGGGTGATGAAGATATGCCAACATGGGAAGACCCATGGATCCATCAACTCAAAGAGCAGTTTGGGGATAGATTCGAACAAAGAGAACCCCCCACTAAGGACGAGGTAGTCCAGGTTAATATGGGTGACGAAGAGCATCCTAAGCTCATAAACATCAGCAATACTCTTCCCTCGGAAGAGAAGGAAGAGTTGATCGCCCTAATCAGGGAGTATATCGATGTATTCACCGAGTTACGAGGACATGCCAGACTCGACCCTAATGTGGCGACACATCGCCTCAACATCAAGGTGGATGTCAAACCTGTCAAGCAACCGTAAAGACGGTTTCGTCCACAAATCTTGCAGGCAATCGTTGACGAAGTGAAGAAACTCATAGAATCGGGATTCATCAAGGAAATTCAACATCCGGATTGGGTGGCGAATATAGTCGATTCTGAAGAAGAATGGTGCGATTAGGATGCGTATGGACTCTGAGAGATTTGAACCTTTGCTTGCGAAAGATGACTTTCCTCTTCCAATCACTGATGTCATAGTCGACAATACGTGTGGATTTGAAAGGATGTCATTCATGGATGGTTTCTCGGGTTACAATCAGATCAAGATGCACCCCGATGATGCCAAGCACACAGCGTTTAGGACGCCCATCGGTATATATTGCTACACGGTCATGCCGTTCGGCCTCAAAAATATCGGCGCCACATATCAGCGAGCAATGACTAAGATTTTCCAGGATCATCTCCGAAAAATGGTCGAATGCTACGTCGACGACTTGGTCGTGAAAAGCCGTGACAAAGGAGATCACATCAAAGATCTTAGGACGGTATTCGAGCTCATGCGAACCCATCAGTTAAAGATGAATCCTGCCAAATCCTTCCTTGGGATGTCCAGTGGCAAGTTCCTCGGCTTTGTCGTCACTAATAAGGGCATCCACGTCGATCCTGACAAAGTGAAGGAGATTCAAGAGTTGCAACCTCCGAGAAATCTGAGAGAACTCAGGGGGTTACAAGGGCGATTGGCGTACATCCGACGGTTCATATCGAACCTATCTGGGAAGTGCCAACCATTCTCAAAGTTGAATAAGAAGGGCGTGTCATTTATTTGGGATGACGCTTTCCAGGAGGCATTTGAAGAGATCAAATCGTATCTCGTTAAACCTCCTGTTCTTGTTGCACCACGGTCGGGAAAACTGTTTCTGATTTACATCAAGGCAACGGATCACTCGTTAAGCGCCTTACTCGCGCAGGACGACGATAGCGGTCACGAACAGGCAGTATACTACCTGAGCCGGACATTAGTCGGCGCTGAGTCTCGATACCCAATGGTTGAGAAGCAGTGCCTTGCATTAGTGTTCGCGATTCAGAAGATGCGGCACTATTTAGTCGGACAGACAATTTATGTCATCTCCAACGTAAATCCGGTACGAATATTCATGACCCAGCCGGCCTCTATGAGTTGGCGTTTGGCAAAATGGGCCTTGCTCTTGTCCCAGTATGACTTGCACTTCAAACAACAGAAGTCAGTCAAAGGTCAAGCAATTTGCGATCTCCTGGCTGCAAACCCGACGACGGATGCAGCTGATTTATACGATGATCTTCCAAATGAAGTCCACGAAGTCAATACTACAACGCACCAGCAAATATGGCGGTTATATTTTGACGGGGCTTCTCGAGCTACCAACGTGACAAGTACCCCCGGATGTTCTAAGATATCCGCCGGAGTCGGGGTTGTCTTAGTTTCCCCGGGGAATCACGTCATGCCCCGTGCTTATTCGCTCACTGAACCTTGCTCCAATAACGTGGCCGAATACAACGCGCTACTTATCGGGCTTAATTTCGCCAAGGAGCTGGGGGTTGAATATCTCGAAGCATACGGCGATTCACAACTGATAGTCAGGCAGATCCGTGGAGACTACGAAGTTAGAAATCCCGATCTGGTCCCCTATCATCAGGTGGCCATTGAAATGGCAGACTCCTTCGAAGAATTCTTCATTGAGTATATCCCGCGCCTTCAGAACGCTTACGCAGATGTATTGGCCGCGTTAGCAGTGTCGTTGGCACAACCTTCCGAGACCGAGCAACTAGTTACGGCCAGGACTCATCAACTCTTTGTACCAATATATGATGAGGTACAAGAAGACAAAGCAGTAGTAACCAAGGAGGTATATACAACCCAAACCAAATTGGAGCCTCGAGATTGGCGCTTTCCTATCATCGACTACGTCTTGCATGGTATTTTGCCAGAAGACGTGAGGGAAAGAGAGTCGATCCGACGGAGAGCTCCAAGATTTTTCTACGACATAGAAACCCGGATGTTATATCGCCGGGGGTACGATGGTCTTTTACTCCGATGCCTTTCAAACAAAGAGGCAGAAGAGGTCCTTCGAGAAGCACATGAAGGTGAATGTGGTGCGCACCAACCTGGTCCTAAACTCTATGATTGTGTCAGGAGAATGGGCTACTTCTGGCCAACAATGAGTAATGGCGATCGATGCGGCTTCGAAATACCGATTCACGCGAATTATATGCATCAACCTCGAGGCGGTTGCATCCCGGCCACATCACGGCCATTGAGACATGGGGAATGGGCGTTGTAGGTCCCATTTTTCCTCCGTCAGTCAAAGGCGATCGGTTTATTCTAGCGATCACCGATTACTTCTCCAAGTGGTGAAGCAATCCCGCTAAAAGAAGTCAAGGCAGTACCGCCATCAAGTTTATCAAACACCATGTCATCTATCGACATGGTGTCGAAACGGATCGTGCATGACAACGGTCCCCAATTCATCGGCAATTCCTTCATCGTTTTGCGAAAAGTTCAAGATACAAGATGTCTCGCCGACACTTATAATCCAAAGAAGAAATGGATTAGCCGAGGCGCTCAACAAGACGATTATCAAGATTTTGTCAAAGCTTGTGAAGAATAATAAGCTTAGACCGGACGATAAACTCGAGAAGCACTCGGGCATATCGCACAACCAGACGCGACGCCAACCGAGCGACCCCGCACTCCCCGGTTTACGTGTGAAGCGCTTCTCCGCTGGAAATCCAGATTCCGCCACTTCGCGACGCCTTTCAACAGATGACGACCAAGAACAACATCAAAACGCCTCAAGAGCTTGAGATGTTAGATGAGAAGCTCGAGGCTCAACAATGCATTGAGTTCTATCAAGCTAGGATGGCGAGAGCTTTCAACAAGAAAGTTCGGCAGAGAACCTTTAAGGAGGGAGATCTCGTCCTCGCCGCTAGACGGCCGATAATTCTCAACTCCAAGAAGAAAGGTAAATTTGAACCCAAATGGGAATGACCGTTTATAATAGACACAGTCTATTCAAACGGTGCATATCGCCTTATCACACAGAATGGCGACCGGCAATTAATGCCAATAAATGGGAAGTTTCTGAAAAAGTATTATCCTTAGTACATTCAGGATAACCCGTTTTGATGGGAAGTTCCTCAGAGAATATCTCACTCATTTTCATGAGGATAACCCTAAGTTATTGTGTTTTCCTCCAAAATTCTCTCACCGATCAAATTCATTGACGGTGGGCCCATTAAAAATCTCCCTGGTCCAACCACCAGCAAAATCCCCTCTCGATTCATTCCACGAACAAGAGGTCCACATTCAAATTTTGGTTAGCGATCCTATAAAAGTGAAAGCTATCCGCATTCTTTTAAGACTCTCACATGAGATCCCGCCTAGTTTCTTTTCTCAAATGGAAATAGAATATATTCTTCCTTTCCCACATTTCACCTGGAGATAGAATACATTCTTCCTCTCCAGAAGCAAGAGATAGAATACATTCTTCCTCTCTTGTCCTAGATTCTCGGAGTGGAGATCCCACTCTTAGTTTCACCTTTCAAGATTCTTAAAGTGGAAAGCCCACTTTTAGTTTCTTTCACTGGAAACAGGACAAAAATCCTTCCTTTCCAGCACCCGGAGATAGGAGACAAGATCCTCCTTCCTCTCCATCAATAAGAGATAGGATACAAAACCTTCCTCTCTTATTTCGAATTCGTGAGCTTCCGGAGATAGGACACAAAACCTTCCTCTCCACTGGCAAGAGATAGGATACAAAACCTTCCTCTCTTGTTTCAGGATTCGTCCCTTACCCGGAGATAGGAGACAAGATCCTCCTTCCTCTCCACCTTCGGGAAATAGAATACATTCTTCCTTTCCCACCTCAATCAATCTTATTCCTGCTCAGCCATTCTCCCACAAAGAAGGCACCAAGATTCATCTTGGGGAATTTGATCCCTAATCCTAAGCAAGATAGGTCGACGCCAACACGCCGCCGGTTAGTCTTCCTGAAAAGACGGCTTCACGATTCAACATCGTAGCAGAAGTCTAAGAGAGTTTCATTCTCATAGCACAACGTTGTGTGTAGAACGGATTTAGATAATCTACATGCTAGCCCAACTCAAACGGTAGTTGGTAAAGGCTCATCAAACCCGCTGAGGGTCGGGGTTGGCCAATAACCTCGAAGCCGACGCCAGCACGCTGCCGCCGGTTTAGTCTTTTTCCGATTGAAGAAGACACCGAGTTTGATTCGGGTATTTTATCCCGGCCTAAGAAGGGATAAAGCCAGCGCCTCACCGCAGCGTTGCGGTTTAGTCTTTTCGATTGAAGAAGACACCGAGTTTGATTCGGGTATTTTATCCCAAGCCTAAGAAGGGATAAAGCCAACGCCACACGCTGCTCGGTTTAGTCTTTTTCCGATTGAAGAAGACACCGAGTTTGATTCTCGGGTATTTTATCCCGGCCTAAGAAGGGATAAAGCCAACGCCACACGCTGCCGGGTGGTCTCTTGCCCGTAAAAGAGCACCGAGCCTATGTATTCAATATCATAGCAACAAGTCTAGAAGAGTTTCATTCTTTTAGCACAACGCCACGCGGAACGGATCCGTGATAATCCGCGACGCTAGCCCAACTCAAGCGGTAGTTGGTAAAGGCTAATCAAACCCGCTGATGGTCGAGGGTTTGCCAAAATCCTATAATTATTATGGTTAATTATTTACGTGAAGTAAAAGAATCATAATAAACAATGAAAGGAATGGATCTTATTCATTTGAAGTAAATATAGAAGGAGCTACAATTATTTAAACATCAAGTCTATGACAAAGGATTTGTTGTTCGAGCTGAGACACTTCATCACTATAAGCACGGTGGAGTTCTCCCACAAGCGACCACGAAGGACTCCTCATCGGTATTCGGTGTCTTCGTGGCGCCTCTTCGATCTCGGCCGGTTTACGCCCGGCGATTCGAGTTCCCTAGGCAGCGGCGGTGAGGGCTTCTTCCTTGTTGGCCTTGGCGGCTCAAAGTACTCATCTTATCTTCCTCGCATGGAGCTCTCCCACGGCGATATTATCCTCTCCGCTTTTCGCCACAATACCACCGATATGGCTTAGGGAAGAATATGTCGGCAACAACAGCTCAGAGCTGATGGTAGCGGTCTCTCGCATCACGGACCTCAAGCCCGGTAAAACGAGCATCGCGCCATGCCTCTAAGCGGCGCTCGGTCACGGCGGCTATGTATGAGGAAGCTCCGGTGCCCGATTCTTGTAGTCTCTGAAGCTTTCTCTCCAGATGAGCGAGGTCGTCAGCAATGGCCTGAGCCAGCTCAGGATAACCCATATCCCGTATCAGGGCTGTCCGGGGACCAAGCAATGGCCTAAACTGATGGAGAGAAAGCCCGCCACGAAGAATCTTATCGATCACCATGTTCATCAAGGAAGAGAACGAGCGCACTTCTAAACAGATGTTAAGCCGGGATGGATCTTCGTCCACCATCAGCGCCCTCGCCAAATCATGGAGGCGAGGTGTAGGCTCTGCATAAAGGAAAAGAGAACCTTAGAATCTTCAACCAAAAACTAATGTATGCATATTCGATTGGGGACTCTTACCCGTCTCCTTCGATGTAGTTTCAGAGACTAGTGAGTCTACGGTATCTATCATTTGGGATCTTGTCAACGCGGTGAGCCCTCGGTGTGCTCATCTATCTCAACGATCATTTGTGATAGGCGATTAGAAGCGGCGGGAAGAGGAGTGCCTGCCACTACATGAGAAGAACTTATCAGGCCCTTTAAATTATAGTAGTATTAGCAAAGGGCTGGTCCTATAATTAGCCAAGAAGCAAGTTCATACTTTCCTCGGGGGTTGTGGCTTCGGGTAAATCTTCACCAAGAGCATCGCCATCCTGTGACCAAGCGCGAAGCAGGTCATCCATGAAAGTGTTGTCGTATAAACCAAAGATCCACGAAATCTTCCATTGAGAAGTCGAAAAAGAAGGCATTAGGAAAATGAATGCTAAGAGGTGGCGAATAATTGGTAAAGCTACTTACCTCCTCTGTGAGTTAACCATCTTAGTCTCGATTCGTACATTTGTCTCCTGCAATTTCGCTAAAAGAGCAAAAAGCGAAGAGGCAATTAGAGGGGGTACGAATTCCGAGTCGTTTAATTCCCGCATTCGCCATCTATAAGAAGAATTATCGATGTTAGATGTACCTGGATTCGCCGAATTAGGTCCTACATTGGTCTCCTCCGCCATAGCTCCATACATTTGTTGAGTAAAACTTGGCGGCATGAAGCGGGAGCGAATGCGTGATGAGGAAAATCAAAGCCGTAATCACAATCCCTAAAACCCCTGCATGCAAGCGGAGAAATGTCGGTCTCCAAAAGCGAAAATTTCAGATTACATCACGGTGAATTGTTACCTCCGTCCTTGTTGGATCATCGCTGGTCAAGTCTATATCAAAGGACCGAGGATTCACGCGAGTCTTATGGGCTAACCTCTTTCATTTAACCCTCGAGAAGGTGAAACTCTTCTTCTTCAACAGATTTTCCTAAAAATTCAGCTTGAATGAGAAATCCAATAGAGAGGATGAGAAAACGAAGGGGAAAAGGAGAGTACAGTTCTTCTCACAGCGGCGGTGAGGGCTTCTTCCTTGTTGGCCTTGGCGACTCAAAGTACTCATCTTATCTTCCTCGCATGGAGCTCTCCCGGCGGTATTATCCTCTCACTTTTCGCCACAATACCGGTCACGGATATGGCTTAGGGAAGAATATGTCGCAGCAACAACAGCTCCGAGCTGATCGGTAGCGGTCTCGCATCTGGACCTCAAGCCCAAGAAAACACGAGCATCGCGCCATGCCTCTAAGCGGCGCATCGATTACGGCGGCTATGTATGAGGAAGCTCCAGCTGCCCGCAGTTCTTGTAGTCTCTGAAGCTTTCTCTCCAGATGAGCGAGGTCGTCAGCAATGGCCTGAGCCAGCTCAGGATAACCCATATCCCGTATCAGGGCTGTCCGGGGACCAAGCAATGGCCTAAACTGATGGAGAGAAAGCCCGCCACGAAGAATCTTATCGATCACCATGTTCATCAAGGAAGAGAACGAGCGCACTTCTAAACAGATGTTAAGCCGGGATGGATCTTCGTCCACCATCAGCGCCCTCGCCAAATCATGGAGGCGAGGTGTAGGCTCTGCATAAAGGAAAAGAGAACCTTAGAATCTTCAACCAAAAACTAATGTATGCATATTCGATTGGGGACTCTTACCCGTCTCCTTCGATGTAGTTTCAGAGACTAGTGAGTCTACCAGAGGCGTATCTATCATTTGGGATCTTGTCAACGCGGTGAGCCCTCGGTGTGCTCATCTATCTCAACGATCATTTGTGATAGGCGATTAGAAGCGGCGGGAAGAGGAGTGCCTGCCACTACATGAGAAGAACTTATCAGGCCCTTTAAATTATAGTAGTATTAGCAAAGGGCTGGTCCTATAATTAGCCAAGAAGCAAGTTCATACTTTCCTCGGGGGTTGTGGCTTCGGGTAAATCTTCACCAAGAGCATCGCCATCCTGTGACCAAGCGCGCAGCAGGTCATCCATGAAAGTGTTGTCGTATAAACCAGCATCCACGAAATCTTCCATTGAGAAGTCTGAAAAAGAAGGCATTAGGAAAATGAATGCGGCTAAGAGGTGGCGAATAATTGGTAAAGCTACTTACCTCCTACAGCGGAGTTAACCATCTTAGTCTCGATTCGTACATTTGTCTCCTGCAATTTCGCTAAAAGAGCAAAAAGCGAAGAGGCAATTAGAGGGGGTACGAATTCCGAGTCGTTTAATTCCCGCATTCGCCATCTATAAGAAGAATTATCGATGTTAGATGTACCTGGATTCGCCGAATTAGGTCCTACATTGGTCTCCTCCGCCATAGCTCCATACATTTGTTGAGTAAAACTTGGCTCAGCATGAGCAAAACTGGGCCCAGCAGAATCGTGATGAGGAAAATCAAAGCCAGAATCACAATCCCTAAAACCCCCTGCATGCAAACGGAGAAATGTCAGTCTCCAAAAGCCGAAAATTTCAGATTACATCACGGTGAATTGTTACCTCCGTCACTGACTGGATCATCGCTGGTCAAGTCTATATCAAAGGACCGAGGATTCACGCGAGTCTTATGGGCTAACCTCTTTCATTTAACCCCTCGAGAAGGTCGAAACTCTTCTTCTTCAACAGATTTTCCTAAAAAATTCAGTTGAATGAGAAATCCAATAGAGAGGATGAGAAAACGAAGGGGAAAAGGAGAGAGTACCGAGGTTCTTCTCACAAACGGCAGCCTCAGCTTGGTCCTCTCCTAAAGTCCCGGCGCCTGGCGCTGGCCGTCGCCGGCGTCGTCCGATCTCCGCCGCCGCCTGAGCTCCGACGCCGACACCCCGGGCCGAGTTCTTGCCTTCCCTGCATGCATGAAACAACAAAAAAAAGAAAGAAGAAGAAGAAAGAATTTGTAAAATCCTCGTGCACACCTTGTAGTTTGGAAGAAAGAAGACGACACGAGGCGAGAAAACAAGAGGAAAACACAGAGAGGGGGGGCCGGCCTAGGTCAAGAGGAAGGAGGATTTATGGGTATTTATAACAACCCCACATTGACCCAATCCTCTTTGAATAAGGAGTCCTATTTGGCAACAAATAGGAATTCTAATTGGAGCCCAATTGGATATCTAAAAAAGAAACTAAATCGGCCCAATAATTCCCCCATTCTCTCTCACAAATATTTGGAAGAGAATTAGCCGACTCAATTTTCCAAATATTCTCCCATGTGGCCTAATCCTACTCCAACCAGGAATATGAGTATAAACTATTTCCTAATTTGTCGAGAAGTTCCCGGAAGAATATTTCCATAAAAAAATATATTAGGGATAACTCGATCGTGCGGATTGCAACGACGCTAATCAACGCATCGCCTAATCCTACTCCAACCAGGAATATGAGTATAAACTGTTTCCTAATTTGTCGAGAAGTTCCCGGAAGAATATTTTCATAAAAAAATATATTAGGGATAACTTCGATCGTCGCGGATTACAGCGGCGCTAATCAGCGTCGCCTAATCCTACTCCAATCAGAATATGAGTATAAACTATTCCCCAATTTTCAACGAAGTTCCCGGAGAATAAACCCATATTCTTAAGGATAACTCGATAACCCTCAATGTCCTCCCACTGTGTTACTCCGAAAAGGTATACGAGTTTAAACTATTTCCTGTTTTGACGAGGAGTTCCCGGATTCCATAAAAAGTATCCCTGGGGATAACTCGATTATCGCCAATAAAGTTCGAAGGTCATAACGACGCCGATCAACGCGTCTCGGAAATCCTTCCCGCTGCAAAATCCCAGAAATGAGGATTCACAAGGCCAAATTGTCTCCTGTTTCGACAAGGAATCCTCGGAGGATTCTTCCATGAAAAGATTTTTTCTCCCGCTGTGGTCAAACCAACAACACACGTGATAATGGAAGAATTAGCCGATTGAGGGTTAGGAAATTCCACGTATTCGACACCAGTCAACGTGTCGCCAACAAGGAGTTCGCCGATATACGGAGAAGTCCAAAAGTCTGATGGTTAGTCAAACAACAACCAACCAACACGAGTTACAAACAAAACTCACCCACCAGCTTCGAATCAAGATTTCAACAAGCGGTCAGACAATAAATGCAGCACCGCGACCTTATCAGAAATCCTACAAAGCACTGGATGATCTGAAGAATCAAAGATTTGAAGCTAACTTTTGGGACCCTCTCACGATCAAGGCCGGAACCATCATGTCCAAAGTATTCGAGGCTCGCCTAGAAAAGAATGAGACTGAAACACTTTGGAGGGGGTATCTGTAGGCGTTGAAAAATACTTACAAGATCCCGAAACCAACTTCGTGGCGGGAAGTCGGCGAATGACAACCCACCGGATATCTGGACGTCGAATCGCTGAGACACGAACCCGACGGCAAACCCATTGCCACAAGCACGGCTTAAACCGGACTTGAATAGACGATCGATTTGAAGCTGTTGAATCGGAACAAACCAAGAGTTAGCCGGAACCAAATCTGAGGCGGAATCTAAGTCCGGGGAAGACCAAGAGTCAGAATAGGCAGGACCTAAGCCCGAGAGACCGAGAAAAATGGCTAAACGGCTAAACGGGCGGAAAAACGGGCTAAGCGGCGACCTCGGCCAAGTGGCCGAGGTGGCTAAGTGTGGGAAACCACTTGTGGACCACCTACCCCAATCCTATAAATAGGGGGTCTTCCTCGGTTCGAGTTGGTTGGATTTCGATGCGGATTTTGGGATTTTCTGAAGAATTCTCGCGAGATCTACGAGCCGTCGTTGCACCGTTCCGAGCACCGGCGATCACAAGTTCGATCTACGTCAGATCTTCAATAGCGAGATAAGCGAATTCAGGTCGGCTACAGAATAGCGCTGTGATTTCTCCTAGTAGATCTCACCCGCTCCGGCGATCCTCTCCTTCGTGAGTGTGATCCCCGAAGGCGATCCTCTCCTTCATGAGCGTGATCCCCTTAGGCGCTTCATTTCCTTCGTGAAACGAGCCCCTTCACGCCTCAGAGTTCCGTAACCCGTTTCCACCGGATCGAATTGCGCGGTGGTCCACGGACGATTCAAGTCCCCGGCACAGGCAAAGAACCCACACAAGCGAGGATCCCGAATAATAGAGATCCGAGCGTTTGTTCACAAAAAGGAAAAAGTTGTAATTTTCGTTTTTATTGTAGGCCCAAGAAGTTGTAAACGAGTTCAAGAACAATGAATAACAAACCGACTTTTACCGCGAACATTGGGGAAAACGCCACTTTTTGGGGTGAAACCAATTCCTCTCCAAAATAACACTTTTTGGGTGGAAAAGAGTGAAAATATGTTTTTTGCTACTAGAAATGGTTTTCCATATTTTAGAAATTGAAACAAACACGTCCTAATTAGAAAATGGAATTCAAAGTTTCCAGCTTGTCTATCAAAATAAAATACTTAGGGGCTTCTTACGGAAAAAGTTACGGGCTGTTTAGAGTTAGCTCCCGTTTATTTCTACAAAAAAAAATTCATGTTTCTTTGCCTTGTGTTAGTATTTTGTTTATAAAAATAATATAGTCCCACATCGGATACTTGAGCATTCTTTTAGAGGTTTAAAAGCATTAAATATTTATTGGGCTTTGATAAATGGGCCAAAGTATAGACCTCTAAACCCGCGTGCGGGTAGCGCGAATAATGCGCGATTTTGACGCGATTATTAGACGCACTTTGCACACTTGCCGCTGTCGCTAAAATATTATAACTTTTTACTATTTATATTTTTGAATATATTATTTTGTTTATTGTTATTTTAAAATTTTGAATTATTAAAATATCAATAGACAAGTGACTATTGGAAGAAGGCTGTTGAAAAGTGACTGTTTATTTCAAAGGGTGTTTTGAAAGGTTGTGACTATTGGAAACACCTTTTCAAATCTATAAATAGCCTATGATTTCAAATATTTATTAATAACTTCATTCTTAAAAAATGTTTCTCTCAAAAAACATCTGCAATACTACAAACTTATTTCACAAAGAGTTCTTTGGAAAATTCAGTTGCTTCTTTGGAATTTTTAAATTTGTTGTATCACAGGAAGAATATTTGCATTAACACGAAGCAAATTTGAATATCAAGTGGGGCAAATAATTCTTTAAGGAAAGTGTTTAACGCCTCAGAAATTGTCTCCTTCATTATTTTACTAACAATCTTAAAGAATTATTATCTGCTACAATGGAGTCGGAGTCAATCAAGGTGATGAATCAAGACATGGTCAAACTGGACCGATTCGGCGGGAATAACTTTTCGTCTTTGGCAAGACAAGATGATGTTCCTTCGACAAAGATTAAAGATTTCCTACATCCTCAACCCCAACCCGCAACCTATAGAAGATCCAAAACCAAGTGCGACGAAACAACCCACCGAGGACGAGATAGAAGAAATCAAGAAGCAAAAGGCTAAACGGAGGAAGATGAAGTCTTTGTATCAGCGGTCACATTACGAACACACTTTCAGACCGGCTATATGATCTTTTCATGAGGATAAAGTCGACGAAATCACGGGCGGAATTTAAATACAAAGCCGAGGAGGAAGGTACAAATAAGTATTTAATTACAAAATATCTAGAATATAAGATGGTTGATGACAAGTACGTCCTAGAGCAAGTTCATGAATTGGAGGTTCCGTTAATAAGATTCATGTTAGAAAATAGTTCTTCGAGTCTTTTCAAGTTCTTTGCAATTATTACAAAACTACCCTCAACTTGGAAAGATTACTCAAGAAACCGATGCATAAAATTGAGGACATCTCTTTGGAACAACTTGGAAGAATCTTGAATTGAAGAGGAGTCAGCTTACGTGATTGAAAAATTCTATCAAAGTGATTCTAGGGTCCACATAGTGGAAAAGAATGAATCTTCGGTGAAAAATGGGAACCTTCAAGTAAAGAAAAGTGGACAACACTTTAAAAGAAAGAATTTTCGGAAGAAAAAGGGATCTGTTTTATTTGCGGTAAGCACGGACATTTTGCTAGAGAATGTCATCACGTAAAATAATAATGCAAAACCAAAGGCTTACGCAAATATGATAGAGGAGAATCGGTCGCTATGATTTACGAAATCAATATGACTTCGTTAAGTCCGATGGTGGCTTGATTATGGTGCAACAATCCATGTTTGCAAGGACAAATCCATGTTCAAAGGTTTTGAAGAAAATTTAGAAATTATAGAAGTGCAAATGGGGAATAATACTTGTGCAAAAGTTCTTTGGAAAGGGACTGTTGAAATTGATTTTACTACGGAAAGAAATTGACTCTTATAAATGTTACGTATGTGCAGAAATTAGAAAGAACTTAGTTTCTGTTGATCTTTGTAAGAAAGGGTTTGGGTTGCTTCGAGTCAAACAATGTAATCTGTCTAAGAGCGGATGTTTGTGGGAAAGGGCTACTCTTGTGATGGAATGTATCAACTTCATTATTAATAATAAAGTTATGTCTTACGCTTATATTGTTGAATATTCTTATTTATGGAATGATAAACAGCACATTTAAATTTTCGTTATTTAAACAATATAAAAAATTAGACTTGATTAACTTTAATGGTGAATTTGATAAATGTGAAATCATGCTAAGTCTAAATTAACAAAGAAATCTTTTCCAAGTGTTTCTCGAAAGATTCTAAAGTTTTAGATTTAATACATTTTGATATATGTGAATTAAATGGCATGCTAACTAGAGGAGGAAAAAGATATTTTATTACTTTTGTTGATGATTGCAGTAGATATATGTATGTTTATCTTTTAAGAACAAAAGATGAAGCTTTTGACATGTTTAAAAATACAAAATAGAAGTTGAAAATCAACTTGAAAAGAAAATTACAGTGTTACGCTCGATAGTGGGGTGAATAATTTTACGATAATTTTAATACTTTTGTGAAGAGCATGGCATTATTCATCAATGCCTGACACCTTACACTCCCCAACGTAATGGTTTAGCCGAAAGAAAAATAGAACTTTACAAGAAATGATAAATTGTATGCTTAATAATGCTAAGTTACCTTTAAATTTATGGGGAGAAGCACTTTACACATGTTATATACATAATAGAATTCCCTCTAAAAGTCAAATTTAAGCCCTTATGAATTATGGAAAGGTAGAAAACCTAATCTGTCATATTTTAAAGTGTGGGGTGTTTGGCTTAATATAGAGTTCCCGATCCTAAAAGAACAAAACTTAGACCTAGAGCTATTAAAAGTGTTTTTGTCGGGTATCTTTGAAAATAGTAAAGCATATAGACTACTTGATTTATCTTCTAATACCATTGTTGAATCTAGAGATGTTGAATTTTTGAAAATAAGTTTTCTCTGATTCGAGAATGTTGAAAATGTTCCTATTACGCTAATTCTAGTAATATTTCTAGTTCTAATTTTCATGCTAAGTAAACTAGTACATCTAAAGAAATATCGAACCAAGAAGAAGTACTAGAACAAGAAAAGAAAAATCTTTACCTTCAGATTTTATTTCTCTGAACAAATTATTTTTCTTGTTGAAGGTGATAGAAACAACAATGTGTTAAATAAACATCCTATAAGTTTTAATCGGTCGATGATCCTAAAACCTTTATAGAAGCAATGTCATCTAGAGATGCTTCATTTTGGAAAGAAGTCACAATGATGAAATGGATTCTATAACGGGTAATAATACTTGGATTTTAGTAGACTTACCTCAAGGATCAAAGCCAATAGGATGTAAATGGGTTTTTAGAAGAAAATATCATTCTGATGGTTCTATTCAAGCTTTTAAGGCTAGATTAGTCACCAAAGGGTTTAGACAAAAAGAAGGCATTGATTATTTTGATACATATGCACATGTTGCACGCATAACATCTATTAGAATTCTTATTGCATTGGCATCTATACATAAATTATTTGTGCATCAAATGGATGTCAAGACTGCATTTTTAAATGGAGATTTAAATGAGGAGGTTTACATGGAACAACCGGAAGGTTTTATTCTTCCAGGAAATGAAAGAAAAGTTTGTAAACTAATTAAATCTCTTTATGGTCTTAAACAAGCACCAAAACAGTGGCATGAAAAATTTGATTACATTATTTTGTCTTATGATTTCAAACATAATAGTGATGATAAGTGTATTTATTCTAAATCCACTGATAAATATGGTGTACTTGTTTATTTGTATGTCGATGACATGTTAATATTCGATACGAACATGATTGGCATAAATGAGACAAAAGAGTATCTATCTTCTATGTTTAAAATGAAAGATTTAGGAGATGCAAATACTATTTTAGGGATTAAAGTTAGAAAACATAGTGGGGTTTTTCTTTAAGCCAATCACATTATATTGAAAAATATTAAATAAATTTAATCATCTCGGTTTTAAAAAGTTAACACTCCATTTGATCGGTGTTAAATTATTTGTCAATCTTTGGTAGAGTCATGTACGGCTTGAGTATGCTAGTGCAATTGGTTCTTTAATGTATGCTATGCATTGTACTAGACGATATTGCATTTCTTTGTATGCAAATCAAGTAGATACACTAGTAATCCAAGTGTAGAACATTGGAAAAGTATTTCCGTGATTTTGGATATTTAAAGAAGACCAAAAATTTTGTTTGTTCTATAATGATTATCCGTGTGTTAGAGGGATACAGATGCAAGTTGGATGACTAGTGTTGGAGACAACCAATCCACTTCTGGAATGGTTTTTACACTTGGTGGAGGAGCAATTTCTTGGGCGAGCAAGAAACAAACATCGAGCAATTTCTTGGGCGAGCAAGAAACAAACATGTATCTCACACTCCACCATGGAATCTGAATTCATTGCTTTAGCAGCAACTGGTAAAGAGGCTGAATGGATTAGAAATTTATTGCTAGACATTAAATTATGGCCTAGTCTAATGCCTCCTATTTCTATCCATTGTGATAGTCAAGCCACTTTGTCAAGGGCTTATAATTGTACATATAATGGTAAGTCTAGACACATAAGTCTAAGACATGAATATGTGAGACACTTGATACAAGATAGTGTCATAACAATTGTCTATGTTAAGACAAATAAAAACTTGGCTGATCCATTTACAAAACCTCTAGCGAGAGAGGTAGTAAAGATGACATCAAGTGAAATGGGGCTGAAACCTTGTATTTAAAATCATCAGGAATGGTAACCCGACCATTTACTAAAATTGAACTAGTTAAAAGGTTTAAATGGGTAATAACAAGTTTCTGAAAGTGATTGATTGATATTGACACAATAAGCCCTAAAAGATAATGTCAATATCGTCCATTCTGAAATAAGAGGATGAGTTGTGCTCTTAATGAAAGTCTAATACATTAATGTTGTGTGTTTAAAGTAATGGAGAACACATTGTAGGCGTTTCACCTATATGAACTTAGAAGTGGTGCAGCTTCTTAAAAGAGCTAAAGGTTTGCTCTTTAAAAGAGTTCATGAACGGGAATAAGCACAAGGCCATAATAGTGCTAAAATATTAATTCTCATTGAAACAAGAGATTAGTATATGTACGACATTCTCCGGTTCTATCACAAAGAGTAATTAGTTTAATGCTAAGGCAACTAAGGACTTTGATAGAACTTTGAAGTGTTTGTACTAAGTAAAGGTTTAAATCGAAAGATACCTCTACATATGTATGCTTATCTCATTTTGTACATATTGCAGATTATTTTTAAATAAATTAATACTTTTTAAAAATTTTGTTTTTCCAAACAAAGTGGGGATTGTTAGTATTTTATTTGTAAAACAATATAGTCCCACATCGGATACTTGAGCATTCTTTTAGAGGTTTAAAAGCATTAAATGTTTATTGGGCTTTGATAAATGGGCCAAAGTATAGACCTCTAAACCCGCTGGTATGGGTAGCTAATAATGCGCGATTTTGACGCTGATTATTAGACGACTTAGCACTTTGCAGCTTGCATTTGTCGCTAAAATATTATAACTTTTTACTATTTATATTTTTGAATATATTATTTTATTTATTGTTATTTTAAATTTTGAATTATGAAAATATCAATAGACAAGTGACTATTGGAAGAAGGTCATGAAAAGTGATCGCTTATTCCAAAGGGTGTTTTGAAAGGTTGTATTTGTTGGAAACACCTTTTCAAATCTATAAATAGCCTATGATTTCAAACATTTGTTAATAACTTCATTCTTAAAAGCGTTTCTCTCAAAAATATCTGCAATACTACAAACTTGTTTCACAAAGAGTTCTTTGGAAAATTCAGTTGCTTCTTTGGAATTTTCAAATTTTGTTGTATCTGGGAAGAATATTTGCATTAACCCGAAGCAAATTTGAATATCAAGTGGGGCAAATAATTCTTTAAGGAAAGTGTTTCACGCCTCAGAAATTGTCTCCTTCATTATTTTACTAACACCTTGTTGAAGAAGAAGCCTACAGCTCTTTATATAGCATAGTCATGCCTCTTCAATATCTGAAATTTATAGTTTTTTTTTCTTTGCTGATCTCATCATCAAACCCTCCAAAAATGTTCCAACGCATTCTTTGTTTCTCCAAAACCCTACCCCATGCAGTTTATAAACCCTTTACCAAATTCAAAGAATCAAAGCCCATCATGGGCTTTTTCGCGCCCTTTTTCTTCTTCACAGCGGCCTCAATCTCAGCCTTCTCTCTCTCCTCAAATTTTAACCCTAACAAAGAGGGAGCAGAAGAATCCATGAGAGAGTCGATCTCCAAGCAAAACGAGCTCGCCCTCCGCATCTCGAAGCACGTGGGGCCCACCGTCGCCGCCGGCGAGAACTTCGTCTTCTCTCCCGCGTCGCTCCACTCGATCCTCGCCCTACTCGCCGCAGGATCGAAGGGCCCACCCTCGACCAGATCCTTTCGACCGTCGGGTCGAAGTCCTCCGGCGGCCTCAACGCGCTGTCGTCTCATATCACCCACTTTGTGCTTGCCGATGGATCGACCCGCGGTGGGCCCAATATTAGGGTTGCTAATGGAGTTTGGGTTGATTTGTCGATGTCTCTGAAGCGCGTCTTTAAGGAGATTGTTACAACGAGTTTTAAGGCTGACGCTAAAATTGTCGATTTCAAAACCAAGGTGAGTTTCACCCCTCTCCCCCTTTTCTGAAGAAAAATCGATTTTTTATTTTTTATTTTTTTATATAACTCTACTATCCAGTTTATATGAATATGTCTATACTTGTGTCTGTTGATAGAAAAATATTCGGGGTTTAATTGAGTAAACGCTAATTCACACTAACTGTAGGAGGTTAATTAACTTTGGTATCAAAATTCTCAGCTATTAGAGGCTCTTGGTCATCATTCTCGTCAAATTACTTTTAACAGTACTCATGCTCTATGGATCAAATGGGATATGATAAATTGATTTATATATACTCTAACTGACAAATTGCAAATGGGCTATGTGTACGTCCCCAATCTCTGACTAATAAATTGGAAAGAAAGAATGATCATTTTTCATAACCTGAGTTACATTGACAGAGATACACGTACAGATATTGTGAACGTGGGGGAAACGTGGGGCCCACCCACGTGAATTGTGAAAACGAATCCGAGCCGGATTCGTTTCCTGCGCGAAGGAAAATAAAAAAAAAGAAAAAAAAAGGAAAGTCCTTTTTTATTTCCTATAAATATGTATCTAAAATCTAGGATTTTGTGTTGAGTTTGTGGGAGAAAAAAGCTAAGATTTTTGGCGGCGGCTAGAGAGAAAAAAAGAGAGAGCTTGGAGAGATTTTACAAGAGAGAGGTCAATTTTTTTTGGGTAAAAATCAAAGCTTTATCTTTGGGACGAGCTTGTGGATTGTACAAGTCGTCGGTGTTCTTCTTCATAGTCGAATCTCCCCTCACCCCTCTCGTGGACGTAGGCAAGTTTGCCGAACCACGTAAATCTCGTGTCTTTACTGTTTACTGTGTGTTGGCTATTGTTTGTAGGTTCCCTCGATTCAGTCCTAGTACTCAAGGAGGAAGAGTAGATATCTCACTTTGTTGAGATATTTACTTTCTATTCTTGTTTCCTTCGTGAAACGGGAATATACCAAAGCCTTCTCTCAGGTGATATCGCCTGCTAGCCAGGGCGACCCCGATCCCAACAATTGGTCTCGTGTTATTGATTGGAAGTGGTGTAGCTTCCGGTTTGAGGTGGTGCTCGGTAATTTCGAGAGAAACGGATTTATTAATACAAACGAGAATGGCGCCTACCAAGAATCGGTCAAAGTGGGAAAATTCGAGATTGAAAAGTTCAATGGGAAGAATGATTTTTCCTATTGGAGGATGCAGATGAAAAACACGTTGATTTCGTAAAAATTGCACAAGGCTTTGGCTGGAAAAGAGAAGAAGCACAAAGATGTGTCTGATGAGGATTGGGAGGAGCTGGATCTGGAAGCACGGGCGTCGATTATCATATGCCTTAAAAGGGATGTAGCTTTCTTGGTAGATGGAGAGGAAACGGCTGCGGGCATGTGGAAGAAGTTAGAAACTACCTTCATGACGAAGAGTCTAACAAACCGGATCTATTTAAAATCTAAATTGTATACTTGCAAGATGGAGGAGGGCTCATCAATCCGGAAATACATCAACAAGTTTGATAGGATCATATCAGACTTAAAAGACATAGATGTGAAAGTAGGAGATGAGGATCAGGCGCTTCTACTACTTCTATCTCTGCCGAAGTCTTATGAGAACCTGGTGCAAACATTGATGCTTGTAGGAGATGATCTGACGATGGATGAGACTAGAACGGCACTTCTAGCGGATGATCTTCGAAAGATTGCAACCAATGACATGACTACTGGTGGTAACAAAGAACAAGCGCAGGGATTGTTTGCTAGAGGAAGGAGCAATGAGCGAGGAAAAGGCAAGGGAGGAAAGTCTAGATCTAAATCAAGACCTCTTGCGGGAAAATCGTGTTTTAAATGCGGTGAAGTTGGGCATTTCAAGGTCGACTGTCCAAATAAGAGAGTAGGTGGAAAGAAGAACAACAACAAGACTGAGAGAAGAGAGGGCAAGGAAGAGGCGAGCTACGTTTCAGAGGAAGGGAGCGATAAGGAGTGCTATGTCGTCACAGGTGGCGAGGATATCTATGGAAAGTGGATACTTAATTCTGGTTGCTCTTACCACATGTGTCCAAATAGGAAGTGATTTACTATCTATAGAGGCATTGATGGTGGAACCGTATTGATGGGGAACAACCATGCTTATAAAACGGTGGGGCTAGGTAATATCAAGATCAAGATGCATGATGGAGTGGTTCGAATCTTGACGGATGTGAGGCATGTTCTCGACTTGCGGAAGAATCTTATCTCAGTTGGTGCATTGGACTCCGGCGGTTATAGAATTGTTACGGAGAACGGAGTAAAGAAGATTGTTCGGGGTTCCCTAGTAGTGATGAAGGGTGTTCGTCACGGTAATTTATATACTCTCTCAGGTACGACGGTGACGGGAGATGTAGCGGTTGGAACTGAAGAAAGTGGTGGAGACCCATGTGAGCACACACGGTTATGGCATAGACGGCTTGGGCACATGTCAGAGAAAGGTCTAGTTTTGCTCTGTAAAGAGGGTCTGCTGAAGAATCTGAAGAAACCTAGCATGGATATTTGCGAGGATTGTGTGTATGAAAAGTCACAGAGGGTCAAGTTTCTGAACAGCAAGCCTAAGAGCAGAGAGATACTAGATTATGTGCACACGGATGTTTGGGGTCCGGCTCAGACAACTTTCAAGGGTGGTTCCAGATATTTTGTCTCGTTCATAGATGACTATTCGAGGTATGCTTGGATTTACTTTCTGAAGCATAAGAATGAGGTGTTCGAGACATTCAAGAAGTGGAGAGCAATGGTTGAGAACAGGACGGGAAAGAAATTGAAGACACTGAGATCTGATAACGGTACAGAGTATATAGATGGTGCTTTTAAGGAGTTCTGTGATCAGGAGGGAATTGTTCGACACCGACACCAGTCAACACCACAAGAGAATGGGATCGCAAAGAGACTGAACCGAACATTGCGGGAGAAAGCAATGAGTATGCGATCATACGCTGGATTGGACAATGAATGGTGGGCAGAATCGGTGGCTACAGCTTGTTACATTGTGAACCGTTCACCACATTCGATATTGGATGATGATACACCCTATAGGGTGTGGTCAGGGGAGCATGCAGATTATGATAGGCTCAGAATTTTTAGATGTACCGCCTACTATCACGTCAATGAGGGAAAGCTTGACGCGAGGGCCAAGAAGGCAATATTCTTGGGATATGCGAATGGCGTAAAAGGCTATCGCCTTTGGTGTACGGAAAATTCGAAGTTCGTGATCAGCAGGGATGTTACCTTTGATGAGAAATCCATGATTGTTAGGGCGCCCAAGGATGATGGTGTTAGGACTGTTGAGACGACTTCTAAGTCTCAGGTTATTGAAATAGAACCAAAAACCAACCAGGTTCTAGTCGTGTTCAAGTGGGAAGTCAGGTAGATGATGAGCTTGAGTAGGAGGAGGTTCAGCAGGAGAATACACAGGCACTACAACAACCGCAGCTCGAGGATAGTTTGGCTTTCACTAGGCCAAGGCGAGTATACAAGCAGGTATAGAAGCTGGGGGCTGATCTGAAGCACTATGGACAGGTTAATTTGGTTGAATACGCACTCTCGGTGGAGGAGGACGAGCCGGTCTCCTTTAAGGAAGCTATTCAGGATAAGGATAGTGAGAGTTGGTTGGCTGCGATGGAGGAAGAGATGGAATCTCTTCGGAAGAACCAAACATGGGAGGTGGTCCCATTGCCCGTAGGAAGAAAAATTATTGGTTGTAAGTGGGTGTATAAAAAAAGAAGATCTTTTAGAGCTCGGCGGTATAAGGTACAAGGCGAGGCTAGTGGCTAAGGGTTTTGCACAGAAAGAGGGTGTGGATTATAATGAGATCTTTTCTCCGGTGGTAAAACACACTTCTATTCGGGTGCTATTGAGTATTGTTGCTCATGGTGATTTTGAACTGGAACAACTCGATGTTAAAACGGCCTTCTTGCACGGAGACTTGGATGAAGAGATCTACATGCATCAACCTGAGGGCTACAAGGTTGAGGACAAGGAGCATCATGTGTGTCGTTTGAAGAAGTCACTGTATGGATTGAAGCAATCTCCTCGGCTGATGGTACAAGCGATTTGACTCCTTCATCTTTGAAACATGGGTTTTCTCGGCGACTATGATTGTTGCGCTTACATTCGAAGCTTCGTGGAGGTAATTATATCTATCTCCTTTGTATGTGGATGACATGCTTATTGCTTCTAAGAGCGGTGGAGATAGATAGGCCGAAATCTCAACTTGGTGAAGAGTTCGAGATGAAGGCCATGGGCCGCTAGGAAAATATTGGGTATGGAGATTAGAAGAGAGCCGCTAACCGCCATTGTTCTTGAGTCGAAGGGCTACATAGAGCCGGTGATCGCGAGGTTTGGGATGCAAAGTGCTAAGTCGGTGGTGACTCCATTAGCTCCACACTTTAGGCTTTCGGTAAATAATCTCCCACTACAAATGAAGAGAAGGCGACATGGAGCGCGGTTCCCTATGCTAGTGCGGTTGGCGGCAATATGCGCAATGGTGTGTACACGCCTGATATTTCACAGCGGTCGGTGTGGTCGATAGATTCATGGCGAATCCGGAAAAGGCGTCTTGGGAAGCGGTGAAGTGGGTCTGAGGTACTTAAAGGGTACCGTTGATACGGGTCTGTGTTTTGGTGGAGAAACGTGTCAGATTGATGGGTTTATGGACTCTGATTATGCGGGCGATCTAGATAGACAGCGATCGACTACTGGTTATGTATTCAGGATACATGGGGCTCCGGTTAGTTGGCGATCGATGTTACAGGCTACAGTGACACTTTCTACTACAGAGGCTGAGTACATGGCCATGGCAGAGGGAGTGAAGGAAGCATTGTGGTTGTGGGGTCTTCTAGATGATTTGGGAATTGAGTAGGAGAACATGAACTTGTGGTGCGACAGTCAGAGTGTAATTCACTTGGCGAAGAATCAAGTTCATCATGCTCGTACCAAGCATATCGATGTCAGGTTTCATTTCATGCGAGATGTCATAGAGGTAGGCGATGTTTCTCTCATGAAGGTGCACACAAATGAGAATCCTGCAGACATGTTAACCAAGGTGGTCACAGGTAGCAAGTTTAAGCATTGCGTGGACTTGCTTCATATCAGCCCGTGTTGTTCTGCCCAAGAGGGCATGGCCCTTCGGGGCGGTGATGGGGTGATGTGGAGATTATATGAAGAAGTACAGAACTACGGTTAGCTTGATCTTAGTGGAGAGTACGTAGGCAGCCGCGGTATAGTGGCGCAGCTGGATTGGCCTGGTTTGGCTGATGGAGATCTCTCTAGTAGTGTTCGCGGTGTTCTTCTGGTGTTCATCTAAAATTTGAGGTTTATCAAATGATGTACGAGGTGGAGAATTGTGAACGTGGGGGAAACGTGGGGGCCCACCCATGAATTAATGAAAGTCAGGCGAATTAGTTTCTGCTTGTGAAGGAAAATAAAAAAAAGAAAAAAGGAAAGTCCTTTTTTATTTCCTATAAATATGTATCTAAAACCTAGGGTTTTGTGTTGAGTTTGTGGGAGAAAAAAGCTAGGGTTTTTGGCGGCGGCTAGAGAGAGAAAAAGAGAGAGCTTGGAGAGATTTTACAAGAGAGAGGTCAATTTCTTTTGGGTAAAAATCAAAGCTTTATCTTTGGGACGAGCTTGTGGATTGTACAAGTCGTCGGTGTTCTTCTTCATAGTCGATCTCCCTCACCCTCCCGCGGGACGAGGCAAGTTTGTCGAACCATGTAAATCTCGTGTCTTTACTGTTTACTGTGTGTTGGCTATTGTTTGTAGGTTCCCTCGATTCAATCCTAGTACTGTTGAGAGGAAGAGTAGATATCTCACTTTGTTGAGATATTTACTTTCTATTCTTGTTTCCTTCGTGAAACAGGAATATACCAAAGCCTTCTCTCAGGTGATATCGCTTCCGCGGCGTGTGGGCGTCACCCCGCATCCCAACAGATATGCAATAAAGTTGTGGGGAGGTTAGAGGGTCCTTTCTGCTATGCTACAACTCTTGAAGTTATGGTGAGGTTAGAGGGTTGCAGTGCTCTCTATCATGTCCTTTATGTAGAATGCCCTTTCATGGGCCAAAAGTTAAATCACACGTTAGCTTTTTTTTCAGATCCGCACGTGGGAATTGAACCCGGGTTGCTCTGATACCATGTTAAAGGTCTCTTCCATTACCCCAAAACTTCGAATTTATGGTGAGAGTTGAGAGGTATAGTTTTATACTCTAACAAAGATAAAACCACATTTGAAGTATTGGCCAATATTGATACATAAAGTTGTTGTAGGCATAAAAATTGCTTATCAAGATCTCATCGAACTCGCGGATCGCATGGTTGACAACCGACGATCCATTCGACAAACCGACGCCGCAAACGATCACGCCGCGAAAACGCTGTAGAGCTTAGTCGACGAGCACATGAAGTGAGCCCAAGAAGACGACGAGCCAATGAAACAACGCAGGCGAAGTGGCAAACTCAAACGCTGACGAGACGAATCAACCGCATTTAGTCCACGACGCAAACGAACCGCTTGAGCTCAAAGTTGATCGGACACTGACTCAAACACAACGGCGACATCACCGAGCAAAACTAAGCCCTAAGACCAAAGAATCGATCAAGAATCGACGCCAGAGTCGAACGAAAAATGACGCAAGACGACGCGAGCGCCGCCACCAAAATTGGCCAGGCAGGGTTTCTGCTAATTGCCGAGCCACCCTACCAACTTGTCGGTGCCTCGCCAAGTGGCCGGGAGGCTCACATTGCCGAGCCACCTACCAACTTGGTCGAGGTGCCCCTACCAAGTGGCCGAGGCGCAAGCCTGGCCACCATGGCTCGAGCCACCTGCCAATCGCCGAGGTGGCTCGGCTAAGTGGGCCGAGCCACTCACTGGTCGGGCACACCCCCTTTTTGTATAAATAGGGGGTCTTGCTCATCTCGAGAAAGGGGGATTTTTGGATTTGGAGCTGGCTTCCGATTGGATTTTTGGGATCTTTCAAGGCTCGGACTTCAAGAGTTCTTGAGATCTACGGTAATCTAAGGCGACGGCTCGGAAAGCAACGGCGCAGCACAAGTCCACCAACGCCGATCTTCAATCAGGTAACCGAATTCGGTCGAACTATAGATACCCTCTAGATTAAGCTCGCCTTTAATCTCGTGGATAGCGCTGGATTTCTCCTAGTAGATCTCACCGGCCCGGCGATCCTCTCCTTCGCGGAGTGTGATCCTCAGCGCTTCGCTTCGTGAAACGAGCCCCTTTACATCTCAGAGTTCCGTAACCCGCCCTACCCGATCGGATTGCGCTGTGGTCCACCACAACAAGTCCCCTACGACAGCAAAGAACTCCACGCAAGCCGGTGACCTCGACATAACCGAGATCCTCGTGTTTGTTTAAAAAGTTGTAATCTTTTGATTTTCATAAGCCTTTAAAATAAAAGGCATCTCTTTGAATTTTGTTGTAGGCAAAAGAAGCCGTAGCAAATTCAAATCAATGATAAAGTTGTGGGGAGGTTAGAGGGTCCTTTCTGCTATGCTACAACTCTTGAAGTTATGGTGAGGTTAGAGGGTTGCAGTGCTCTCTATCATGTCCTTTATGTAGAATGCCCTTTCATGGGCCAAAAGTTAAATCACACAGCAGTTTTTTTTTTTCGTATCCGCGGCTGGTGGGAATTGAACCCGGGTTGCTCTGATACCATGTTAAAGGTCTCTTCCATTACCCCAAAACTTCGAATTTATGGTGAGAGTTGAGAGGTATAGTTTTATACTCTAACAGATAAAACCACATTTGAAGTATTGGCCAATATTGATACATATAGGTTGTTGTAGGCATAAAAATTGCTTATCGATGCCGTCCGAAACTTCGTGGCGGTGGGTTGACAACAGAAGCGATCCATTCGACAAACCGGCGTCGCCAGCGCATCGCATAAGCAGCGTGAAGCGGTCGGCGAGCACATGAAGTGAGTCGGCAAGGCGTCACGAGCCAATGAAACAACGAAGCGAGTTGGCTAAACTCAAGCGTTGGCGAGCGGAATCAACCGTGCTTATCCGTCGCGCAAGCGAGCGTTTGAGCTCTGAAAGTTGATCGGACCACGGACTCAAACCAAGCGGCGACATCACGAACAAAACTAAGCCGGAAGACCGAAAGAATCGGCGAAGAATCGGCCGAAGTCGGCGGAAAAATGGCAAAGGCGGCAGGCCTGCAATAAATTAGCCAAGGTGGCTCGGCCACTGGCCAGAGCCACCTCGGCTAACAACGAGTGCCTCGACAAGTGGCGAGGAGGCTGACCACTTTGGCGAACCTCCGACAACTGGCAGGAGTGCCTGACCAAGTGGCAGTGGCACCGGCCACCATGGTAGAGCCACCTCGGCTTCTTGGCCGAGGTGAAACGGCTAAGTGGTAGAGCCACTCATGGCGACACACCCCCTTTTTGTATAAATAGGGGGTCTTGCTCGTTCGAAGGGGATTTTGGGGATTTGGGCGGGCTTCCGATTGGATTTTGGGATCTTTCAAGGCTCGGACTTACGAAGAGTTCTTGCGAGATCTCAGAATGCGGCATACGGTTACGAGCAGCAGCGAGCACAAGTTCGTCAGCGTCGGATCTTCAATCAAAGGTAAGAATTGGTCGAACTCTAGATACCCTCTAGATTAAGCCGTCTTAATCTCGGGGGATGTATTGTTTCTCCTAGTAGATCTCACCGCTCGGCGATCCTCTCCTTCGTGAGTGTGATCCCTCGGTAACCGTTTCCTTAGTGAAGCGAGCCTTATCTGTAGTTCGAACCGGGTCTCTACGGATCGGGATTAGCGGTGGTCCACGGACACAATAAGTCCCACGCAGGCAAAGAACCCATAGCGAGGACCTCGACATGAGATCCTGTTTTGTTCAGGAAGAAGTTGTAATCTTTTTGATTTTCATTGTATGCGCCTTAAAATAAAGGCAATTTCTCTTGAATTTTGTTGTAGGCAAAGAAACGTAAGCAAATTCAAATCAATGACAATCATCCCAACTTTTACATGAACAAGGCTGGCGACCACGATGGGAGCCACGACCTCGAATCGGAGGTCGTGGTGCAACCCATGATCCCTATCCGGTGGAAGAAGAGGTCGAGTTAGTTGACCAGAGAAGTTCGAGTACCTATCCTCACCCTCCTCGGATCGGTTCCCCGCCGCTCAAGAAGGTCTCCGCGCAAGAGAACCGATGGGCCTCAGATGTAGAGCCCGGGGCCGAGTCAACCGTTGCCGCGGTGGCGAAATCCGCCGGCCGAAGTCGGATGGTGCCGAGATGAGCGCCCGCGATCGCCGGCTCTCTCAGCGAGCTTCGCCAAAGGCGGCGACAAAGCATGGCGCGCAAGCTTGCCAGAACCATGCAATCCATGGATGGGGTCCTTCTGGCGGATCTAAGATCAAACTCGCCTGAGCTTCAGCCTCAAGTGATGGCCGGTCTATCAAGCCGTCAGCCGGCAGTGGGTCCGTGTCAAGCGGAACCGCTCCACACTCGAGGCGCATCGAGGCGCCGCGCACTCCTAGCAGCCGCGAGCTTTGGTGCAGCGAGGCTCGTGAGTTGAAGAAGTGGCAAAGAAGCCACCAGCGTCCGCCGGGTTTGGAGGCCCAAGTCTAATGGTGCCCCAACCTCGATTGCCCACACTCCGTCTCGGCGCTTAAGCGAAGGATCTGGCGTTGCAAATCCAGCGCCAAAGCCCAAATGGCGGCCTCAAAGCAAAGGCGTGCGCATGCGAATCGTGGTGAAGCCAACTCCGTCACCACCACCAAACCGACTATCAGGATGGTCGGTCCTCGAAGAGAATCACGGGTCACTCCTCATGCGGGAGGTCGCACCCGTTCCAACAGGACAAGAAGATTCCTGCGGCCTCTCCTATCGGATTGAAAATGCGAAGTCAGAAGTCTGAGACCAGCCCACATCGGCGAAAGTCTAGGCGAGTCACTTCGGAAGTTCGATGGATTGACCGTCCTCGGAAGGAGGCGTTTTCATCGGCGATGAGGGCGTTATACGAAGATCCGCGCATACGGCGGGTTGCTCCGGTACACCGCAGATGGTACGTACTACCGTGCAAGAGTGCGAGAAAATCTCGAAGGATTCCCCAAATTGGCGCAGTCATGCTTGTGCTCCAAGCTCATTAAGGCGATGCTCGGTGCAATTGCCATCAAGCTCGAAGGGTGTCGGTCTTCGAGAGACTCACCGCGGAGATCTCGAGACCTAGGACAAGGCGATTCCGCAAAGGATGATCTCGAGAGAGGGTGAGTTGCGAAGGTCACTAATAATATGACCCGCAAAGAATCATCGTCCGCGGGCTATTCGGCGCATCATAGCGGCTAACTTCGTTCGCGGTCGGGACTATCAGAAGCCGATCAGATCTGATAACTACGAAGGGTTACCCAGCGGAGGATGATCGTCGAATATTAGCTCATTGTCGCATCGATCATCTTGTATCTAGCGAAGGGAGCCCCGGAACACTTATGATCGATGCGATCAAGTGGCCAAAATGCTAGGCAAGCGTTGAATAAACAGGGAAAACTTCAAGTTAGAAATGGAGTTGGCCATCGCGACGATGAAAAATGCGACCAACGGATCAAGCCGACAAAACATCAAGGTGAATCAATTCGTAGCGTCAGCGTCGATGAAGATGATAGCGGTCGGGCGGAAGCACCGAGAAGATGATAACCCCTGAACCCGCAGCGGCGGCTGCTTTGTTGCTCATGAAGGCGAAGATCAAAGACTTGGAGAGCAAAATCAATTCATTGATTTCGGCTCAAAAGTAAAGGCGAGTATTCCTTGCCCATACAGAAGTAGGAATCAATCCCTTACGTCAAGTTTAACTTAATAAACTTCATTTGGCGGAAGGGTTCCGGCAACGACACTTGATTTATTTCAAGTCACACCGGAGTTATTTCGACGCGAACCCACGATGGTTCGGTCATTCGTGGCACCCGCCGTGGGGCTGCCGAATGGTACCGCCGTCTCAAGCGGGAGCATTCCATTTGGGGCGACGTGGAGTCTAGCTTCCTTACCAATTTCTTTGATGGCGATACGAGGGTATCGATCGGAATTGCTTTCGGCAGGAAAGCGAAGGCAGGTGGACATCTTTGTTAGCGATTAGGAACAAGGCAATGACTAGGGATCCAATAACGAAGAGTTCATCCTCAAACCTGCCACAGACAACTTATCAATAGATGTGCTTGAAGCAATGGGTACAGCACCATCGATAGCGATGGAAGGACTTGAAGGTTAAATGAAGAGAAACAGCCAGAGAGATTCCTCAAAGGAAAAAGAGAGAGGTCAGGGCTTCCGAGCGTAACTTTACGGCAAAGGGAAAGAGCAAGCCAAGGCAGCGGTTGCGAACCAGCGTTCCAACTCCAGCCCAGCGGCCGGCGGCAGCGGCTGTGAACGCCCGCAAGCGAACACGCAGTCGCGTGGCAACACAGGCCACAAAAAGCGAAGGCCTTAGAGCGAGATTCGAAAGTCCTATTCCTTTAGGGACGGCGAGATTCCCTGGTCTCTTCAAATATCTTGTGGAAAATAACAAGATCAAGCTCCCTCCGATTCGAGAATCAAGAGGAGATGAACACGAATGACCCAAGATCATGCATACCATGGGCAGTTCATCACCCACTAAATCAGTTTTGGCCTTAAGGACAAAATCGGGCTTTAATTGATGTAGGGGTCATTACTATGAAGCCGAGTCCAAGAGAAGAAGACCGGGCGAATCACGCGGTATCCATAAGTTTGGTCGGTTGCCATTGACATGGTTTGAACACATGGTCAAAGTTAGGTGAAGGCGGTGAATGATGACCCACAGCGCCGAGAAAAGGACTTGTATCGTATCACGACCCCGAATGGCGAAGTCTTGTGGGTCCACCGAACTTCTTGGAAGATGAGCAATGGGTAGCCTCTTCTTGAAGAAAGCGAAGAAGGAAAGGCATGTCATGCTACTTCCATGATGCGGAGGAGGCGATGAGCAGTGGTAACATTCCGGTGTCAGAAGAGACACAGAAGCCCATACCAGGGAGTGGACCGCAGTACAAATACAAGTATCAGGAAGTCCCGACCCTAATGCCGAGCTCTGGTGGGGGTACCAACAAATCCCTCACTCGCCTGGAGAAAGCGCAGCAAGTGGTACGCCAAAGCTACAATAGCGGCCGCATGAAGTTCAACTCGGCGGTCTCGATTGATCGCCCGGGTGGAAGAGATAAGCGGGAACCGAACTCTCAGCATACGCTTGCGTCATGGCCCAATTAGCCAATATCCCGCAGGATCACTCTCTATGAGTTCTTGCGCTTATCAAAGAGGCGAGAGAAGCTCTTCAAGAAGCCTCGCCGATTGAGAAGTCTTCCACACCCAAATTAGGCCAGAGTCGAGGAAATTGACCCGACAATCTAACCTTGCGACTAAACACTTCCCCTTATTAGCCTTTACAAAGGAGGATATCTTGACGAGGATTCCAAACACGATAGGCAGCTATACTTCACCAGGGTATATTGGCTCTAGTGAAGTTAGCAGGATCCAAATCGATCCAGGGTTATTGACATCATGCCCTACGCCTCATGTATCATCACGGGAATTCTGCCGGCAAGCTAGCATCAAGCGGCACAATGATCTCGGTTTAACACCGGTGGGTCCGCCCACTTGGTAAAATCGGATTAAGTGCCAAATGGGGACTTAAAGTCGAAGTCACTGCTATATGTGATTGTGAGACTTCCTATAACATTGTTAGATGGAAGCCTTGGATCACAATAGCGTTATAGTCCGTCTACTCTTCATCGGTGTCTCAAATATGTAGACCGCGAATAATGAGTCAAGGCGGTGGTCGGACAAACAACCGTTTAAGGGGATGGAGAATTATTTCCGCGATTCTCTCCTCTCACGATAATGAGTCAGCTGAATCATCGGCCCAAAGATGCAGACGGTGATGAAGAAGGCGAGAAAGCGGGCTTGGTTATAGTGGAGGTTTTGTTTTAAATGACATTGTACCCTTGTAATCAATCTTGGCGATGAAGAATGCGTCGGATGAACATTGTAATTGGCAAATTACGATGAATCAATAAATGGCGATTTAGAGTATCCTTTATCTTTGAATGATGTGATAACGGGATTATACAATGATCGAGTTGCACACCGACTTCGATCATCTTACTTCACAAAAGCGATTCGAGGACTCCTTTGGGACAACACTTGTCATCCCGAAGATCAAGTAGTGAAAGAGACTTGGTTTCGGAAAAGGAATCAGGGGAATCATTTCTTTGAAGAAGGTGAAGATGACAATGGGCCTATCCTCCACACATTGAGATATAGTCGAGCTGGGTATCATGAAAAGATGGGGTATGACTTGACACGAGGGAAGGTCTATGTTTGGACGAGGCCTCGAACCCCTCCTAAGCGCATATGTCCCAAGAGGAAAGCGGATAATACTATGCATTTAGAAGGATTGGGATCTGAATCCTCCTCGAGAAGATGAATGCTCGTGGGCGATTGATAATAATCCACCGGTGAGAGAGGGACATCGTCGACTCTTGACAGGATTGACACCCGGCCTGGGAGGGCTTTCAAGGCTTTGATGTCGAATATGGCCACGATCGATCTGCTATTGAGGGTGATGAAGATATGCCAACATGGGAAGACCCATGGATCCATCAACTCGAGTTTGGGGATAGGTTGAACAAAGAACCCCGCTAAGGATGAGGTAGTCGAGGTTAATATGGGTGATGAAGAGCATCTAAACTCATAAACATCAGCAATACTCTCCCTTGGAAGAAAGGAAGAGTTGATTGCCCTAATCGGGGAGTATATCGATGTATTAGCTGGAGTTACGAGGACATGCGGGGACTTGACCCTAATGTGGCAACACATCGCCTCAACATCAAGGCGGATGTCAAACTGTCAAGCAACGGCAAAGGCGGTTTAGTCCACAAATATTGGAAATTGTTGGCGAAGTGAAGAAACTCATAGAATCGGGATTCATCGAGGAAATTCAACATCGGGATTGGGTGGCGAATATAGTCGGTCATGAAGAAGAATGGTTCGATTAGGATGCGTATGGACTCTGAGACCTAAGTTGCTTGCCCAAGGATGATTTCCCTCTTCCAATCACGATGTCATAGTTGACAACACGTGTGGATTTGAAAGAATGTCCTTTATGGATGGCTTTTAGGTATAATCAAATCAAGATGTACCCGATGTTAAACCACCACAGCCCATTGGCATATATTGCTACGGTCATGCGTTCGGCCTCAAAATGCGGTAAACATACGAGCAATGGCGGAATTTTCGGGATCATCTTGGAAAAGCGGTCGAATGCTCGTCGGCGATTTGGTGGTGGCAAGCGTGACAAAGGAGATCACATCAAAGATCTTAGAGCGGTATTGAACTCATGCGAACTCATCGACTAAAGATGAATCACAAGTCCTTCCTTGGGATGTCGGTGGCAAGTTCCTTGGCCGTCATCACAACAAAATCCCGTCGATCACGACAAAGTGAAGGCAATTCAAGAGTTGCAACCTCAGAAATGCGAGAGAACTTCGGGGGTTACAAGGGCGATTGGTATCAGAGCCGGTTCATATCGAACCTATCAGGAAGTGCGGCCGTTCTCAAGTTGAACAAAAGTGTCATATATTTGGGGCGCGCGCGAGAAGGCATTGAAGAGATCAAGTCGTATCTCGCTAAACCTCTGTTCTTTTGCGATCGGGAAAACCATTTTTGATCTCGTCAGGCAGCGGATCACTCGTTAAGCGCTTTACTTTCGCGCCAAGGCGGCGGTCCGCGAGTGATGTATTGGCGGAACATTAGTGGTCTTAGTCTCGATATCAATGGTCGGCGGTGCCTTGCATTAGTGTTAGCGATTGAAAATCGCGGCACTATTTAGTCGGACGGGCGATTTATGTTATCTCTAATGTAATCGGTCGGGATTTATATTTAGCCGGCCTCGATGAGTTGGCGTTTGGCGAAATGGGCCTTGCTCTTGTCCCAATATGACTACACTTCAAACGAAGTCGGTCAAAGGACAAGCGATTGCGATCTCTTGGGCCTTGCCGACAGCGGAGCGATTGAGCTATATGATGATCTTCGGATGAAGTTCAAGAAGTCAACACTACATCGCACCAACAAATATGGCGATTGTATTTTGGCCGGAGCCTCTCGAGCTACCAATGTGGCAAGTGCCCGGATGTTCTAAGATTTCCTTAGTCGGGGTTGTCTTAGTTTCCAGAAATCATGTCATGCCCGTGCTTATTCACTCACGAACCTGTTCTAATAAGCGTAGCGAATACAGCGCTACTTATTGGACTTAGTTTCGCCAAGGCTGGGGTCGAATATCTCGGCGTATGGCGATTCGCAATTGATAGTTAAGCGGGTTCGTGGTGACTCTGAAGTCGGGAATCGGATCTAATCCCTATCATCGGATAGCGGTGGAAATGGCGGACTCGTTGAAGAATTCTTCATCGAATATATCCGAGCGCTCATGCGAGCGCTTGGCGGCGTTAGGCGTGTCGTTAGCACAACCCTCAAGACGAGCAATTAGTTCGGTCGGGACTCACCAACTTTTTGTACCGGTATGATGAGGCACAAGGAGATAAGGGGTAGCTACCAAAGAAGTACATGCAACCCAAACCAAGTTGGAGCCGAGATTGGCTTTCCTATCATCGACTATGTCTTACATGGCATTCTCGGGAAGGCGTGAGGGAAAGTCAATCGGCGAAGAGCTCAAAGATTCTTTTATGACCTCAAACCAGGCCTTATCGCCGAGTGCGATGGTCTTTACTCCGATGCCTCTCAAACAAGGAGGCGAGAAAAGGTCCCGGGAAGCACCACGAGGGTGAATGTGGTGCACACCGGCTGGTCCCAAACTCTGATCGAATCGGAGAATGGGTTACTTTTGGCCAACAATGATTAATGGCGGTCGATGCTTTCGGAAATGCGTGTCAAATTCCGCAATTATATGCATCGGCCTCTGGCGGTTGCATCCGCCGGCCACATCACGGCCATTGAGACATGGGGAATGGACATTGTAGGTCCCATTTTCCTCCGTCGGTCAAAGCGTCGGTTTATTCTAGCAATCACCGACTACTTCTCCAAGTGGGCGGAAGCAATCCGCTAAAAGAAGTAAAGGAAATGCGTCGTCAAATTTATCAAACACCATGTCATCTATCGACATGGTGTCCCAAACGGATCGTGCATGACAAGCGGTCCCGATTCATCGGCAATTCCTTCATGGGTTTTGCGAGAAATTCAAGATACAAGGCGTCTAAATTCGGCTATAATCCGTGCGAATGGATTAGCGAGGCATTCAACAAGGCGATTATCAAAATTACAGCCGAAGCTTGTGAAAAGTAACAAAGCGAGGCTGGGATGATAAACTTCGGAGCTTTCACAGGCGTGTCGCTGCTCGCATACGCAGCGAACAACCCGTACTCCCAGTCTCACGGGTGTGAGGCGGTTCTCCCATTGGAAATTCAGATCCGTCGCCGCGCCGCCCTTTCAGCAGAGATGGCGACCGAAGAACAACATCAGCGTCTCGAAGAGCTTGAGATGTTAGATGAGAAGCGCGGAGAGCTCAACAATGCATTGAGTTCTACCAAGCTAGGATGTAAGGCTTTCAACAAGAAAGTTCGACGAGAGAACCTTTAGAAGGAGATTTGGTCCTCATTTGCTTTGACGATAATCCTCACTTCAAAAGAAAGGTAAATTCGAACCTAAATGGGAGGCCGTTTGTAATAGAAGCGGTTTACTCAATGGTGCATATCGCCTAATTACCCAAAATGGCGAGGCAATTAATGTCGATAAATGGGAAGTTCTGAAGAAATACTATCCATAGTATCTTGGGATAACCCGTTCGGCGGAAGTTCCTAGTGGGATGTTTCACCCACTTTTGAGGATAACCCTAGATTTATCCTCCATCACAATTTCCCCACCGATCAAATTCCTTGGCGGTGGGTCTAAATACGGTACATCACCAAAATCCTCTCTTGATTCCGTCTATGAACAAGAGGCCCTCAAAATCCCTTTTAGGAGATAGAATATAAAATTCTTCCTCTCCAAGCGTAAGATCCCTTTAAGTAGTTAGCGGAAGGGTTACATCCATCCCTTTCGAGTAGCCGGTGAAGGTATCTTGTGGGGATTTTCGGACCGGGTTGTCCGTGAAGGTGCCTGAGTCTCTTCGGTTCTGGTGGAGATCCCACTCTTAGTTCCATCTTCATCTTAGGTGGCGCCGACTGAAGGTATCTTGTAGGGATTTTCGAACCAGGTTGTCCGTGAAGGTGCTTTGCTGAGTCTCTTGGTTCTCGGTGGAGATCCCTCTTAGTCTTCTCTTAGGTGGCATACGGCCGAAGGTATCGCGCCGAGATTTTCAGATCGTTAGTCCGTGAAGGTCACTCGAGTCTTTCCCCTCTGACAAGGGATCTGGCTTTAGCCTCATCAGGAAATAGAACACATTCTTCCTTTCCCTCCTCGAATCTTCATCGGTTCATCATTCTCGGTCAAAGAAGGCACCAAGATTCATCTTGGGGTATTTTATCGAAGCCTAAGAAGGGATAAAATAGCAACTCCCTACCGCAGCGTTGCGGTTTAGTCTTTCTCCGATTGAAGAAGACACGAGTTGATTAAGGGCATTTTATCCGAAGCCTAAGAAGGATAAAGCCAGCGCCTCACCGCAGCGTTGCGGTTTAGTCTTTCTCGATTGAAGAAGACACGAGTTCAGATGCGGGGCATTTTATCGAAGCCTAAGAAGGGATAAAGCCAGCGCCTTATCTGGCGTTGCGGTTTAGTCTTTCTCCGATTGAAGAAGACACGAGTTGATTAAGGGCATTTTATCCGAAGCCTAAGAAGGGATAAAGCCAATGCCTACGCGTTGCTTGGGGTAGTCTATTCCCGTGACAAAAGCGAAGCCTCATTATTCAACATCGTAGCATTAAGTCTAAGAGAGTTTCATTCTTTTAGCACAACGTTGTGTAGAACGATTTAGACAATCTACATGCTAGCCAACTCAAGCGGTAGTTGGTAAAGGCTAATCAAACCCGTTGAGGGCTGGGGTTGGCAATAACCCTAAAGTCCAGCGCCTCACCGCAGCGTTGCGGTTTAGTCTTTCTCCGATTGAAGACACGAGTTGATTACGGGGCATTTTATCGAAGCCTAAGAAGGATAAAGCCAGCGCTCCTCGCAGCGTTGCGGTTTAGTCTTTCTCCGATTGAAGACACGAGTTAGATGCGGGGCATTTTATCCGAAGCCTAAGAAGGGATGAAGCCGACGCTTCTCTGCGTCGCCGGTTTAGTCTTTCTCCGATTGAAGAAGACACGAGTTGATTAAGGGCATTTTATCCCGGCCTAAGAAGGGATGAGTCTACAGCGTAACTGCAGCGTTGCGAGTGTCTCTTGCGGTAAAGAGTCACGAAGCCTATGTATTGACGATATCATAGCAACAAGTCTAGAAGAGTTTCATTCTTTTAGCACACAGCGTCACGTCGGAGCGGGTCGGATAATCCATGCAGCTAGCCACTCAAGCGGTAGTTGGTAAAGGCTAATCAAACCCGTTGATGGTGAGGGTTTGCCAAAAATCCTATAAGTATTATGGTTAATTATTTAGGACGAAGTAAAGAATCATAATAAACAATGAAAGGGATGGATCTTATTCATTTGAAGCAAATATAGAAGGGGCTACAACTGTTTAAGCATCAAGTCTATGACAAAGGATTTGTTGTTGGTTTGAGACACTTCATCATTGTAAGCTGGTGGAGTTCTTCACGCAGCTTCGGCTCTGAAGGACTCCTCGCCGATGTTGGTGTCTTCGTAGTTGCCTCCTCGAGCTCGGCCGGTTTACGCCCGACGGTCGAGCTCCCTAGGCATAGCGATGAGGGCTTCTTCCTTGTTGGCCTTGGCGTCAAGCTGCTCATCCTATCTTCTCTGGACTCTCCCACGGCGGTATTATCCTCTCCGCTTTTCGCCACAATATCGGTGCGGATGTGGTTTAAGGAAGAATATGTCGGCAACAGCTCAAGCTGATGGCCTGATCTCTTTGCATCACGGACTTGAGCCCGGTAAAAACACGAGCATCGGCGCCATGCCTCTAAGCGAGTCGGTATGAGCAGCTACATGAGGAAGCCCACGCTGCCGCGGCTCTTGCGGTTTAGAGCTTTCCCTCCGGATGGGCAAGGTCATCAACAATGAGTCCGAGCGACGGGATAACCCATATCGGTATCAAAGCCATCAGGGATCAAGCGGTGGCTTTGGCTGATGAAGAGAAAGTCCGCCATGAAGGACCTTTTAGATCACGGTGTTCACCAAAGAAAGAATGGCGTATTTCCAAGCGGATAATGAGATGGGGTGGATCTTCATCCGGCATCAGCGCTCTCACCGAATCATGGAGTCGAGATGTAGGCTCGCACGAGAAGAAAGAGGATTTTAGGATTTTTAGTAAAAAATTGGCGAAAGCTTATTTGGCTAAAGACCCTTACCGTCTCGCCGATTGTAGCCCGGAGGCTAGTGGAGTCCACGCGATATCTATCAGGATGCTATCAACAGGTGAGCCCTGGTGTATCTATCTCAGCGGTGCATTTGGTAGCTGATTAGAAGCGGCGGAAGAGGAGTCCACTGCCACTACACAGGGGCGCCTCGGCCTCTTTTAATTATAGTGGTATTGGCCAAGCGGTGGTCCTATAATTAAGAAAATTCATACCTCGCCGGGGATGGTAGTTTCGGAAATCTTCACGAATCGTTGCCGTCTTGTGACCAAGTGCGTAACAAATCCCATGGAGGTACTACCGTATAAACCGGTACCCACGAGATCTTCCATTGAAGTCGAAAAAAAAAAGAAGGCATTAGGAAAGTGAATGCAATTAAGGCGAACAATAGGTAGAGTTATTTACCTCCTACGGTGTGATTAGTGGCCTAGTCTCGGTATGTGCATTTGTCTCCACAATCTCTCTAAAGAACAAAAGCAAAGAAGCTGATTAGTGGGGTACAAATCGAGTCATTCCATTCGCGTTTGCCACCGGAAGAGGAATTATCGATGTTAGATGTACACGGGTCCGCGGATCAGGTCCTACATCGGCCTCTTCCGCCATAGCTCCATACATTTGTTGAGTAAAATTGGGCTCGGCGCATGCGAGCTGAGCTGAGAATTGTGGTGATCAAAATCAAAGCCGGGATCATAATCCCTAGAACCCCGCATGCGAGCGGAGAAATGTCGACCTTCAAAGTCAAAATTTCAAATTTTGTCACGATGAATTATTACCTCGTCACCGGCCGGAACATTCTTGGTCAAGTCTATATCAAAGGACCGAAGATTCGTGATTCTTGTGGGCTAGCCTCTTCGTTTAACCCCTTGAGAGAATTGAAATTCTTCCTCTTCAATAGATTTTCTGAAAATTCAATTGGATGAGAACTCTAATGGAAAGGATGAAAGCGAAAGGGAAAACCGAGATCTTTCTCATGAGCTGCGACCTCCGCTTGGTCCTCTCCTAAAGTAGCGGCGTCGAGTTGTGGAACTCCTCCTCGGCCTCACGGGTCGATAAGATTGGCGCTTCCTTTGAGCTTGACCGGCATCTGCAGGTGTCACGAATGCCGGCTCGCCAGCGATGCTTGGCTACGGATCAAAGATGGCCCTCACGGGGACTGACTCGTTAGCTACTAATAGCCAACTACAATAGAGGTGTGACTCGGTGGCGGTGCGAGCTCGGGCCCGAACCTAGCACGGTACACCCCATGGCTCCATAACCATGCTCGAAGGCCATCCACAAGTCCACCTCAGTGCAGGTGTCGGTTCGGGTTCCCAACATAAAGTTGGTGAAGTAACGGAAAGCAACGACGAGGGAAAATAAGGCTCAAGGAAGCATTCCTCATTTTCGGAAGGTGAGATACCTGGCACGATATTCACTAGCCAATTGAAATAGCCAATGTTAAGTGAAGTCTGCTGTGTCTTGGCACCTCCTCGTCGACCAAGGACTCACCATATTGACCCGAGAATCGAGGAAAACATGCGGAAAGATCCACCCTTTGTGAATCGCATCTGTTTCTTGATCTCTGCAAAACCACGCCCTTCCATCGCAATCCTCTACCAAGCTGTAAGAAAGGAGTAGGCGAATCTGTGGAACCGGTGCGACATCATGTCGGGACGATGAAGACCAACGAGGTCATCAAATAGGTATATGGGAGCTCTAATCGGACGGAAGGGATGCGTGATGATGGCTCGTCCTTTCTCAGTGCGCTTCGAACTATATCGCAATCCACGGTGAATCTGGCCACCATCAGGAAGGAGAAGTTCCTTCTTGTGGGGAGTTGAGCTAGGGATAAAGGACCTCCAAAGGTAAAGCATCATCAGATTGATATGGAACCACACACTTCTTGAGCAGTTGCAAGATAGCACGCTAGAAGAGTTGTCGGTGGATAGGCTTCACCGCATGCCGAAGGTGCAAACTTGGTCCACTGAAGGAAAGCCTTCTTTGGCGTGGCGAGTGTATCTGAGTTAGCCTCGGACTTCTTGATCAGTTCATTAACCTTGAAGGGGTGGCGGTGATAGTTCACATATTTCCTCGCCAGTTGTCCTCGGATCTTTGGAACAAGTAATGTGACGCTTCGAACTCACTGCGATTTCCTCTTAAGCGCCAAGGTTCGATTGGGCGAGCTATATGGTAATGACAAGTGAGATCCCATAAAGTCTTATAGCGATGCGTCGCGTTCCTTCCGGTGGCTCGGTTCACGATTGGAGGAAAGTACTCGATATAGCATCTTCCCCATGGGTAGACACGAAATACGGTACATCTCATGCAAAGCCAACCCCAACTTCGCCATGTTTGGTGAAAAGCGATGTTCAGTGGATTATAAAGCTCGAATAAGGTAAAAATGGTGACACTTGGATTGGAAGGCCATACATAGTGTACGAATCGTGAATCTGAGACCGCAAGCATGAAGTTCTCCATCCCATCGGTGAGGGCGTAGCGGTCGGCGACCCGGTGCTTACTTGGCGAGTGTACCCGGTAGAAGAATCTATGGTGGGGCGGCATCATCAATTTAGCAAAGCGATTCTTCAAAGTCGGCAGAGCGAAAAGCTCATCACGGGCGGTGTGTCGACCCTACAACCGAGGTGAAGATGGCGATTCTGTTGGAACCCGGAACCGGCTGCTGGGTAATAAACCCACAATGAATATGATCATGCTCCTCGGTCAGACGCCATGACATACGGCGTGTCACAGCATGATGTCTAAGGTCGGTCAATGAGAGCCAGGTATCAGGGAATATACAAGGGCCTCCGTCGTCTTTGTTCAACCACCTCTCACTCTCGATAAGAAACGTATCAGGATCATGGCGAATTAGCCGAATAGATAATCGTCTTTCGCAAAGGTTCAGTAGAGCTGGTGTCCCTTACGAGCGGGGCATCGGTGACCAAACGTCGGAGAACGCGGGAACTTCCCTCAAATACAGCCTGGATCGTCTCCGCTGATGTCCCTGGCGCAAATCGAGGCGAGATAGAAATCGCGGGGTCATCACACATGGAATAATAGTCACTATGACGTCCATCGACCCGTAAATTTGGAAAAGCTCGAGGAATAATCAAGCTGAAATCAGAAAATACTCAGTTAGTAAATGGCGTTGAATTCATCTTACATAGATTGAGTCACGACCTTATAACGGGTATGACGATTTCATCCATATTAAATACGCGGAGAACGATGAATATAGTCGTGTAAACAAAGCGACAATATATATCCGTTCTGAAGCAAGAAAATGCGGTGTGAAATCGCTCCGTTAAAAACATCGAGACGGGTGATCTTTGAAGCCTCGATCCTCACGAAGGAGAATCTCAGCTCTTCCCAATCGCCTCACAAAGGAGAACGAAGCGGGGTCATAACGGGTGTACACAATCTGAGCGTCAATCCCCACAAAGGAGGATTTGGCTCTTCCCAATCGCCTCACAAAGGAGAGCGGCGGGGACATAGCGTATATCACGAGAAGATAATAAGTTGGCACACCACCGAAAGAAGGCGTGCATTCCGCGGCGTCTTGAGTCGGCCGTCCTCGGGCCGCGTGATCTCCCGGCGACATCGGGCGCAAAGAAGACAAATAAAGTCGGATATGCGGTCAAAAATTAACAAAAAGGCATCAAAGATGATCGGTGCAACAACGGCCAGCGAACCACGACCGAGCCGCGACCGAGTGCGCCGAGCCGTGCCTAAGCGCTGGCCAGTCGCGGCTTTGGCGGCGCCAACCGTGCCCGGGCAGCGCCAGGCAGCGCCCGAGGCCGTCTGGCCAGCGGCGGCGCAGCTTTACCGAGCGTGCCAGCAGCGGCTAAGCGTACCGAACCTGCCGAGCGTGCCTAAGCGCCAGTAGCCAGTCGCCGCCTTCATCCGAGCGCCGCCCCGATCCCATGTCGTACCCTCGGTCCTTTCCCTCGTGGTCAGCGTCACATGCGCACAAAAAGGGAAGAAAGAAAAAGAATTTACAAAACCCTCGTACACATACCTCGTTGATCGAAGGAAATAAAGGCGGCGAGATGAAAACAAGAGAGAGAGAAGCGGGGGGCGGCCTAGGTCGAAGAAAGAGGCCTTGTGGGTATTTATAACATCCCCATATGCACCCAATCCTCTTGGAACAAGGACTCCTATTTTGGCAAGAAGTAGGAATTCTAATTGAAGCCCAAATCAATTCTAATTAGGACTCTAATCAGCCCTAATTAGGAGTCCTAATTGGAACCTTATCAGGATATCAAAAGCGATTGCCAAATCAGTCCGTTGATTGGCTCCTACTCCCTTCGCCAAGTTTGGAAAGATTACGAAGATTGATTCGTGAGAATAACATCTTGTGAAGGCCCCATCGGCGCCGATCAGCGGCGTCGCTAATCCTACTCAACTAGGATTACGGTATAAGCTGCTTCCTAATTTATCGAGAAGTTCGGGAAGAATATTTTCACAAAAATATTCTTAGGGATAACTTCGATCGTCGCGGATTGCATCGGCGCCGATCAGCGTCGCCTAATCCTACTCAACTAGGATTACAGTATAAAGCTGTTTCCTAATTTATCGAAGTTCGGAAGAATATTTTCACAAAAATATTCTTAGGGATAACTTCGATCGTCGCGGATTGCATCGGCCCGATCAGCGTCGCCTAATCCTACTCCAACTAGGATTACGGTATAAACTGTTTCCTAATTTATCGAGAAGTTCAGGAGAATATTTTCACAAAAATATTCTTAGGGATAACTTCGATCGTCGCGGATTGCATCGGCCCGATCAGCGTCGCCTAATCCTACTCAACTAGGATTACAGTATAAAGCTGTTTCCAAAATTTCAGCGAGGAGTTCACGGAGAATAAACCCATATTCTTAAGGATAACTTCGGTAACCCTTAATTTCCTCCCACCATAATCTCCAAGAGAGGAATAATCGGCGAGTGAAGGTCATGTTGACATCGGATAATCATATCCTCCGCTGTAGTTAAACCAACAACACCGTCATGATGGAGGAATTAGCCAGTGAAGGTTATGAAGTTCCATGTATTGACACCGGCCAATGTGCCGCCACAAAGAGTTCGCCGACATATGGAGAAGTCTAAAAGTCGATGGTTAGTCAAACGACCAGAGCCGAGTTACAAACAAAACTCACCCACCACCTGCGAATCAAGATTTCAACAAGCGGTCGGACAATAAATGCAACACCGTGATCTTATCGGGAATCCTACAAAGAAGCTGGATGATCACGAAAGAATCGAAGACTTGAAGCTATCTTTTGGGACCCTCGGTAGGCGAAGGCGGGAACCATCATGTCCAAAGCATCGGACTCATCAAGAATGGTGAGGCGGCTTTGGAGGGTATCTGTAGGCATAAAAATTGCTTATCGATGCCGTCGAAACTTCGTGACGGTGGGTTGACAACCGACGATCCATTCGACAAACCGGCGTATAAAAGCGCATCACGCCGCCAAAAGCAGCGTGGCGAGTCGGCGAGCACATGAAGTGAGTCGGCAAGGCGTCACGAGCCAATGAAACAACGGCGAGTTGGCTAAACTCAGCGTTGGCGAGGCGGAATCAACCGTGCTTAGTCCGTCGGCGCAAGCGAACCGTTTGAGCTCACGAAGTTGATCGGACCACGGACTCAAACACAACGGCGACATCAGAACAAAACTAAGCCGGAAGACGAAAGAATCGGCGAAGTCGGCGCAGAATCGGCCGGAAAAAGCGGCCTAAGGCGGCCGGTGGCGGTAAAGGTGGCCAAGGTGAAACGGCCCACTGGCGAGCCACCTCGCAACAACGCGAGTGCCTCGACAAAGTGGCGAGGAGGCTCGGCCACTGGCGAGCCACCTCGACAACTGGCAGCGAGTGCCGACAAAGTGGCGAGTGGCTCGACCACCATGGGAAACCACCTCGGCTCTGGCGAGGTGGCCGACTAAGTGGCCGAGCCACTCACTTGGCGACACCCCCTTTTTTGTATAAATGGGGGGTCTTCTCGATAGAAGGGGGGATTTTTGGGGATTTGGGCGGGCTTCGATTGGATTTTGGGATCTTTCAAAGGCTCGGACTTGAAGAGTTCTTGCGAGATCTACTAGTAATCGGCATGCGGTTACGAGCAACAGCGAGCACAAGTTGATCAACGTCAGATCTTCAATCAAAGGTAACCGAGTTGAATCGAACTATAGATACCCTCTAGATTAAGCCGTCTTAATCTCGGGGATAGCGCTGTGATTTCTCCTAGTAGATCTCACCGCTCGGCGATCCTCTCGCCGTTGAGTGTGATCCCCTCGGTAACCGTTTCCTTCGTGAAGCGAGCCTTTACATCTGTAGTTCGAACCGGGCCTCTACCGGATCGGGATTCTTGGATGGTCCACGGACACAACAAGTCCGACGCAGGCAAAGAACCCATAGCGAGACCTCGACATAGCGAGATCCTCGTGTTTGTTTAGGAAGAAGTTGTAATCTTTTTGATTTTCATTATGCGCCTTAAAATAAAGGCAATTCCTCTTGAATTTTGTTGTAGGCAAAAGAATAAAACAAATTCAAATCAATGACAATCATCCCAACACATGACGGTTGTGTTTATCAAATCTCATCCATCGGAAAGTGACTGATACGCCTGACAATTGCTAACGTACGTATGACAACTAATGGATGGAAAAATGTGAGATTTGTATTACCAAATATCAATTTGATTCTTTTTTACTGGGGGAGAAAAGGAAATGAACGATAGAATAAACTCATACTTAGCCATGCAGCGACAATTCTCGTCCTAATAAAGGCAAAGAGGAACCGTAGTCGATATTAACGTTTCAAACCTTGGATGACACAATGTGTATGCAGATTACACAAATCCTCAAAAAAAGTTTGGATGCAGACATTTGGTTGTTATGCCGATAGTAAAACCATATATGAGTGTATGTATTATTGTTCTTTATTTATGACATGTATCTTCAAAGTCATAATGGTTTTAGCCATCGGCAGAAAAAAGACCTTCATATATGCTTCTATATGTTGCCATTGTTTTTAACTTTTTATCTTATGCCTTATGATGTATGTACACAAAAGTAATGTACGCATCCCTGCATAAAACTGAGAAAATTTGGGTTATGAATCTTCTGATATACACACATCATTTTAGTGTATATATCATAGGACTTGAAGATCAAAAAGGTAGAACCTGCTTGAAGCAAGTAGAGAGCCAGGTCGGCGTTTGCCAATAATAGGAGATAAATTTCCTTCTACAGAAGCTGAAACTCACTACTGTCATATATAAACCAAAAAGTTATCATAAAGATCTATGATAACTTTTTTATTATGAAGGTAAACAAACTTTAGAAATTAATGCATCTAGAAATAAAATGGAACTTCGAACTTGTAATTAGTGCATTTAATTTTATCATCAAGTTTGCGATACATATATGATGTATTACATTATAAATTTGAGGATACATAACAGGAAATCAAACAGGTATTCATCAGCCATCCCAGCGTCCAAGTATTGGAAGCATATCAGATATGAGTATCTGCCCTCATTGGAATATCCTTGCAACATATATAGTCCATAACATATTGAAGAAGTTTTACCTCTTCATAACACACTGTGGAAGTCTTTTTCTTGAAACTTATGCTTTTATAGAATCATGCATTTTAGTTCTATCTTCTCCAAGGTTGCTTGACTCTTATGAAGATACGATGTGAATATTCCTATTGTTTAATGTAAGAACCTCATTTTACTGATTTTTACTAGAATGTATATAGTGTCCTAGATACATACCCAATTTGTATTCTGATGAAAAACAATTTTTCTGTTTAAGTTATAAGCATTAACCAGCAAACAACACATTTATGAGAATTGACTAGTCGCTGGAAAATGTGAGGGCGAAGAGTCCATGAGATTATGTATGCGTGATAATCTTTCGAACAACCCCTTGATATGTAGTAAAAGTTTATGGACTAATAGCAGTCTAATTTAGTTATTCCTAGCACAAACAACAGAATTTGCATATCCATGAATAACTTACAAATATTTCTAGAAGCAAATCAATGTTTGATGTGTTTGGCCAATGAAAGTATACCAAATGTTCATGTATTATTTGCTTACAAGTTAGTAAGATTTCACATGTTATTGTGAATTTAAATCTTTTTTTAGGGTAAACAAGATCAATTTAAATTATTGGGAGTCAAATCCCATCCATCTCAATAGAAACTAAAGCGTAAAAATCTGGGGACTATTGAACATACACTCTTGTTAGAAAAGCATAATACTTTCTGATGGCCGCATTTGCTCTGATGGCGAAATTGCTCTGTACCACCAACCATGAGACTCACCAACGTCCTTTATAGCGATCTTGTAGCAAATCTTGTAACAGGTGTTCACCTACCACAAACGCAGCCTATAAATAGCCCCGGCGTTAAGTTCAAATCATCCCAAAATCTCGAATCTCAGTCTCCAATTAAGAGAGATAAGAAAGAGAGAGCTAGAGAGAGAAAAATAGAGAAAGTATCTCCTTATAAAGAGAGATTGTAATCCTCCTAAATTTTTCATCATAGTGAGTTCTTCTATCTGTGCCCGTGGTTTTTACCCAAATTTCTTGAGGGGGTTTTCCACGTAAATATGTGTGTTCTTTATTACTTCTGCACTATTTTAGCTGCGATCTTGCTCTATTGGGCCCTGGGTTTGTCCCAACAAGTGGTATCAGAGCCTGACTTAGGGTATTTATATCTGCTTATCGTATGCTCTGTGGCTGCCACCAAAGGTGGATCCTTCACATCAGAAAATAAGCTAGATATCATTTACTCTGAAAAAGATGGGCACTATTCACGAGTGATGTCTTGTTCATAAATCTGATCTTGTTCACAAATCGGTTACTATTCATAAATACAGTCTTGTTCATAAATCAGTGCTTTCCGTGAAATAGTAAGGAGTTACTATTCGTGGTAGAAGCAATGGCGGCAAAGTTCGAGAATTTCAAGATCGAGAAATTCAACGGGAGTAATTTCTCGTTATGGAAGTTGAAGATAAAGGCTATCTTGAGAAAAGATAATTGCCTAGCGGCCATCGGTGAAAGGCCGGCAGACATCACAGATGATAAGAAGTGGAACGAGATGGACGGGAATGCTATTGCAAATCTCCATCTGGCATTAGCTGACGGGGTGCTGTCAAGTATAGAAGAGAAGAAGACAGCAAAGGAGATCTGGGATACTCTAACAAAGCTATATGAGGCGAAGTCCTTGCACAATAAAATCTTCTTAAAAAGAAGACTCTACACTCTCCGGATGGCGGAATCTACATCGATGACCGACCACATCAACACCCTAAACACATTGTTCTCCCAGCTCACAACGTTGGGACATGCAATCAGTGTAAATGAACGTGCGGAGCTTCTACTTCAGAGTCTACCTGACTCGTATGATCAACTCATCATCAACCTCACAAATAATGTCCTTGCGGAGAAGCTAGTTTTCGACGACGTTGCAGCCGCTGTTCTGGAGGAAGAAAATCGGCGCAAGAACAAAGAAGACAGGCTGGCAAGTTCGCAGCAAGCGGAGGCCTTATCGGTGACGAGAGGAAGATCAACGGAACCAGGCTCCAGTGGGAGTCATGCTCGTGGTAGATCGAAGTCAAGGAGTAAGAAGCATATCAAATGCTACAACTGTGGCAAGAAGGGGCACGTCAAGTCGGAGTGTTGGCACAATAAGAAGAGTGGTGATAAAAAGTCTTCAGAGCCATCAACATCTCAAGGATGCGTTGTCAGCACATCAGACGATGGTGAAATCTTATACAGTGGAGCAAACACTGTTGATGAAGGCAGGAAGAGGTTTGCTGATGTCTGGCTTTTAGATTCAGCAGCTTCTTGGCACATGACCTCCCGGAGGGAATGGTTCCACAAATATGAACCTATCTCAGGGGGTTCTGTATTCATGGGCAATGATCATGCTTTGGAGATCTGTGGTATTGGCACTGTTAAAATTAAAATGTTTGACGGTACAATACGCACTATTCAAGATGTGCGACATGTGAAGGGCCTGAAGAAGAATCTATTGTCTTTGGGACAATTAGATGAACTGGGATGCAAGACCCATATAGAAAATGGGATCATGAAGATTGTTAGAGGGGCGCTTGTGGTGATCAAAGGAGAAAAGATAGCTGCAAATCTGTACATGCTCAAGGAAGAGACTCTGCAGGAAGCTGATTCATGTGTGGCATCAACCAGCCGTGGAGAAGAAGGAACCATGATGTGGCACCGTAAACTAGGCCACATGTCAGAACGAGGTTTGAAGATTCTCTCCGTCGAACACTTCACAGGCTCAAATCGGTAGCTCTTCCGTTTTGTGAGCATTGTGTTACGAGCAAGCAGCATCGGCTAAAGTTCAACACATCGAGTTCTAGAAGCAATGCTATTCTGGAACTAGTTCATTCTGATGTATGGCAAGCACCGCTACATCCATGGGAGGTGCGAAGTATTTCGTGTCCTTTATTGATGATTACTTAGGAGATGTTGGGTGTACCCTATCAAGAAGAAGGCGGATGTGTTCTCGCCTTTAAAGCCTACAAAGCGAGTCGAGCTTGAATCGACAAGAAGATCAAGTGCTTGAGGTCGATAATGGAGGAGAATACACAGACGGTGAATTTCTCGCGTGCAAGCAAGAAGGCATCAAAGACAATTGATGCAGTATACTCCACAACAAAATGGAGTAGCGGGCGGATGAACGAACTCGTTGGAAAGAACGAGCAATGTTGGCTCTGCAAATCGGAGAAAGTCTTTTGGTAGGAAGCGATAAAACCGTTTGTTATGTGGTGAATCGATCTCCATCAACCGCAATACGCTTGAAGACACCAATGGAGATGTGGGCGGCAAGCCGGTGATTATTCCAACCTCCATATATTTGGAAGTCCGATTAATGCGTAATGTACAACGCCAAGAAATTACAAAGGCTGGATTCAAAATCCGTGAAATGTATATTCTTAGGGTATCTTGATGGAGTGAAGGGTATCGCTGTGGGATCCCACTACCCACAAGGTTATCATCGTGAGAGATGTTATATTTGTAGAAAATCAACCGCAAAGAGAAGAGAAGCTCGGGGAAGGACTCGGTAGATATTCAGTGGAAAATGAGCAAGATTCTTACAAGACCGAGCATGATGTACAAGAACCAATCGAAGCCGAGGATCCGAAGTTCGAAGGTCAACTTCGTGAGAGAGACCAGGCACGCTTTCGGAGTATATTACGGAGAAATAGCGTTATCTTGTCTTCTAACGGAGGATGGAGAGCCATCAACTTTCCATGAAGTATGCAAGCGATCAGACGCATCTTTGTGGATGGCAGCAATGCAGGAAGAAATTGAAGCTCTCCATAAGAATAAAACTTGGGAACTTGTGACGCTACCACAAGGAAGGAAGACCATTGGAAACAAATGGGTCTACAAGATCAAGCGAAATGGCGATGATCAAGTGGAGCGATATCGTGCTAGATTGGTGGTCAAAGGATATGCTCAGAAAGAAGGTATTGACTTTAATGAAATATTTTCTCACAGTTCGACTTACAACAGTCCAGAATAGTGCGGCTATGGCTATATTTGACTTACATCTAGAGCAGCTAGATGTAAAAACAGCATTTCTTCATGGAGATCTTGAAGAAGAAATTTATATGCTCCAACCAGAAGGTTTTGAAGAAAAAGAAAAAGAGAACTTGGTTTGCAGGCTAAACAAATCTCTGTACGGTCTAAAACAGGCGCCAAGGTGTTGGTACAAGAGATTTGATTCATTCATCATGAGCATTGGATACAACAGACTCAATTCAGACCCTTGTGCATATTTCAAGAGGTTTGGCGAAAATAACTTTGTTATTTTATTGTTGTATGTTGACGACATGTTGGTTGCAGGCCCCAACAAAGATCGTATCAAAGAATTGAAGGCTCAATTGGCTAGGGAATTTGAAATGAAGGATTTAGGATCCGCAAACAAGATTCTAGGGATGCAAATTTACCGAGACAAAATAATAGGAAGATTTGGCTTTCTCAAAAGAATTATTTGAAGAAAATCTTGCGGCGCTTCAACATGCAAGATTGTAAGCCAATTTCTACCCCACTTCCTATTAATTTTAAATTATCCTCCAATATGTGTCCTAGCAGTGAAGAAGAGAGGATGGAGATGTCTCGAGTACCGTATGCATCAGCAGTGGGAAGTTTGATGTTCGCGATGATTTGTACAAGACCAGACATTGCACAAGCAGTGGGAGTGGTTAGTCGATACATGGCGAATCCTGGTAGAGAGCATTGGAATGCTGTAAAGAAGGTCCTAAGATACATTAAGGGCACCTCAGATGTTGCATTATGTTACGGGGATCGATTTTATTGTCGATGGATATGTTGATTCGATTATGCGGTGATCGTGATAATAGCAAATCCACCACGGGCTATGTGTTTGCACTTCTGGCGTTATGGTTGGGTTTCAAAAGCTACTGATCGGTTGTGGCTACTTCAACAACAGAAGCAGAATATGTAGCAGCTACACAAGCTAGTAAAGAGGCGATATGGTTGAAGATGGTGCTGGAGGAACTTGGCCATGAACAAAAGAAGATTTCTCTATTTTGTGACAGTCAGAGTGCTTTGCATTTGGCAAGAAATCCAGCCTTTCATTCAAAGACCAAACACATTCGAGTGCGGCATCACTTCGCTCGTGAGAAAGTGGAGGAAGGAACCGTGGATATCGCGAGAAAATTCACACCAAAGATAACATAGCAGATTTTTTGACAAAAGCAGTCAATACTGACAAGTTTGTTTGGTGTCGATCCTCTTGTGGCCTGATGAAGACGTGAGCAACATGAAGATGGCAAGATAGAAAGAATGGTGTGAAGATATGATTGATACTCAATCAAATCTTCAAGTGGGAATTGTTAGAAAACGCAATTGCTTTGATGGCGCATTTGCTTTCGATGCGAAATTGCTCTGATACCCACCAACCCTGAGACTCACCAACGATCAGCTTGGCAAAATCTTTGTAGCAGCGGTGTTCACCTACCACAAACGCAGCTATAAATAGCCCCCCAGGCGTTAAGTTCAAATCATCCCAAAAATCTCAGAATCTCAGTCTCCAATTAAGAGAGATAAGAAAGAGAGAGCTAGAGAGAGAAAAATAGAGAAAGTATCTCCTTATAAAGAGAGATTGTAATCCTCCTAAATTTTTCCTCATAGTGAATTCTTCTATCTGTGCCCGTGGTTTTTACCCAAATTTCTTGAGGGGGTTTTCCACGTAAATCTGTGTGTTCTTTATTACTTCTGCACTATTTTAGCTGCGATCCTGCTCTATTGGGCCCTGGGTTTGTTCCAACAGCTACGAGTTTCACAAGCATATGGCCATGTTTATCCAACTTTAGATGGCTAGCTTACAACTCTAAGCCGGATATTGGAGTTAAATATATAGGTCTAGATAGCTTAATAATGAGTCTAAACCTGAAAGTAGTACTACTAATTGGGAAGGTGATTTAGTGGAAGCTAGGTGGATGAAACATCAAAATCTTTTATAAAAGAGTTCACAAAGAATGGAGGAATGGATTGTTCGCGATGAGCAATTCATATGATCATGGAAACTTACCTCTAATGCTGATCCCTGTCCAAAGTTATCCCATCTTTAAACAAAGCATCTCATAGGAAAAATCTGGAGAGACGAAAATGTGACCGGAAAGAGAACAGCCGAAAGAGGCTAAGTAGTGAGAGGAGGTACGATAAAAACTAAAAAAATTTCTCTGGTTAAGGTTAGGAAATTGATCTGATAAAAACTTTATTACTTGCAAAATGGAGGGCAGATATGGCTTTAAAGAGGAAGAAATCAGGATCATGGGATTACGGAAGGGCACTGTTAAAATTAGGGTTTTTACCTCAGTCTTTCATCCTCTATCTATTTATTCAGCAGTCAGTGATATTATTAGCAACTAAATTATGCATAGTATGATAAATCTACCTTAGTGCAATGCCAGCAAAAACGAAGTATTGGAGAGACCAACATTAAATTTAATTATAGAAGTTACCTGAACTACAAGAGCAACTCCCAGATCCCAACCAATGAAAAGAAGAGGAGGAAGAAACATGCATCTCTCATTTTTGAGCTGTTCATTTTTTGGTGATCCATTTACTTAATTGTTACTACTACTTTATATCCTAGATAGCGCATTCCATAATAAACCAACTGGGAGCAAGTGGCTATTGATCAATAATTCAATGATTAATAGGAGTGATTGACCTTATGTTAAAATATTTATTGATTTTCATCATGTTTTTATTGTATATTTAACCAATCATGTATCCAATTCATTGGTTGTTTTTTAGAAAAATTTTCTGATAGCATTGATCATGTTGGTTTAATGTGTCGCTTGTATAGGCTGTTGAAGTAAAGAACGAGGTAAATTCATGGGTCGAAAAAGTGACTGGTGGTCTTATAAAAGAGCTCCTTCCTTCTGGATCTGTTACATGCGACACTAGGCTTGTATTCGCCAACGCACTATACTTCAAAGGAGCCTGGGCAAGAAAGTTCAATCCCTTAAAAACCAAAGATTCAGACTTCTTCTTACTTGATGGAAGCACCGTACAAGCAAAATTCATGACTACTGGCAAGAAGCAGTACGTATCCTCCTACGATGATTTATCGGTCCTGAGCACTAGTAGAATAATGAGCAAACTAGACGGATCAAACTAGACGGAAATTTTCCGTCTAGTTTGATGAAAAATATTTTTTTTTTTTTAAATTAAATAAACTAGGCTTTCAGTCTGGGCCCCGTCCCAGTTTCCATTGGTCCATTCCTCCGCTCCATCGATCCTCCACCCCTTCCATTTCTTCCAGTTTCCATCCATTCCATCATTTCCTTCCGGTCCATTCCATTCCGCCGACTCCATTCCTTCCCCCTCCTTCCATCCTTCCCTGTTCCCCACCATTCCTCCCATTCCCCCCCATGGTCGCTCCCCTCCCATGGCTCCCTCACCCCCATTTCCCATGCCCCTCCCCTCCTCATTCCACCCCCCTCAGCCCCCTCCTCCTCCCCTTCACCTTTGCTCCGATTGACCCTTCTCGAGTGCGTCGTCCGGATCTCATCGTCGCTCCTCGCCTTAAAGGTATTTTTTTTCTAAAAATTTTAAGTTTTCAAATTTTATTTTGTTTATTGCTGAATTTAGTTTAAATACCCTAAATTATGACCTAAAATTAACCAGTAGCAATTTTATAAAACTAATTAAAATAATTCAGTTAATTACCTTATTTGAACAACCTGATTAATCATAAATTTAATTGAATACTTAGTTAAAGCTTAACTCTAATTGAACACCCGAATTATGATAGCCGATTTACACTAGGTTCCGTGCATACTATAATTATGTGTGATGATATGAGTTTGTGATGCTAAATTACGTGAAATAAAAATTCCATAAAATAGAGTGATATATAACACATTATAATAAATTATAATGTGTTATATATCCAATTTAGATGAATGAAAAAGATAACGTTACCCTAGATTTCCGTCCAATAATTACATCCAATTCTTTTGACTTATAATATATAAGATATACGACTCATATTTGGGTAGGAGATAAAATTTTCTAAAAATTTTAAGTTTTCAAATTTTATTTTGTTTATTGCTGAATTTAGTTTAAATACCCTAAATTATGACCTAAAATTAACCAAGAGCAATTTTATAAAACTAATTAAAAATTTAGTTAATTACCCTATTTGAACAACCTGATTAATCATAAATTTAATTGAATACTTAGTTAAATATTAACTCTAATTGAACACCAATTATGATAGCCGATTTACACTAGGTTCCGTGCATACTATAATTATGTGTGATGATATGAGTTTGTGATGCTAAATTACGTGAAATAAAAATTCCATAAAATAGAGTGATATATAACACATTATAATAACATCGCGAGGGAGAAACGGCGGAAACAAATCTTTGTCGAAATTACAAGAAATAAAACATACAAAGTATAATGGGTTGGATGTAGGCACTACTATATTCTTAATGGGATAGAAGCCTTCCTATGACAGCCAGTAGATTGTGGTAATTATTTCCTATATACATTTTAAATTTAATTTAAGAGAAAAATTTTTAATTATTAAATGATGTATGTATGAGAGGTAGGATGTGAGTTGTGCGTATATTATTACAGACGAGTCATAAATTTACATGAAAGTAGTGAGATTAATTATAGTTAATAATTGTATAAAATTTACAGATGAGGGTAATTCCTGACAAATCGTGGATAGATATTCCTCGACTTGAAAGATTTCGTGACACGCGATATAAGGAGGGATGTGACGCATTCATGCGGTATGCCGAAATGAATCCGAGAAATCTAAGTAGCGATGCTATGTATTGTCTCTGTTGTAGGTGTAGGAATATGAAGCTACTGAATAGAAATGATATATAGCTCCATCTAATTAAATCAGGCTTTGATGAGAACTATAAATATTGGTCATATCACGGAGAAGATTGTATTGAAGATGAGGAGCCGAATGTGCATGTTGGTACGTCCGGTGGCTTACGGTTAGACGACACAGAGAGAATGTTCAATGATATGGTTTCACGTCCGATCGAAAATAATATCGATGATAATGGGGAAGATGATACCGGAGATGACATTGAAGATGATATCGGAAATGATGCTGAAAAGGTCGGAGATGTCAAAGGTGAGGAAAATCTTGAAGATATGCCGCCTTCCGCAGATGTAGAGGAGATAATGAAGCTAGTAGAAGATCATGAAAAGGAGCTATATGAGGGTTGTACCGATTACTCAGATTTTCTTTATGTGAAACTCCCGCATATTAAGACACCGAGTGGAATGGCTGATAATTATTTTAAAATGCTTCTAGATTTTCTTCGGACGGTTATTCCTGGAGGAGAGGCTAGCATACCCCGAACAACTTATCAGGCTGAAAAGATTATTTCCGCTCTGGGTCTTGATTATAATAAAATCGATGCATGTCCAAATGATTGTATGCTATACTATAAAGCCAATAAATACCTTCAGAGTGTCCGACGGTGGAGTTTCTCGGTGGAAACAATGCAAAACTCTTCAACAGGGAGGACACCAGAAGTAGAGGGGATGTAGAAGAAGATTCCAGCAAAGGTGCTTCGTCATTTTCCATTGGTCCCTAGATTGCAACGATTGTATATGAACAAAGAGACCGCAAAGAACATGAGGTGGCATAAGGAAGATCGAGTAGATGATGGTAAATTGAGACATCCTGCTGATGCTTTAGCTTGGAAGCATATTGATAAAATCTATCCCCGTTTTGCTAATGATTGTAGAAATATCAGGTTGGGCTTATCTAGCGACGGATTCAATCCGTTTGGGGTAATGAGTTCTGGCTGGTCTACTTGGCCAGTAGTATTAATGCCATATAATTTACCTCCATTGCTTTGTATGAAACAACCGTGATATGATACTCGCTGTCGATACCGCAAGCACGCATCGGGGAATGATATTAACGTTTATTTGGGGTCGCTAATTGATGAGCTGAAACAGTTGTGGTATGAGGGTGTAATGGCGTATGATGTTCATCTTAAAGAGTCGTTTAGATTACGTGCTATTTTAATGTGGACGATTAATGATTTTCCTGCTTATGCTAATCTGTCCGGTTGGTCTACGAAGGGCAAGTATGCTTGTCCGGTATATGGTCTGAAATTTGAAGCTGTTCAATTACCACATAGCCGAAAGAGCTGCTATTGGTTTAATAGAAGGTTGTTACCCTTGAGTCATAAGTTTCGAAAAATGTCTGCTATGTTTGATGGCATAGTTGAGAAGAGAATGAAGCCGCGTCAGCTGACTGGAGATGAGATTGTACAGTTGCTTGAGGGGTATCCAAAAGTAAGGTTTGGAAAAAATCGTTATTCTAAGTACGCCAAGCTCGGAGTAAGAGACTCCTTAAAAAGAAAAAAATCAATGAAGCGTAAGAGAACTGTCCGGAGATTGCAAGATGAGAATGAAGCCAAAAAATTACCTAGAGGATGGACTAAATTTAGTATCTTCTTTCAACTATCTTACTGGCAAAAGCTTAAAATCCGGCACAACTTAGATGTGATGCATATTGAGAAAAATATTTGTGATAATATAGTGTCAACTCTCTTGCAGGATGCCAATAAGTCAAAGGATGGCCTACGGGCTCGTCAAGACTTGACGGCGTTGAATATTCGGAATGATTTGTATGCACAAGACGTTGGTCAAAAAAGAATGAAGTTGCCTCCGTCTCGTGTTACAATGTCGACTGAACAGATGCAGAGATTTTATGAAATTTTCAAATCGGTAAAGTCGCAGGATGGTTACTCTTCTAACATATCAAATAATGTCCAGGTGCAAGAGAGGAAACTCTTAGGTTTGAAGACCCATGATTACCACATCCTTCTTCATCAATTGCTCCCGGTTGCACTCCGTAACAATATAGATAAAGAAGCGTCGAAGATTATTATTGAGTATTGTGGATTCTTCAGAAAATTGTGCTCTAAAGTTATAGATGTGGGTGAATTTAATAAACTTGAAGCAGATTTTCGAGTTACTTTATGTAATATGAAAGTGATATTTCCTCCTTCATTTTTTACGATCATGGTCCATCTTACCCAACATCTTGTAAGAGAGACTATGATTGCAGGTCCTGTTACTTATCGTTGGATGTATCCGATTGAAAGGTTAGGCATTTCATGACCTTCTTTAATTATGTATGCATTTCTTATATTGACTCCATATAATAATTGCTTATTTTCAAATTATCGTAGATATTTGGGTTGCATGAAACACTATGTTCGCAATCGAGCTCATCCGGAGGGTTCGATAGCTAAAGGATATGTGGCCAACGAATGCTTTGTATTTGCATCACGTTACATGCGTAAGAAGAAAACCGCATATCAGAATCCACCTAAGGATAAGAAGCGTGAAAAGTATTCAAGTTCTGACTTAGATCAAATTCATGCATATGTATTAGAAAATATTGATATTTTCAAAGACTATCGAAGGTAACAAATAAAAATAGTAATATGGATGTTATATAATAATTTACTTTTAACTCATCAATATAATCTTATATATTGTATTAATAGGCGACACCTGGAGAAGCTTAAGAATGAAATAACCGATAGGAATGCAGCGCATACTATTCAGAAAAAACATAAGAAAGAATTTGCAGATTGGTTCAGAATTGACGTAAGTGTTGTATGATTCTAGCAACGAACTTTAAGTTAATATTGTCTTTAATATTCACTGATATTGTTTTGCTTAGGTTGAAACATCACTTTTTGAGGGCACTACATTATCTAAAGAAATTATTATTCATGCACAACGTCTTTACTACGAAGTAAGACGTTATAATGAACATATTGTCAATGGGTATAAATTCTGAACGTTAAAGACCGATGATAGGAGGGTAACCCAAAATAGTGGAGTCATGGGTTGTTTTGCTCAAGAATGTTTTTCACGTACAAGAGATCAGAATCCAGTTCTAGCTGACATCCTATATTATGGCCAATTAGATGATATTGTGGAGGTAATCTATGGTTTTGGTAAATCCAAACAATGTAGTTACATGATGTTCAAGGTTCGGTGGTGTCCTGTAAAAATGCAAAAGGATCATTACGGGTTTACACTTGTCAATCTCGACCGAGAAATATATCAAGATGAGAAATTTATTTTTGCAGAACAAGCGGATCAGTGCTTCTATGTGAAAGATCCAAATGTTATTGCTGAATGGGTAGTTTTGTATAAGGAGCCAAGATCCATTGTTCTTCCTAATAACAATGAAATAAATGATGAGGAAAGTGAAGATAATTGTAATGAACCAATTGAGTCATCTGATGATGTTTGGCAAGACTTTTCGTACACGCAAAATGTGGCGCTTGATATGATCGATCATGGTAATCAAACCGACATTCCGAATCTTATTGCAAATTAATGATGATAGGTATGAGCTACGTTACAGTGCATTATTGTTTTAAAATTTTGCTTAATAAAATTATTTAATGGGGGTATGATAATAGATTGCCAAATTTTTCAATGCATGTATATATTAATTGTTGAGTTTCTTGATAATTTATTTTACAGATGAGGAATATGAGGCTTTTCGGTAAGAATCGTGATAAGACCCGTAGTACCACCCCCGGCACAGGTCACAATGAGGAGACACCTGGACCCTCTAGTGCCCCACCACCACCACCTCCTCATGAGGGTATAAATTATTTAACATATTAATAAATTTTTAAATAAAAATTAGTCATTTAACTTATATTATTTTTTGGTTGCAGACTGGGGTTTTTCAACACCAGACCAACTTGGTGCACCACCACCACCACCACATCCTCATACTGGTATAAATTATTTAATATATTAATAAATTTTTAAATAAAAATTAGTCATCTAAATTATTTCATTTCTTGGTTGCAGATTGGGGTTTTTCAACACCAGACCAACTTGGTGCACCACCAACATCACCTTATGCAGGTACAATTGGTTTAATAGTTACATAATTTTTTTTAAAAATATTAGTAATGTAGCTCATATTATTTCTTGAATGCAGACTTGGATTTCTCGACACTCGGGCCATCTGGTGCACCACCAGAACAATCACCTGAGACAAGTATTAATACTCAGTTAATATTTTCGTTATGATTTATTAATTTTTTTATATTAATTATCCTCTTTATTAATTGATTGCAGACTCATGGACACCCTCCTTCTCTTCTCCTACATTTCATACCGATTTGCGGTCCAAGACAGATGAGTATCGCCGTCTACCCCTCCCTCAGGACACGATTACGTCCAGAAAAGTAGCAATGAAGCACCACCCATTAGCGGATAGAAGGTATAATGAGATCATGCCTATAATGGAGGTTAGAATGACCGCTATGATCGGGCTAAAAAAGGGAGGAAGATAAAGGTAAATTTTATAGGTGTCCTATAGTAAGCACTTTTAATTTTATTGTAATGTGGCTATGTGTCCTTTAGTTACATGATATATTATCATATTGTTATTATTATAGGTGCTATGCCAGATCGGATAGCGGGACGACGTCGGGGGGGCAAGCCCAAGTCCAAACAACCACCAAGGGACATGAGAGCCATTATTCGCTGGAATAATGAAGCATTGGCTATTGGTGCTTGGGCGCCGAGATTTAATAGTTACATCGGGGTTCTCGTACGTAGAGCAAGCATCGTCAATCCTTATTTCAATTTTAAAGAACTACCGTGGACAGCATATGAGCAGATATGGAAGGACCTTATGGTAATTATTCATATTATTCATTTATTATTGAATAGCAATAGATATTGTATTATCGTAATTAAAATATGCATGCATATTTTACAGGAACATTTTTGTCTTAAGGACTTTCCTGGGGCTTGGAACTATGTTTTTAATGTTAAGGTTGAAACCATCCTCAAACAGTGGAGACATCAAATTAAGACAGAAACATATGATAAGTATACGGAGGACTGGCAGCGATTTTTGAACATTAATGAAAGGGTTGACAAGCTTCATTTCACAGCTCTCCTCATGTATTGGGACACTGAGACCGCACAGGTTAGTTTTATGATATACTATGTACATGACATGATATATTCATTCATTGTAACTTACTGATATTCAATTTTTTAAAGAACAAATCAACGAAGAGGTCAGTAAATAGAGGAAAAAAGTTGCATGACCACCACTTGGGTTCACACTCCTATGCTATCCTGGAGGATGATTATTGTCAAGAGCGGGTATTTATTATTTAAAATTTTAAAAGATCTTCGTGCTTAATATGACGACAAAGTCTCATAAATTTATAAAATTACAGGGAAAATCAATAATGCCGATGAACATAAAGGCAAAGTTGGCATATCCTAACTTCGATCGGTATAAAGTCGATGAGAAAAATAAGGATAAGATGAAGGTAAACCTCGAGTTGGTGGTAAGACTTAATTATAACTTATTTAGAATTGTTAATTGAATTTATTCTGAATTTTTTTTAAATTTTCTTAGATCTTTTCTCAGTGTTGCAATTGACGTTTAATCTTGATAATTTATGTATGAAGGGTTTGAACTTGCAACAAAGGAGGCGGCAAAGAATGCATATGTCTCAAGAGGGAGCGAAGGAGAGTCTGATCCTCACATGCTATCAAGAAGGATAACATCAATCTTACTCAGAGCGTGTTGGGATATAATAGGTAAACAATCAAAACGAATATTAAATATTGATATAACCTTGGTATTTGATAAAAATTATTCATGAGTACTTAGTGAATATTAACGTATTTTGAATAATATACATAATAAGATTATTTAATTTATTAAATTCAGAACATAAAACTTATGTGGTTCCTTTTTAAAATAATAATAGGAGAGGAAGATATCCATTACATGGTGTTGAAGCTACACCGGGCATTAGATCATTCACTGGATCCTCCATGTCATCTACAGAAGGCACAAAGACTCAAACAAGATTGCTATATCACTTGTTCTACGTGTCTCCGGCTTTCTACGTGGAATGATGGACCCTGAATTGCTCGTTCAGGTGACTAAGGAGATGAGTACTATTGTGTTGAGGGCCCACACGATGGACGAGGTCATGTCTTACATTATAGGTTGCTTGGCCGGTGTGATTCCTGCTGATCTGTTCGGTGATGTTATAGGAATTATAACATCAGGTGTGGGTAGTACCGGTTCTGGAAGAAGCAGCGCGCAGGTATCTTATTTCCGTGTTAATGCAATTTCAAAATGCGTTCATAAATTCTATTATATTTACATATTACTCGTTTTCCATTGAAAATGTCCATATAATTATATATTGGTCTCCATAATATTTAATAGTTACATACTATTTAGAAAATATTTCTATTGCATATCACCATAAAATTCAATAATTGCTTATTATTTTCTTTAAAGTGAAAACATAAGGAACTAATGCTAAATTGAATATTTAGGGACTAATACATAAAGAAAACATTTAGATTTGATATAATGTCAAATTCACATGATTCTATAACATAGTCAATTTGACTTTCAGGCTGGAGATGACGATAATTGACCCGTTGCCAATGACAAGATGTGAGGTTTGGATTTTTTAGAAATTTATGCACTAAACAAGATTTATTTGCAAGAATACTTTATGTTATTTATCTAGTGTTATATGTACTGATTCTTTGTATATTTGTTGTAAATAAATGATTCATGTATGTGTGTATTGGATTGTTGGATGCATATTATTGGATTGGATTGGATTGGATTGGATTGGATTGGATTGTTGGATGCATATTATTGGATTGGATTGTTGGATGCATATTATTGGATTGGATTGGATTGTTGGATGCATATTATTGGATTGGATTGGAATATAATTGAATGTGTATTACATTTTGTTTCGACTATAAATATATATTGATTTGTATATCGGTAAATATAAAATGCGAATAAACCACATTTCGTAATTTATTTTTTTTCGAATAATAGCAACCTAGACGGATATTCCGTCTAGGTTGCAACCTAGACGGAAAATCCGTCTAGGTTGCTATTATAGCAACCTAAACGGAAAATCCGTCTAGGTTGCTATTATAGCAACCTAAACGGAAAATCCGTCTAGGTTGCAACATAGACGAAAATTCCGCCTAGGTTGCAACCTAGACGGAAAATCCGTCTAGGTTGCAACCTAGACGGATATTCCGTCTAGGTTGCAACCTAGACGGAAATTCGTCTAGGTTTCTTACCTAGACGGATTTTCCGTCTAGGTTGCAACCTAGACGGAAAATCCGTCTAGGTTGCAACCTAGACGGATATTCCGTCTAGGTTGCAACCTAGACGGATATTCCGTCTAGTTTGCCTCAATCTAGACGGAAATATTCTAAACGAATTTTCTAGACGAATTCGCCTAGTTTGGTCAAACCGACGAAATTTGGACAAACTAGACGGTTTTTCCGCCTAGATTGCTCATTTTCTACTAGTGACATATTGATATCTCCATTTCAGTTGTATCGATATCATTTCTAATTGTAACTTCAACTGAAAATTTAATAATGTAATTGATATTTGATGCTCTCGCTTTTCTCAAGTTATTTACTAGAAACTTCATACTTCTGTAATCCATAAATATTTGCTACGTATGAGCAGAGTGCTATCTTTACGGCCACCTCTTCCGAGAAGTTAAAACCAGAGAAGTTTTTTTAAATAAACTTCACGAGACTATCATGAACTATAGAGGATTTTGAAGAAGACATAAGTTATTTTTAACAGAGGAAAAATATTATAAACTTTCAAACCAGAAGAAAAGTATCACGATTATTAGAAAACCATATGATAGCTTTACGATAATAATTTATATTTCATGGTAGTATATGTAAAATTCATGATAATCCAATGATTTAATCTGCAAATCCATTGCATTTGTTTAAATCATAAATAAAAGTTCATGATATTCAATTCCTAGATTATCTTTTGATAAAATATTTCCTGATAATTTGAAAACTTGTAGTATTTTTCAAAAAAATTTATGAACCTTAATACATTGCAATAATTATATAAAATTTACCCCACAATTTTAAGGCTAAATATCAGAAAACACCCTTAGCTTTGTATGATTAATTACCAGATTAAACCCCCACCCGAAAAAAAAAACCAACAAACACACACACAAAACAACCCACCACCTAACTTTCAAAATATCATGAAAAAAAACCCCTTAAGTACAGGGGTTATCAAAAAGCCCCCCTTTAACTTTAAGATTTTATTAGAAAACTCTTTAACATTGAAATCTTATTAAAAAAAACACCTATAAGTGATGCTTTCCAGCGGGTTTCCTGATAAAATCTCAAAGTTAAAGGAGTTTTCTGATATCTAGCCTAATTTTAACCTACAAATTGAATGTTCCAAACAAAGTGCGGTATTACTCGTTGAAATAACCTAATATAGTAGAATATTAATTGGGCTTGCAACTTTCTAAGAAGTTAATTGTAATATGTTTGCATTAGCCCAATTTGAGAAGATTTTTGGGGTTACTATTAGCCCAAAATATTTCGCTCAAAGTTTTAATTTATCTATTTTCACACCTACTATGCTTCCAAAATATTTCGCTCAAAGTGTGTATTAGCCCAATTTGAGAAGATTTTTGGGGTCACTATTAGCCCAAAATATTTTGCTCAAAGTTTTAATTTATCTATTTTCACACTTACTATGCTTCCAAAAATTTTTTTGTATATAAACCCAAACTTTTATCGCCACTGAGTTTATATCAGACAGACCATTACACTCGATAGATCGATCGAAGATTCACGGCAGACCGCAAATAGCAAGCCAGTAACAGAATTAAGTGAACCCACTCTCTTCCAAAATCACTCTTAGACCCAAAATACTCATAATATTATTTTTTATATCTAGATTGTATTCTAGCAGTCTATTGTATATTATGAGTTATAATATTTTATTACAACTTGTCACTTGCTCTAATTGGTTAGATATACAATACATTTTAAACTAAATATTTAAACCATTCTTTTTTTCCTTTCTCTTTTCCTTTTTTCACTGATGTCATATGTCACGACATCATACATTATAGATTGTTTTTGCCTATAAATCTAAGTTTTAACCCCATCTACTTTCAAAGTCACACGCTTCTTAAAAATGATTTTTTGCCTATAAACTTAAAGGTTACCTCCATTTATTTTTAAAACCAACACACTTCCAAAATTACTCTTAGTCCTAAAATACTTCTCTGAATTAATTTTAAACTTATTTTGTACTTCAACACTTTGCTATGCGGTCTGAGTTATCATATCTTACTAATGGTCTATACTTTTCTTGAAGTTGTTAAACATGTGGTGTATTGACCCCACATTTCCAAAATCACTTTTAGACACAAAATATTGAACCAAGTTATTTTTAGCTCACTTTATATATCAACAAATATATATATATATATATATATATATATATATATATATATATATATATATATATATATATATATATATATATATATATATATATATATATATATATATATATATATATATATATATATAGAGAGAGAGAGAGAGAGAGAGAGAGAGAGAGAGAGAGAGAGACGATAGTGTAATGCTATATTTTGTTTTGCTTGCTATAACTTTTCATAAGTGCTTAGATATATTTTTAAACCAAATGCTTAACCAATTTTGCTAATAAATGTCTAAATATTTTTGAAAGACAACGATAATTAGACTATAGCTTCTATACCACACTCATACCAAAGGCATGGCTATGTCTTCTTAGAGATTAATAACTTTTATGACACATCATGAGAAAACATCTAAACAATCTTAAAGAATTTTTAGTGAGAATAATGTTTCTAGTTTCCGTTGATCTATCATCAACACCATGCATAATCGCAAACATTCTAAACTATTCAAAAATTTTGCCTTGAGCTCTCATTTTTGAATTTTTTCCGTCCCCCTTTGATAAATTCCAAGTGCAAAAAGTCCTATTGCATGCACCAATTCTATTGCCCCCCTCCCCCCCCCCCCAAACCACCCTTCTTTCTCCTTAAAATATGTTCATCTTTAACCTCTCATCTCCTTACACCTCTTCAACCTCTTTACCTCCTTGTCCTCCTCCTTTATCTCTGCCCTTCTCCTTTTCTCATCTTCCTCCGTTTGTGGTTTTGCCCTCTCCACCTCTTTCTTCATGTACTTTCATCCTCCTCCTACTTCACCTCGACTTCTTATCTCATCTTTGCCTTTCTCTCCTTCTCTCCCTCCTCCCTCTTTCCTCCACTTCTTCCTTCACCCCTCGTTCTTCCTCCATCTCCTCTCCTTATTTTTTTTTTCTTCAATCTCTATCTATCTTCTCCTTTCTCTCTCCATCTACATCCTTCTCATCTTTGCCTCCTTCCTCGACTGCTTCCTCCTTCTAAGATTAACTCTCTTCTTCAAAGTTGTTCCGTATTAGAGTCCAACCAAAGATAACAAAAAAACCTAAAGTAAAAAATAGCATTAAAGTTAATAAAAAATAGTTAAAATTAAATAAAAACTAACTACGAGTGTAGGCAATAAAAATTGCCTTGATCCCTACACAGTAACTCGGAACAAGCAAAAGAGCTTAAGGGTTCATCTGAGTGAAGTCAGGCCCACCTGAGGAAAGTCGGGCTCACCTAAAGGTTAAGTTCACCTGAATGCTTGGCTTTACAAAATAGACAAAAGTGCTGATATCTCTCAAACCGGAAGGAATTTGGCAAAATGATCGAAGCAAATCAAACCCTTCGGGTCGGTTTGGTTGGCTCCGTCTCGTCGAGATAGTCAATTTTTATATATAATTCGTCCAATTCCGACGTACGGATTGAAAGTTATGACATGTTCTTCGTGGCATGTTCTGGAGCTCGCTTGCAAAGGAGCCTAGCTCGCCTGAAGAGCAAGCTCGCCTGAAGACCTAGAGCTCACCTGCACGCTTAGAGCCCACCGGCACAAGACAAGCTCACCCGCAAGCTCGCCTGAAGGCTTGAAGCTCAAGCTCGCCTGAATGCATGAGTTCACCTGAAGGCTAAGCTCGCCTAAACCAAGCTCGCCTGACAGCCCCAAGCTCGCCTGTATGATCTAGTCTTGCCTAAAGACCAAGAGCTCACACTGTAGCTTGAGCTCGCCCGAACTTGTGTTAGAGCTCGCCCGAACTTGTGCTTGAGCTTGCCTACACTGTAGCTCGAGCTCGCCACCAATGCTCGAGCTCGCCATCCATACCTAGCTTGCCTCGCTTGAAGCTCGCTCAAGGCTCGAAGCTCAGCTCTCGCATTCTGCCCGCCGCATGCCGAGCCCGCCAAAGACCAAGCTCGCCTGCAGAGTCGCCAACTCGCCCGCATGCTTGAAGCTCGCCTGCATAAGGCAAGCTCGCCCGCAGGTTTTCCAAGATCGCCCACTTGAAGCATGGGAGATGTCACATCTCATAGTGGTCACATCCCACAGAGAGCATGGTTTCCCTCACAGTGGTCACATCTCACAAGGAGTATGGCTCTCTTCAACTGGGCATGGCTACATCCCACAAATCAAGGAAGTGGTCATGCCTCTCCTTGCCTATTTATAAGCCACCATCTCCACATGAGAAGGGGGAGCATTTTGGAGAGGCTTGCTATGTTTCTAAGACTCTCAAGCTGAACGCCTGGTCTTAGCCTTCTTTAGGACTTGACCTTTTAAGAGGCTCTTGAGCTCTTTGTAAACTCTTACATCGTAGCCTTATCCAAGCAAGCTCGGGTAGAACCGAACTCGATCACCTCCGAGCTTCTACTGCGTACTGAAGCTCGACCGCAACGTCGATCAGATCGTCCAAGGGAAGCAAACTCGACTCGAGCATCGAGGGAGGCATCCTATCGCCACCGAAGAACCCACGTTAAATAAGAAGGGCCTTCCCTTCGCTTCTGTTATAAAAAAGCGATTCTTGATTTGTAACAAACAACCCGACCAATACAAATCCGAGAGATAGATTTTTACACCAAACAACGAGTTACAAAAGTAGCTAATAAAAGACAACTTATTGTTCGCGGTAAAAGTCGGGATGATTGTCATTGATTTGAATTTGCTTACAGCTTCTTTGGCCTACAACGAAATTCAAAAAGAAATGCCTTTATTTTGCGCGCATAATGAAAATCAAAAAGATTACAACTTTTATCCTTAGTGAACAAACACGAGGATCTCGTTATATCGGATCCTCGCTATGGGTTCTTTGCCCGTGCGGGGACTTATTGTGTCCGTGGACCACCGCTAATTCCAATCCCGTGTAAACCCGGCCTGGAACTACAGACGAGGGGCTCGCCACAAGGAAACGGCTGCCTCGGGGATCACACTCACGAAGGAGAGGATCGCCATGGGATCACACTCACGAAGGAGAGGATCACGAGCGGTGAGATCTACAAGGAGAAATCACACATATCCCCGAGGTTAAGACGGCTTAACCTAGAGGGTATCCGTAGTTCGACCCGAGCTTGTTTACCTTCCGCCTATAGATCCGGACCGACCGCCTTGAGCTCGCCGGTGCTCGGAACCGCGGCGTCAGAGATCTCGGAGGCTCTTCGAAGTCCGCCAAAATCCAAGCCCAATTCCCAAAATCCGACCCCAACCACCAAGACCCCATTTATACATCTCAGCGGCTCTACCAATCGTCGAGCCACCTACCACTTGTCGAGGAGGCTCGCCATGTTGGTCGAGCCACCCCTTGTCGAGGAGGTTCTACCATGTTTAGTCGAGCATTCTGGCTTTGCCGAGGTACCGCCTGTCGGTACTGGCTAATTTGTCGAGGTAGCTTCTATGTTTGCAGCCACCCGGCCATTTGGCCGAGGTCCCGCTACGCCGTTCGAAGTCGCTTCCGCCGATTCTTCGCCGATTCTTCGGTCTTCCGGCTTAGTTTTGCTCGGTGATGTCGCCGTTGTGTTCGAGTCCGCGGTCCGATCAACTTTCGAGTTCAAACGGTTCGCTTGCATCGACGGACTGGCACGGTTGATTCCGCCTCGCCAACGCTTGAGTTTAGCCAACTCGCTGAGCTTCGCCGCCGGTTTTCTCCTTCCACGACGCCGTTTCGGCTGTCAGACGCCGGGCCGACTCACTTCATGAGTTCGTCGACCTGGCGCGCTTTATACAGACGGCCAGGCGTTTCTCGCACACGGGATGGATTTCGGTTGTCGCACCCACCGCTTACGAAGTCTTGTTCGCATCGATAAGCAATTTTTATGCCTACAGATACCCTCCAAAGCCGCCTCGCCTCGATTCTTGATGAGTCCGATGCTTTGGACATGATGGTTCCCTACTTCTTCGGCCGAGGGTCCAAAAGATAGCTTCAAGTCTTCGATTCTTTCATCATCCAGCTTTGTAGGATTCTCGATAAGATCACGGTGCTGCATTTATTGTCCGACCGCTTGTTGAAATCTTGATTCAAGCCGGTGGGTGAGTTTTGTTTGTAACTCGTCGGTTGGTCGTTGTTTGACTAACCATCGACTTTGACTTCTCCATATGTCGGCTTAACCTTGTTGGCTTACACATTGGTCAGTGGTCGAGTACATGGAATTTCATAACCCTTATTCGCTAATTCCTTCATCACACGCAGTGTTGTTGGTTTAACTACAGCGGAGGATATGATTATCCGATGTCAACATGACTTTCACTCCTCATCGATTATCCCTCTTGGAGATTATGGTGGGAGGAAATTAAGGGCTACCGAAGTTATCCTTAAGAATATGGATTTATTCTCCAGAACTCCTCGAAATTTTGGAAATAGTTTATACCGTAATCCTAGTTGGAGTAGGATTGGGCGACGCTGATCGGCGCCGATGCATTCGATGATCGAAGTTATCCCTAAGAATATTTTTGTGAAAATATTCTTCCCGAACTTCGACAAATTAGGAAACAGCTTTATACCGTAATCCTAGTTGGAGTAGGATTAGGCGACGCGCTGATCGGGCCGATGTAATCCGCACGATCGAAGTTATCCCTAAGAATATTTTTGTGAAAATATTCTTCCGAACTTCTCGATAAATTAGGAAACAGCTTTATACCGTAATCCTAGTTGGAGTAGGATTAGGCGACGCGTTGATCGGCGCCGATGCATCCGCGACGATCGAAGTTATCCCTAAGAATATTTTTGTGAAAATATTCTTCCGAACTTCTCGATAAATTAGGAAACAGCTTTATACCGTAATCCTAGTTGAGTAGGATTAGGCGACGCTGATCGGGCCGATGTAATCCGCACGATCGAAGTTATCCCTAAGAATATTTTTGTGAAAATATTCTTCCGAACTTCTCGATAAATTAGGAAACAGCTTTATACCGTAATCCTAGCCGAGTAGGATTAGGCGACGCTGATCGGCCGATGCAATCCGCGACGATCGAAGTTATCCCTAAGAATATTTTTGTGAAAATATTCTTCCCGAACTTCGACAAATTAGGAAACAGCTTTATACCGTAATCCTAGTTGAGTAGGATTAGGCGACGCGCTGATCGGCGCCGATGCATCCGCGACGATCGAAGTTATCCCTAAGAATATTTTTGTGAAAATATTCTTCCGAACTTCGATAAATTAGGAAACAGCTTATACTGTAATCCTAGCCGAGTAGGATTAGGCGACGCTGATCGGGCCGATGCAATCCGCACGATCGAAGTTATCCCTAAGAATATTTTTGTGAAAATATTCTTCCGAACTTCGATAAATTAGGAAACAGCTTTATACCGTAATCCTAGTTGAGTAGGATTAGCGACGCTGATCGGCGCCGATGCATCCGCACGATCGAAGTTATCCCTAAGAATATTTTTGTGAAAATATTCTTCCCGAACTTCGACAAATTAGGAAACAGCTTTATACCGTAATCCTAGTTGAGTAGGATTAGGCGACGCTGATCGGCCGATGCAATCCGCACGATCGAAGTTATCCCTAAGAATATTTTTGTGAAAATATTCTTCCGAACTTCGATAAATTAGGAAACAGTTTATACCGTAATCCTAGTTGAGTAGGATTAGCGACGCTGATCGGGCCGATGCAACCAAGACGATCGAAGTTATCCCTAAGAATATTTTTGTGAAAATATTCTTCCGAACTTCGATAAATTAGGAAACAGCTTTATACCGTAATCCTAGTTGGAGTAGGATTGGGCGACGCTGATCGGGCCGATGCAATCCGCACGATCGAAGTTATCCCTAAGAATATTTTTGTGAAAATATTCTTCCGAACTTCACAAATTAGGAAACAGCTTTATACCGAATCCTAGTTGGAGTAGGATTAGCGACGCTGATCGGCCGATGCAATCCGCACGATCGAAGTTATCCTAAGAATATTTTTGTGAAAATATTCTTCCGAACTTCGACAAATTAGGAAACAGCTTATACTGTAATCCTAGTTGAGTAGGATTAGGCGACGCTGATCGGCGCCGATGTAATTCATGAGGTGTTATCCTCGCCAATAAACCTTCTAATCTTTCCCAATATAGCGGAGGAATTAGGAGCCAATTAACGGACTGATTTGGCCATCTTGACATTCAAACAAGATTCCAATTAGGACTCCTAATTAGGGGCTGATTAGAGTCCTAATTGGAATTGATTTGGGCTCCATTAGAATTCCTACTTCTTGCCAAATAGGAGTCCTTGTTCAAAGAGGATTGGGTGCATGTGGGTTGTTATAAATACCCACAAAGCTTTTCTTGTCGACCTAGGCCGCCCCCCTTTGCTCTCTTCCTCTTGTTTTCATCTCGCCTCGCTACTGCCTCATCTCCTTCAATCAACAAGGTATGTATAATGAGCCTCACGAAGTCCTTTTTCTTCTTTTTCTTCTTTTTCTTTGTGTATGCAGTGATGAAACCACGAGGGAGAAGGACGAGGTCATGGTCGGCGGGCGGGCGGCCATAGGGCGGCGGCGGCGACGGAGTCGGGCGGTGGAGCGCCTGGTGCGATGCCAAGGCTGCTGGCCACGGGCTGGCCGGGCTGGCTGGGCGGCCACCCATGTTTGCGCCATAAGCCAGCGCTGGCGTTTACGTTATTGGCGTATTGGCGCTACGGCTATTGCTGCTATGCTGCTATAAGCGCGCCGCAATGGTTATTGGCGCTATTAAGGGCGACGTCCGCACTGGTGTTTGCCGTGTGCTCGGCGGCCGGATTTTGTAGCTTTTGACCTTTATTTGCCGATCTTCCACTATGTATCTCACTTTTCGTTTTCTTTTGCGCTTCGATGTCGTTGGAAGATCACGCTGCTTCGAGGAGTCGATCAACTCGCGACGGCGCGGAATGCACGCCTTTCTTTCGTGGAGCGCAACGCCATCATATTCTCGCATATATGCTTGTATCCCCGCTTTCGTTTCCTGAGGCGATTGGGAAGAGCCGAGATTCTCCTTCGTGGAGGATTGAGGCTTCAAATTGTGCACGCTCGCTATGACCCCGCCGTTCTCCTTTGTGAGGCGATGGGAAGAGCCAGATTCTCCTTCGTGAGGATTGAGGCTTCAAAGATCACCCGCCTCGATGTTTTAACGGGCGATTTCACACCGTATTCTCGCCTAGAACGGAATATATTGCCGTTGGAGTAGGATTTACACGCTGATCGGGCCGATGCAACCAAGACGATCGAAGTTATCCCTAAGAATATTTTTGTGAAAATATTCTTCCGAACTTCTCGATAAATTAGGAAACAGCTTATACCGTAATCCTAGTTGAGTAGGATTGGGCGACGCTGATCGGCGCCGATGCAACCGCATCGATCGAAGTTATCCCTAAGAATATGAAAATATTCTTCCGAACTTCACAAATTAGGAAACAGCTTATACTGTAATCCTAGTTGAGTAGGATTAGCGACGCTGATCGGCTGCCGATGCATCCCAAGACGATCGAAGTTATCCCTAAGAATATTTTTGTGAAAATATTCTTCCGAACTTCTCGATAAATTAGGAAACATTATACTGTAATCCTAGTTGAGTAGGATTAGCTGATCGGGCCGATGTAATTCATGAGGTGTTATCCTCAATAAACCTTCTAATCTTTCCCAATATAGCGGAGGAATTAGGAGCCAATTAACGGACTGATTTCATGCCATCTTGACATTCCAAGATTCCATTAGGACTCCTAATTAGGGGCTGATTAGAGTCCTAATTGAATTGATTTGGGCTCCATTAGAATTCCTACTTGCCAAATAGGAGTCCTTGTTCAAAGAGGATTGGGTGCATGGGGTTGTTATAAATACCCACAAAGCTTCTTTTCTTGTCGACCTAGCCGCCCCCCTTGCTCTCTTCCTCTTGTTTTCATCTCGCTCTCACTGCCTCATCTCCTTCAATCAACAAGGTATGTATACGAGCCTCACTAGTCCTTTTTTCTTTTTCTTCTCTTTTCTTTGTGTATGCAGGTGATGAAACCACGGGAGAAGGACGAGCCATCGGCGGGGCGGGCCATAGGCGGCTACATGACGGGCGGGCGGCGCCTGGAAGGGCTGGCATACGCACGCCACACGGGCGCCATACAGGTTGGCGTTAGCGCCAGCCGCTCATGGGCGCCATTGGCTATTGGCGGCGCTGGCCGCTGGCGCATACAGGTTTAGCGCCATTACCATGGGCGCTGCCAACGGCTGCGGCTACTGGCGTATGCCATAGCCGGTTGGCGCTAGCGCTGGCCATTGGCGCCATTGGCTCGGCTTACTGTTTCTGCGGCCGGTTGCTTCTGCTGGGCGACGTCTGGCAATGGTGTTTGCCGTGGTGTTCTTGGGCTGATTTTGTAGCTTTTGACTTTATTTGCCGATCTTCCACTATGTATCTGACTTTATTCCGCTTTGCAGTCATGTCGCCGGAAGATCACGCTGCTTCGAGGAGTCGATCAACTCGCGACGGCGCTGAATGCACGCCCTTCTTTTCTGCAGGCGCCAAATATCATATTCTCGCACATATATGCTTGTATCCCCGCCGTTTCTCCTTTGTGAGGCGATTGGGAAGAGCCGAGATTCTCCTTCGTGGAGGATTGAGGCTTCAAATTGTGCACGCTCGCTATGACCCCGCCGTTTCTCCTTTGTGAGGCGACGAAGAGCCCGAGATTCTCCTTCGCGGAGGATTGAGGCTTCAAAGATCACCCGCTCGAGATGTTTTAACGGGCGATTTCACACCGCATTTCCGCTCAGAACGGAATATATTGCCGCTTGATTACGCGCTATATTTATCGCTCTCTGTAGCGACACGGATGAAATCGCCATACTCGCTATAAGGTCGTGACTCAATCTATGTAAGATGAATTCAACGCCATTTACTAACCGGTATTTTCTCGATTTCAGCTGATTATTCCTCTGAGCTTTTCCAAATTTACGCGTCGATGGACGCCATAGTGACTATTATTCCATGTGTGATGATCCCGCGATTTTTATCTCTCGCCGATTTGCGCCTCATCACGGAGACGATCCAGTCAGATTTGAGGGGAGTTCCGCCTCCGACGATTGGTCACCGATGCACCGCCAGAAGGGACACCACTTCATCAACCTTTGCGAAAGACGATTATCTATTCGGCGACTCGCTTGATCCGATACGTTCTTATCGAGTGAGAGGTGGTTGAACAAAGACGACGAGGCCCTTGTATATTCCCCGATACCTCGCCAACTCTCATTGACCGACCTTAGACACCATGTCAGGACACCGTATGTCATGGCGCCCGATCAGGAGCATGATCATATTCATTGTGGGTTTATTACCCGCCAGCCCTGCTCGGTTCCAACAGAATCGCTACATCTACCACCGGGTTGTACCGGGACACCACTGCGGATGAGCTTTTTGTTCTCGCCGACTTTGAAGAATCGCCTGCTAAATCAGCGAGATGCCGCCGCCCGCCATAGATTCTTCTACCGGGTACACTCGCCAAGTAAGCACCGGTGGTCGCCGACCGCTACGCCCTCACCGATGGGATGGAGAACTTCGCGGCTTGCGGTCTCAGATTCGCCGATTCGCCACTATGTATGGCCTTCCAATCAGCTGCAACCATTTCTTTACCTTATTCGAAGCTTTATAATCCGTGATTTGAATACGCTTTTCACCAAACATGGCGAAGTGGGTTGGCTTTGCATGAGATGTACCGATTTCGTGTCTACCCATGGGGAAGATGCTATATCGAGTACTTTCCTCCAATCAGAACCGAGCCTACCAAGGAACGCACGCCCATCGTTATAAGACTTTATGGGATCTCACTTGTCATTACCATATAGCTCGCCCAATCAACCTTGGCGCTTAAGAGGAAATCGCAGTGAGTCCAGGCGTCACACTACTTGTTCCAAAGATTTGGAGGACAAATCGGGCGAGGAAATATGTGAACTATCACCGCCACTCTTCAAGGTTAATGAACCGATCAAGAAGTCCGAGGCTAACTCTTATACACTCGCCACGCCAAAGAAGGCTTTCCTTCGTGGACCAAGTTTTGACTTTTCGCGGCATGCGGTGAAGCTTCTATCCACCAACAACTCTCTAGCGTGCTATCTTGCACCGCTCAAGAAGTGTGTGGTTCCATATCAACTGATGATGCTTTACCTTTGGAGGTCCTTTATCCGCAGCTCAACTCCCCACAAGAAGGAACTCTCCTTCCTGATGGTGGCCAGATTCACCGTGGATTGCGCATATAGTTCGAGCGCTACCCGCAGAAAGGACGAGCCATCATCACGCATCCCTTCCGTCCGGTAGAGCTCCCATATACCTATTTGATGACCGGTTGGTCTTCATCGTCCCGACATGATGTCGCACCGGTTCCACAGATTCGCCTACCTTTCTTACGCTTGGTAGAGGATTGCGATGGAAGGGCGTGGTTTTGCAGAGATCAAGAAACATGCGCATTCACAAAGGGTGGATCTTTTCCGATGTTTTCCTCGACCGTCAATATGGTGAGTCCTTGGTCGACGAGGAGGTGCCGAAGACAGCAGACTTCACTTAACATTGGCTATTTCAACCGGTTAGTGAATATCGTGCCGTATCTCACCTTCCGAGTAAGTGAGGAATGCTTCATTGAGCCTTATTTTCCTCGTTGTTTTGCTCACGCAAGCTACGCACCAACTTTATGTTGGGAACCCGAACCGGCAGCCTGCACTCAGGTGGACTTGTGGATGGCCTTCGAGCATGGTTGTGGAGCCGCCGGGATGTACCGGTGCTAGATTCAGCCTCGAGCTCGCACCGCCACCGGAGTCGACATTCCTCCATTGTAGTTGGCTATTAGTAGCTAACGAGTCAGTCCCCGTGGAGGGCCATCTCAGACCGTAGCCAAGCATCGCTGCGAGCCGCATTCAGACACCCGCAGATGCCGGCCAAGCTCAGAGGAAGCCGCCAATCTTATCGACCGTGAGGCCGAGGAGGAGTTCCACAACTCGACAAGCTACTTTAGGAGAGGACCAAGCTGAGGTCGCAGCTCATGAGAAGGATCTGGTACTTTCTCCTTTTCCCTTTCGCTTCTCATCCTTTCCATTAGAGTTCTCATCCAATTGAATTTTCGTGAAAATCTATTGAAGAGGAAGAATTTCACCCTCTCAAGGGTTAAACGAAAGAGGCTAGCCCACAAGAATCACGTGAATCCTCGGTCCTTTGATATAGACTTGACCAAGAATGTTCCATATCGGAGGTAATAATTCACCGATGAAATCGAAATTTCACTTTTGAAGACCGACATTCGCTGCATGCGTGGGGTTCTAGGATTATGATCCCGCTTTGATTTTGCTCACCACACCGGCTGAGCCCGCTCGCTGCCGAGCCCAGCTTTACTCAACAAATGTATGGAGCTATGGCGAAGAGGCCGATGTAGGACTCGATCCAGGACCCGTGTACATCTAACATCGATAATTTCCGGGTGGCTAATGCGAATGGAATGACTCGATTTGTACCCCACTAATTGCCTCTTTGCTTTTGTTCTTTAGAGAGATTGCAGGAGACAAATGCACAAACCGAGACTAGCCAGCCTAATCACACCGAGGAGGTAAGTAACTTTACCTATTGTTCGCCTTAATTGCATTCACTTTCCTAATGCCTTCTTTTTCGTGACTTCAATGGAAGATCTCGCGTACCGGTTTATACGGTAGTACTTCCATGGATGACTTGTTACGCACTTGGTCACAAGACGGCAACGATTCGTGAAGATTTCAAACTACCATCCCCAAGAAGGTATGAATTTTCTTAATTATAGGACCACGCTTGGCCAATACCACTATAATTAAAAGAGGTCGAGACGCCCCTTGTGTAGTGGTAACTCTTTCCGCCGCTTCTAATCGCAATACATCGCTGAGATAGATGAGCACATTGAGGGCTCACGGCTGACAAAGATCCCACGATAGATATACCGTAGACTCGCTAGCCTTCAAACTACAATCAAGGAACGTAAGGGTCTTTAGCCAAATAAGCTACCATTTTTACCTAAAATTTAAAGTCCTCTTTTCTTCTCAGGCAGCCCATCTCACTCCATGATTCGGCGAGAGCGCTGATGCCGGATGAAGATCCATCCCATCTTATTATCCGCTTGGAAATACATTCTTTTCTTTCGTGAACACCGATCGAAAAGGTCCTTCATGGCGGCTTTCTTCATCGTTCAAAGCACCGCTGATCCCCTGATGGCTTTGATATCGATATGGGTTACCCCGAAATGCCGTCAGCCATTGTTGATGATCTCGCCATCCGAGGGACAAGCTCAGACCGCAAGAGCCGCGGTAGTCGGGCTTCTCATACATAGCCGCCATACCACTGCTGCTAGAGGCATGGCGCTGACGCTTTTTACCGGGCTCAAGTCCGTGATGCGAAAGATCACGCCATCACTGGAGCTGTTGGTCAGACATATTCTTCCTAAGCCACATCCGTGACCGAGGATTGGCGAAAAGCAGGATAATATCGCCGTGGAGAGCTCCATGCCGAGGAAGATAGGATGGGCATTTGAGCGGCCAAGGCCAACAAGGAAGAAGCCTCACCGCTAGGCCTAGGGCTTGATCCGTCGGGCGTAAACCGGCCGAGCTCGAGGAGGCAACCACGAAGACACCAACACCGATGAGGAGTCCTTCAGAGCCGAAGTTGCGTGAAGAACTCCACCAGCTTACAATGATGAAGTGTCTCAAATAACAACAAATCCTTTGTCATAGACTTGATGCTTAAACAGCTTGTAGCCCCTTCTATATTTGCTTCAAATGAATAAGATCCATCCCTCATTGTTTATTATGATTCTTTTACTTCGTCCAAATAATTAACCATAATACTTATAGGATTTTTGGCAAACCCTCACCATCAACGGGTTTGATTAGCCTTTACCAACCACCGCTTGAGTTGGGCTAGCGTATGGATTATCGTGATCCGCTCCGCACGCGACGTTGTGCTAAAAGAATGAAACTCTTCTAGACTTGTTGCATATATGAATACATAGGCTTCGTACTCTTACGGCAAGAGACCACCCTAAGAACGTGCGAGGCGCGGCTTTAATCCCTTCTTAGGCTTCGGATAAAATACCCCTGCATCGAACTCGTGTCTTCTTCAATCTGAAAGACTAACCCGCAACGCTGAGGCGCTGACTTTAGGGTTATCCAACCCCACCCTCAACGGGTTTGATGAGCCTTTACCAACTACCGCTTGAGTTGGGCTAGCATGTAGATTATTCGATCCGCTCTACACACAACGCTGTGCTAAAAGAATGAAACTCTCTTAGACTTAATGCTACATGTTGAATACGAGGCCGGCTTTTTTTGGGAAGACTAACCCGCCGACGCGTGTTAGGCGCTGGCTTTATCCCTTCTTAGGCTTCAGATAAAATGCCCCAAGATGACTCTTGGTGTCTTTTAACCGAGAAGGATTGAACCGATGAAGATTGATTGAGGCGGAAAGGAAGAATGTGTTCTATTTCCTGATGAGGCACAGCAGATTCTTTGTCAGGAATCGAAAAGACTCGTGTGACCTTCACCGAACTGACTGAAAATCTCGGCGATACCTTCACGGCGCTACCCGAGATAAGAAGATGGAACTAAGAGTGGATCTCCACCGAACCAAGAGACTCAGTGACCTTCACGGACAACCTGGTTCGAAAATCCCACAAGATACCTTCCCACGGGCTACCCGAGATGAAGATGGAACTAAGAGGGATCTCCACCGAACCGAAGAGACTCAGTGACCTTCACGGACAACCCGTTCAAAATCCCCAAGATACCTTCACCGCGCCACCGAGATGAAGATGGAACTAAGAGGGATCTCCACCGAGAACCGAAGAGACTCTCGTGACCTTCACGGACAACCCTGGTCCGAAAATCCCACAAGATACCTTCACCGGCGCTACCGAGATGAAGATGGAACTAAGAGGGATCTCCACCGAGAACCGAAAGACTCAGCGACCTTCACGGACAACCTGTCGAAAATCCCCAAGATACCTTCACCGGCGCCACCGAGATGAAGATGGAACTAAGAGGGATCTCCACCGAACCGAAGAGACTCGTGTGACCTTCACGACAACCTGGTCCGAAAATCCCTACAAGATACCTTCACGGCCACCGAGATGAAGATGGAACTAAGAGTGGGATCTCCACCGAGAACCGAAGAGACTCAGCGACCTTCCCGGACAACCCGGTCTCAAAATATCCCTACAAGATACCTTCACCTAAGATAAAGATGGAAAGAACCCTCCGCTTATCACGAAGGGGTCCGATGCTTGGAGAGGAAGAATTTTATATTCTATCTCCCACAGAAAAGGGATTTTAATTGGGCCTCTTGTTCATAGAAGGAATCAAGAGGAGATTGTGGCAATGTACCGTGGTAATTTGTAGGCCCACCGCCAAGGAATTTGGTCGGTGAGGGAAATTATGATGGAGGATAAAGCTAGGGTTATCCTCAAGGAAAGTGGGTAACACATCCCACGAGGAACTTCCCGCTAACGGGTTATCCCAAGATACTAAGGTAGTATTTCTTCAGAACTTCCCATTTATCTAAGATAATTGCCTCGCCATTTTGGGTAATTAGGCGATACGCACCATTGAGACCGCTTTATTACAAACGGCCCTCCCATTTAGGTTCGAATTTACCTTTCTTCTTAGAAGTGAGGATTATCGGTCGCCGAAAATGAGGACCAAATCTCCTTCTAAAGGTTCTCTGTCGAACTTTCTTGTTGAAAGCCCTCACATCCTAGCTTGGTAGAACTCAATGCATTGTTGAGCCTCCAGCGCTTCTCATCTAACATCTCGAGCTCTTCGAGACGCTTCTGATGTTGTTCTGGCCATCATCTCTGCGAAAGGGCTTATGGCTGACGAACTGAATTTCCAACGGAGAATCGCCGCACCGTAAACCGTGGAGTACGGTCTTTCCATTGGCGTATCACAGCGATACGCCTGCAGTGCTTCTCCGAAGTTTATCATCCCAGCCTCGTTGTTCTTCACAAGCTTTGAGAGAATTTTGATGATTGTCTTGTTGAACGCCTAATCCATTTGGTACCGGATTATAGGTCGCTGACGAGACGCCTTGTATTTTGAATTTCTCGCAAAACCCGATGAAGGAATTGCCGATGAATTGGGGACCGCTGTCATGCACGATCCGCCTTGGGACCCCGTGGTCAGATGACATGGTGTTTGATAAATTTGACGACTGCATCGCTTTACTTCCTTTAGCGATTGCTTCGCCCACTTGGAGAAGTAGTCGGTGATCGCTAGAATAAACCGACGCTTTGACCGACGGAGGAAAAATAGGACCTACAACGCCCATTCCCCATGTCTCAATGGCCGTGATGTGGCCGGCGATGCAACCGCCGAGGTCGATGCATATAATTCGCGGAATTTGACACGCTGGCATTTCCGAAATGCATTCGATCGCACAAGAGCCCATTCTCTTGATTCGATCAGAGCTTGGGACCAGCCGGTGCGCCACATTCACCTTCGTGGTGCTTCCCGAAGGACCTCTCCTCGCCTCTTTGTTTGAGAGGCATCGAGCAAAAGACCATCGTACTTCCGCCATATAACATCCGGGTCTCGTGTCGTAAAAGAATCTTGAGCTCTTCACGGATCGACTTCTCCTTTACGCCTTCCGTAGAATACCATGTAAGACGAATCGATGATAGGAAAGCCAATCTCGGCTCCAACTTGGTTTGGGTTGTATACACTTCTTTGGTAACTACCCCTTATCTTCTTGTGCCTCATCGTATAATGGTACGAAGAGTTGGTGAGTCCCGACCGCGACTAGTTGCTCGGTTTCTAAGGTTGTGCTAACGACACGCCTAACGCCGCCAGCATCCGCGATAAGCGCTTTTGAGGCGCTGGATATATTCGATGAAAACTCTTCAATGAGTCCGCTATTTCAACGGCTATCCGATGATAGAGGATTAGATCCGATTCCTAACTTCATAGTCACCACCGACCACTGACTATCAATTGCGAATCGCCAGATGCTTCGAGATACTCTACCCCAGCCTCGGGCGGCTAAGTCCGATAAGTAACGCTGTATTCGCTACGCTATTGGAACAAGGTTCGTGAGTGAATAAGCACGGGGCATGACATGATTCCCCGGGGAAATCAAGACAACTCCGACTCCAACGGAAATCTTAGAACATCCGGGGGCGCTTGCCACATCGGTGGCCCGAGAAGCTCCATCAAAATACAATCGCCATATTTGTTGGTGCGATGTAGTGTTGACTTCGTGGACTTCATCAGAAGATCATCATATAGCTCAACCGCATCCGCTGGTCGGTCAAGTCAAGAGATCACAAATCGCTTGTCCTTTGACCGACTTCTTGTTTGAAGTGCAAGTCATATCACAAGAGCAAGGCCCATTTCGCCAAACGCCAACTCATCGAGGCCGGTCATGAATATTCGGACCGGACGTTGGAAATAACATAAATCGCCCGTCCGACTAAATAGTGCCGCCTCAATCGCGAACACTAATGCAAGGCACCGATATCGAGACTCAAAGACCACTAATGTTCGCTTAGGTAATACATCGCCGTTTCGGACCGCCGCCGCCTTGCGCAGTAAAGCGCTTAACGAAAGTGATCCGCTGCCTTGACGAGATCAAAACGGTTTTCCGATCGCTGCAACAAGAACAGAGGTTTAGCGAGATACGATTTGATCTCTTCAAACGCTCGGCAGTGTCGCCCCAAATAAATGACACACCCTTCTTGTTCAACTTGGAGAACGGCACTTCCTGATAGGTTCGATATGAACCGCCGGATGTACGCCAATCGCCCTTGTAACCCCCGAAGTTCTCGCATTTCTGAGGTTGCAACTCTTGAATTGCCTTCACTTTGTCGATCGACGGATTCCTTTGTCTGCGACGACGGCCGAGGAACTTGCCACCGACATCCCAAGGAAGGATTTGGCGGTTCATCTTTAGCCGATGAGTCCGCATGAGTTCAATACCGCTCTAAGATCTTGATGTGATCTCCTTTGTCACGGCTTTTCACGCACCAAATCGCCGACGAGCATTCGACCTTTTTCCGATGATCCCGAAAATCTCCGCCATTGCTCTCTCGGTATGCCCAAAGATTTTGAGGCCGAACGGCATGACCGTAGCAATATATGCCGATATGCTTCAACGCTGCAGGTTTAGGCCATCGGGTACATCTTGATTTGATTATACCCAAAAGCCATCCATAAAGGACATTCTTTCAAATCCACACGGTTGTCAACTATGACATCGCGATTGGAAGAGGAAAGTCATCTTTCGCAAGCCGCTGAGGTCTCAGAGTCTACTGCATCCTAATCGACCCATTTTCTTCTTCATGAGACTATATTCGCCACCCAATCCTGATGTTGAATTTCCTGATGAATCCCGATTCTATGAGTTTCTTCACTTCACAACAATTGCCTCCAATATTTGTGGACTAAAACGCCTTTGCCGTTGCTTGACAGTTTGACATCCGCCTTGATGTTGAGGCGATGTGTTGCCACATTAGGTCGAAGTCCCGCATGTCCTCGTAACTCCGTGCTAATACATCGATATACTCCCCGATTAGGGCAATCAACTCTTCCTTTTCTTCCAAGGGAGAGTATTGCCGATGTTTATGAGTTTAGGATGCTCTTCATCACCCATATTAACCTCGACTACCTCGCCCTTAGTGGGGGTTCTCTTTGTTCAACCTATCCCCAAACCGCTCTTGAGTTGATGGATCCATGGGTCTTCCCATGTTGGCATGTCTTCATCACTCTCAACAGCAGGATCAACCGTAGCTATATTTGACATTAAAGCCTTGAAAGCTTCTCCAGGCCGGTGTCGTAATCCCAAGTCAAGAGTCGACAATGTCCGCTCTCACCGGTGGATTATTATCAATCACCCCATTCATCTTCCGAGGAGGATTCAGATCCCAACTTCTAAATGCATAGTATTATCCGCTTTCTCTGGGACATATGCCGCTTAGGAGGGACTCGAGGACCTCACCAAACATAGACCTTCCTCGTGTCGTCATACCCCATCTCTTCATGATACCTGTTTCGACTATATCCAATGTGTGGAGGATAGGCCCATTGTCGCCTTCGCTTCTTTCAGAAGTGATTCGGCTTGAACCGTGATCTCCTTTTCCGTGAAACCAAGTCTTTTTCACTACTTGATCTTCGATGACGAGTGTTGCCCCAAAGGAGTCTCTAACCGCTTTTGTGTAAAGCAAGATGACCGAAGTTAAGGTGCAACTCGATCATTGTATAAACCTCACATCACATCATTCAAAATGAGGATACTCTAAATCGCCATTTATTGATTCATCTGGCAATTTGCCAATTATAATGTTCATCCGACGCATTCTTCATCGCCAAGATTGATTACAAGGGTACAATGTCATTTAAAACAAAACCTCCACTATAACCAAGCCCGCCGCAGACGCCTTCTTCACCGCCGCCCTCATCTTTGGGCCGATGATTCGCCGGACTCATCGGAGGAGAGAATCGTGAAATAATTCTCCATCCCCTAAACGGTTGTTTGTCCGCCACCACCGCCTTGACTCATTATTCGTCTACATATTTGAGACACCGATGAAGAGTAGAGGACTATAACGCTATTGTGGATCCAAGGCCAATCCAACAATAAGTTATAGGAAGTCTCGCCAATCACATAGCAAGTGACTTCGACTTTAAGTCCCCATTTGCACTTTATCCGATTTTACCAAGTGGGCGGACCCACCTGGTGTTAAACCATAGATCATTGTGCCGCTTGATGCCAGCTTACCGGGTGGATTCCAAGATGATACATGAGGCGCTAGGGCATGATGCTCACAGCCGAACCCTGACGACTTGGATCCTAAGAACTTCACTAGAGCCAATATACCCGTGAAGTATAGCGCCTATCGTTTGAATTCTCGCCCGCATATCCTCCTTTGTAAAAGTGATGGGAAGTGTTTAGTCGCAGAGTTGCATTGCCGGGCCGAATTTTCCGACTCTCGCCTAATCTCGCGAGGAAGACTTCAATCGGCGAGGGCTTCAAGAGCTCTCGCCTTTTGATAAGCAAAGAACTCATAGAGAGGATCTTTATGGCGGGATACATTGGGCCATGACGCCGGTTGCGGAGAGTTCGGTTCCCGGCTTATCTCTTCCAACCAAGCAATCAATCGAGACCGCCGAGTTGAACTGGCGCGCTTTTGTCAGCTTCTGCGTCACTCTGTTGCTGCGCTTTCTCTCGCGGTGAGGGGATTTGTTGGTACCCCCAGCTCAGAGCTGCGCATTAGGGTGGGGACTTCGGTACTTGTATTTATACTGCGGTCCACCTGGTGGCGGGCTTCGTGTTCCTTCTACCGAATGTTACCACCTGCTCATCGCTCTCCGCACTGCGGAAGTAGTACGGCACGCCTTTCCTTCGCTTCGCTTATTCTTCAAGAAGAGGCTACCCATTGCTCATCTTCCAAGAGTTCAGGACCACAAGACTTCGCTTTCGGGTCAGATAATGCATAAGTCCTTCGCTGCTTGTGTGGGTCGCCATTTACCGCCTTCACCGCAACTTTGACCACCGGTTCAGTTCAAACCATGTCAATGGCACCGACCAAACTTATGGATACCGCATTCGCCCGACCTTTCTTTGGACGGCTTCATAGTAATGACCCTACGCCAATTAAAGCCCGGATTTTGTCCTTAAGGTCAAACAGATTTAGTGGGTGATGAACGCCTCTATGGTACGCATTGATCTTGGGTCATTCGTTTTCATCGCCTCCTCTTGATTCTCGAATCTGAGGGAGCTTGATCTTGTTATTTTCCACAAGATATTTGAAGAGACCGGAATCTCGCCGTCCCTAAAGGAATAGGACTTGAATCTCACTTAAGGCCTTCTCTTTTGTGGCCCAGTTACGCTGATTGTGCCTGGCGCGGCGCCTGTTGCCTTGCCGCCGGGTTGAGTTGAATTGTTCGCGAACCGCCGCCTTGCTTTTGTTTTTCCTTTGCCGCTGACAAAGTTACGCTTGAGCTTCCGTTTCCGACCTCTTCTCGCTTTTTCTTTTGAGAAACCTCTTCCTTGTTTCCACGAACCTTCGTGTCCTTCCACGCTATCGATGGTGCTGACCCATTGCTTCAAGCACATCTATCGATAATTGTTGCGGTGTTTGAGGATGAACTCCTTATTGATCCCGGACAGCCATTGCCTTGTTCGAATCGCTTGACAAAGATATCCACTTTCCTTTTTCTCGCTTCGCCAGCAATGTCCCGATCGATACCTCTATAGTCATCAAAGAAATTGGTAAGGAAGTTAGACTCCATGTCGCCCCTACCGTGAATGCTCCTGGCTGAGACGGTACCATTCAAGGCGTTTCACCGGGGTGCCAACGAATGACCGAACCATCGTGGGTTCGCGTTTAAATAACTCCGAGGTGTGACTTGAAATAAATCAAGTGTCAGCTTGGGAACCTTTCCCCACAAATGGTGTGAAGTTTATTAAGTTAAACTTCACGGTACGGATTGATTCCCATTCTCTGTATGGGCAAGGAATACCGCTTTCTTTACTTTCTGAGGAAATCAATGAATTGATTTTGTTCTCCAAGTCTTTGATCTTCGCCTCATGAGCAACAGCAGTCACGCTGGTTCGTGGGTTATCATCTTCTCGGGCGCTCTCCGATCCAATCGCTATCATCTTCATCGACGCTGACGCTGTTGACTCGATTCACCTTGATGTTTTGTCGTGGCTTGGATCTGCTGGTCGCATTTTCTCATCGTCGCATGGCCAACTCCATTTCTAACTTGAAGTTTTCCGCTGTTTATTCAACGCTGCCTAGCATTTTGGCCACTTGATCTCGATCGATCATAAGTGTTTCTTGGCCCTTCGCTAGATACAAGATGATCGATGCGACAGGAGCCAATATCCGACGATCATCCTCCGCGGTAACCCTTCGGCTTATCGACTGACCGTTTGATAGTCCCGACCGCAAACGAAGTTAGCCGCTATGGCGCGCTGGAATAGCCCGTGACGATGATTCTTTGCTAGTCATATTATTAGTGACCTCGGCAACTCACCTCTCGAGATCATCCTTATGAATCGCCTTGTCCTAGGTCTCGCGATCTCCGCGGTGAGTCTCGAAGACCGACACCCTTTCGAGCTTGATGGCAATTGCACCGAGAGCATCGCCTTAATGAGCTTGAGCACAAGCATGATCGCCAATTTGGGGAATCCTTCGAGATTTTCACCTCTTGCACGGTAGTACGCCATCGGCGTGTGTATGGACGAAAGCAACCGTATGTTGGCGGATCTTTCGGTATAACGCCCTCATCGCCGATGAAAACGCCTCCTTCCGAGGACGGTCAATCCATCGAAACTTCCGAAGTGACTCGCCTAGACTTCGCCGATGTGGGCGCTAAGTTCTGAGACTTCTGACTTCGATTTTCAATCCGATAGAGAGGCCGCAGGAGTCTTCTTGTCCTTGTTGGAACGGGTGCGACCTCCCGCATGAGGAGTGACCCGCGGGTTCTCTTCGAGGACCGAGACGATCCTTGATAGTCGGTTTGGTGGTGGTGACGGAGTTGGCTTCACCACGATTCAGATGCACGCTTTGTCTTTGGGCGTCGCGGCCTTGGGCTTTGGCGCTGATTTGCAACGCCAGATCCTTCGGCTTGCGCCAGACGGAGTGTGGGTAACGAGGTTGGGGCACCATTAGACTTGGGCCTCCAAACCCGGCAGATTGTGGCTTCTTTGCCACTTCCTTCTTTAACTCACGGCCCGCTGCACCAAAGCTCGTGGCTTAGCGAGTGCGCCGGCGCCCGGATGCGCCTGAGGTGGAGCGTTCCGCTTGACACGGACCCACTCGCTGACGGCTTTGTAACTGTCGATCACTTGAGGTACCGTCTCCGCGTGAGTTTGATCTTAGATCCGCCAGAAGCGACCCCATCCATGGATTGCATGGCCTTGGCAAGTTTGCGCGCCATGCTTTGTCGCCTTTGGCGGCTCGCTGAGAGCCGCATCATCGGCGCTCATCTCGCACCAACCGACTGCCGGGGATTTCGCCACCGCGTACGGGTTGGACTCGCCGCTTGGGGCTCTACATCGGAGGCCCATCGGGTTCTCCTTGCAGCGAGACCTTCTGGAGCGCGGGGAACCGATCCGAGGAGGGTGAGGATAGGTACTCTTCAAACTTCTCCGGTCTAACTCGAACTCGACCTCTTCTTCCACCGGATAGGGATCCGCTGGTTATGCACTCCACACCTCCGATTCAGGCCTGGTTCCCATCGTGGTCGCCAACTTGTTCATGCAAAAGCTCTGATGATTGTCATTGATTTGAATTTGCTTACTTCTTTGGCCTACAACGAAATTCAAAAGAAATGCCTTTTATTTTAAGGCGCATAATGAAAATCAAAAAGATTACAACTTTTATCCTTAGTGAACAAACACGAGGATCTCATATATCTGGATCCTCGCATGGGTTCTTTGCCCTGCCGGGACTTATTGTGTCCGTGGACCACCAATTCCAACTCGTAAACCCTGCCTGAACTACAGACGAGGGGCTCGCTTCACTAAGGAAACGGCTCGGGGATCACACTCACGAAGGAGAGGATCGCTCGGGATCACACTCACGAAGGAGAGGATCACGAGCGGTGAGATCTACAAGGAGAAATCACAATTATCCCCGAGGTTAAGACGGCTTAACCTAGAGGGTATCCGTAGTTCGACCCGAGCTTGTTTACCTTCCGCCCATATCGGGACGCCGATCGGCCTTGAGCTGCTGCTCGAACCGCGGGCCGAGATCTCGCGGCGGCTCTTCGGTCCGCCAAAATCCAAGCCCACCCCAAAAATCACCCCCGAACCACAAGACCCCCTATTTATACATCTCAGGTGGCTCGCCACTTGTCGAGGAGGCCCACCATGTTGGTCGAGCCATTCCCGGCTCCTGTCGGCCTGGTTGTCGAGGTGGCTCGGCCATAGTGGCCGAGCCACCTCTACCATTCTGTCGAGGCTCCTACCACTTGGCCGAGGTAGCTCGCCATGTTGTTTCAGCCACCCCTGGCCATTTGGCCGAGGTCCCGCACGGTTCGAAATGCCCATCGATTCTTCATCGATTCTTCGGTCTTCCGCTTAGTTTTGCTCGGTGATGTCGCCGTTGTGTTCGAAGTCCGGTCCGATCAACTTTCGAGTTCAAACGGTTCGCTTGCATCGACGACTGGCACGGCGTTGATTCCGCCTCGTCAACGTTTGAGTTTAGCCAACTCGCCTCGCTGAGCTTCGCCGTCGGGTTTTCTCCACGACGCCGCTTTCATTGCCAGACGCCGACTCACTTCATGAGTTCGCCGACTCGCTTTATGCGCTTATGGCGAATCACGCCGACGACGCTCGTCAGCCACGGATGGATCGGCTCTGTCGCACTCCACCGCTTACGAAGTCTTGTTCGGCATCGATAAGCAATTTTTATGCCTACACTTATGTTAATGAAAACAACCGGTTAATGTACCAACAACTAAAGCTAACAATTATTTTTATTTATTTAGCTATTTTTTGGTAATTTTGACTGCTTTTGTTATCTTTAGTTAATTTTTGTTAACTTTGATCATTCTTTACCTGTATATATTTTTATTAACTTTACTTGTTAGTTGTTAACTTTTATTTATTTTTTGTAAACTTTAACTTTGATTTTTTTTTTTTTTAACTTTGGAGCGACTTTGAATGAAGGACAATGACAGAGGAAAAGAAGGAAGGATGAGAGAAGGAAGATGGAAGTGGGGATAGAGGGAGGAGGAAAAAGGAGAAGAATGAAGGGCGGAGCCTCATGGGCCAACGCGCATTTAAAGTCCACAAGCCCATAACCTCAAAACTCATAAGCCCCCAACCCCCAAAAAAAAATATTTAAACTGACTACGCGCTTGCATGGACGGAGGTGAAGAAGGAGGAGAGAAGTAGGGCAAAATTATAGATGAAGAAGGAGAAGACAAGAGAAAAGACGGAGATGAAGGAGGAGAAGGAGAGGGTGAAAGTGGAGGTGGAAGAGACCAAGGAAGGGGAGAGAGGAATGGATAGGTGGGCCGGAGTTGGAGATGGAAGAGGAAGAGAGGGAGAGAGCAAAGATATAGTTTGAGGAGTAGCAGATGAGGAGGATGAACATGAAGAAAAGCAAAATGGTGAGAGGTTGAAGAGGAGTAGGGAGATAAGAGATTGAGGATAATGATATTTTAGGGAGACAAAGAGGAAGGAGGTATAGTGAAAAAGAGGAGAGAGGTTGAAGTCAATGGACAAATTCACACGAGAAATTGATCAAAGAAGGGACGAACAAGAAGTCCAAAAAAGAAGGCTCAAAGTAATTTTCCCTTTTTCAAAAATAATACCTAATGAAATTAAACTATTATATTAAACCTTTAACCACATTCAAAGATCAGAACATTTTTTTAAAAAGAACCATTTTTATATTTTATTATAAGAATCGATCAAAATCACATTTAAGCTGAAAATGCGACTAGTTTCCTAAAAGTTGGTCGATTTTTAAAATTTTATTTCTCATATACCTAGCATTGCCGATCCGTGATATTTCTTACATGAATTGTTAATACCAGGTATATAAGAGATTGGTTTTTAAAAATCAATCTACTTTCTCGATTTTTGCAATTAAATTTGAAGTTAGGGGATTTTATACTTATTATAAAGGTTTTTTCCTAGAAACCACATTTAAAATATTGCCATTCTTAAAACCACCTTTTTTTTTTGTCAATTTATACACGAACCACCTTTAACGGTTTTGTTGTAATCAACCACCTTGACTCACTTTATGTCATATTTTTTAGTTTTCTTGTAATAATTAGTTGTCTAAAAACAAGTATAGTAGAGAGATGATCCTTTATTAAGGTTAGGTGGGATCAATTACCCAAAAAATTAACTGAAAAGTGAACCCAGGTGGTTGACTTTGAAAATCAAATGTGGTTTTATAGAATGACCCTATTCTAAAGGTGGTTTTTAGGAGGAAAAACACTATGATAAATGTTAGAGATTTTTCAAAAAAAAAACACCTTTAAAATAGGATGAAGAAAAACCACCTTTGAAGTTCAACTTATACAAAAACCATCTTTAAAGAGATTTCATGCTGCAATCAACCGCTTTGACTTATTTTTAACTAATTTCACTAGAAATCTTTAAAATATTTGAAAATACATGTGTCAAGCATGCGACATATCTTCTTAATCAAACTTGACATATTTTTTAGTGTATTTAAGGACATTTTGGGATTTCAATCAAAATTTAACCAGAAAATGGGTCAAGATGGTTGATTACAACTGGAATCGCCTTAAAAGATGGCTTTTGTTTAAATTAACTTTAAAGTTGGTTTTTGTATTTTTCACCTTATTTTTAAAGTTGGATTTTTAAGAAAAAACCTAAATGTTACTAAAGTTAGTGTTATTTAGTATTAGTCTCTCACATTTTCAATAATTCCATATTAGTCCCTCAAATCCTTCATATTGCTCATAAGCCCCTCAAATCCTCATTGTCTCCCTGAGTGACCAAAATATACCTTAGTTTATGTTTCCCTCGAAAAACTCTCCAAGGGACCAAACTGCAAGACCTCTTAGGATTGTAGGGACGTATGAGCAATTTCAAATATTTAAGAGAGGACATGGCATTATTGAAGATGTGAGGGACTAATATCTAAATAACCCTTCCCTTTAAATATTTGTCCAAAAACTAGCGCGAGTATCCCTTCGCTTTTCCGCGTCCTTCTTCTCTTCACATTCTCACTATCTTCCACTCTCCCAAAAAAAAAAAAAAAAACAATTACAAAAGTGGACCTGAGACTGAGAGAATCGATCTCCAAGCAAAACGAGTTCGCCCTCCGCCTCTCGAAGCACGTGGGGTCCACCGTCGCCGCCGGCGACAACTTCGCCCTATCTCCCGCCTCCCTCCACGCGATCCTCGCCCTAATCCCCGCCGGATCAAAGGGCCCCACCCTCGACCAGATCCTCTCGATTCTTCGATCGAAATCCTCTGGCGATCTCAACGCTCTCTCGTCTCAGATCGTTGACCTTGTTCTCGCTGATTGATCGGCCAGCGGTGGGCCCAAGATCAGCGTCGCTAATGGAGTTTGGGTCGATTCGATTCGTCGGTTTCTTTGAAGCGTGGGTTCAATGGGATTGTTGCTTCGAGTTTCAAGGCTGAGGCCAGAGCTGTGGATTTCAAAACCAAGGTGATAACTTTTTCCCCCCTTTTAAGTGAACATTAGGGTTTAACGACGATGAAAATTTATTCTGCACTTGTTATTTTAAGAGGAAGTGATTGGTGCAAATTACTTCATTGATTCTAAGCATGCTAATCCGATCCATAGCAAAGCGGCCGATACACCTGACAACTACTAATGACAATTAATATAGGTCAATAACAACTAATTTGGGGAAATTTTTGAGATTTGTAGCACCAAATATTAATTTGATATTTTTATTTTGGGAAGATAAAAACGAAATGAACGATAGAATGAGCTCATACTTTTTCCATGTGCGGCCGCCATATCGTCTATACTTGTGCTTATAAACGCAGAGAGGAACCATGGTCAATATCGACGTTTCAAACCTTGGATGTGTCTGTAGATACACAAATCCTAAATAAAGTTATAAGCGGACATTTGTTGGCTATGACGACGATAAAATCATATCTGTGCGTAACTGTTCTTTATTGATGGTATGGATCTTTAAAGTCATAATGGTTGTAAAAACACATTTCAATTACATAAAAGGGTATTGGGTATTGGGTATTGGCCCTCACTCAGCAGCAAAAGACCTTCATATTAGTTTATTACTTTACCAATGTTTTTATCCTCGTTACTTATGATGTATGTATACAAAATTGGTGTCCATATTATGAGATTTGCCCTTGCATAAAATGGATAATAAGGCAACAAGTTTCAAATAGAGCACTTCACATTAGATCCAGGAGCAAATTTGGATTATGATATACACCATTTTAGCGTACATATATCATAGGACTTGAAGATCAACATGGTGGAACCTTCTGGTTGGGGTTCTGCTGTGATAGGAGATAATTTTCCATCTAAGGAAGCTGATACGCATTAATGTTTTATATAAATCAAAAAGTTGTCATAACAGTGAACTCTTTACTAAGAAAGTAAAAAAAAAAGGGAAATTTGCATTTAAGAAGCTGAGTGCAAAAAGCTAAGCATTCCCCTCCTTGGGTAAAAGTCAACATCACTTTAACACTTGCACCAAAGCTTTCATACTAAAACCCCTTACACCACAAAAGCATATGTTGATCATACTACATTTAAAAAGATTCCCAATTTACCCTTCTTTGGTCAACGACTTTTTTGTCTTATTCATTTTTTACAATCAATCGGATTTGACACTTTAAAAGGAAAGAAAAAAGTTAGAAGAGTAAGATCTTGCATTAATGAGAGTGGGAGATTTGTTTGGTGGGAAGTAAAATTGATTCCCTCCATATTATTACCATTAATTTGGGAATTCTCATTCATAATCTTTTCCATCTTCCCTCTTTAACATTTCCTCATATCTTCACTCATAAGTTCTTCAATGACAAAATGGTTGGATCTTTGATGTGTATGTCTTTGTCTTTATTAAAGTCTGCCTCACATTTGATATGTATGGCTTCATAAAAAATCAATGATTTCTTTATTAAAGTCAGTCTCACAACAAGCCTAGTTGAACTGAAGATGCACACCTCAGATCGATTAAAATTTTCGTATTATATAGTCATTATCATTATAGATCTCCCATATTCTTAAAAATAAAAATTATTTTAGATTCCAATAATTTTTGGAGAAAATTTAGATTCCAATAATTATCCCAACATAAATACATATGATGCTAACATTTCTATTCAATCATCGGTACTCTCCTATTTTAAATTTATCCTAATCTAAATAGGAATATATTATATACCAAACAAACAGATGAAATTCAAATTAACAGATAATGTGTAATGGACTCTGACTTACGAATTCTATTCCAACTCTAACTAATACGAGAATAGTCAATATTCAAAACTATATCGGTTCACCATTACCCCTAAAATACATGTATTCAATGTCGTTTTCATCTAGCTTTATTTTGTTCATCTTCATTTCTCGACCTTCGCATATAAATTGAGCAGCTAGTTTTGCCCTTAAAATTTTGGACTTCTTTTGACAAGCTTGAGATCCATCACCTTATATACCAATGAAAGTTATAGAATTTGCATAGAATTAGAAGTTATAGAATCTCATATCTATTTATATTGGTGTTTTCGACATCATAAACAATCTGATTTCAGCATAATATGAACAAAGGTGGTCATATATTACAATTTATTAAGAATGAAATATTTAATGACTAAGTATCACAAACAGTAAAGCTTTATCACGGTTAATGATTAAGAGTCACAGGCAATTATGATATATCACAGATAATGCGTAAGTATCAAGAAATAAAGCTTTAAGGCAATTAATGATTAAGAGTCACATGCAACTGTAATATATCATAAATAACAAATAATTATCTCACAAAATACAAATTTATCACATTTAATTATTAAGTGTCACGGTTAATATCAATACATCACAGATAATAAATAAACACTACAGGAAATGAAGATATGCCACATGAAATTCATAAATAACCACTTGTATACTTTTAGCCAACTTTTCTTTTTAAACTCTCTTCTTTCTTGGCGAGGTTTCATTGTCTGATTTCTCCTCTCCTTCTTCGCCTTCTCTCAGCCCATAACAAAGAGAGGCTATTTGCATATTACAAAGCACCGCCTTGAGATCCAAATTAAGACAATTGCTAAATGTAGTAATCATGACAACTTGTATATGATTGTGTTTTCTCGTATTTTTTGTTACATAATTATGTTATAATCTGTTTGTGCCTGATTTCAATATATGGTTTAAGGGTTCACACTTCGGCTCCCACTAAACCCTCTTTTCATCGTTAAAACAACTAAATTTATAAGAAAACATTAATCAAAATATTTCTCAACCCATCAAAAGTAAATTATTAATAAGAAAAATCCTACACCCTAAAAAATATGTAGCTTTGTACCAAACAATATTTTCCATCTAACACTCACTTGTCCTTCAACTATCTTTGATAATGTATCAAAATTTTAACCAAAAAAATGATAGAAAATAACTCTTGTCTAATTGAGCAACCTTTGTTTTTAGAGATAAAATTGAGATAAAATGTTGCTAAGTAGTAAAAACCCAAATTTCTCCATTTTCTCATCATGCCACTTTAGCCTCTATTGCAACTGGTCGTGATTGGGTCTGACAAAAATTTATCATTTTTCTTAATTATTTATTACATATGTATGTTACATGTGACATTTGTTATTTACATGCGACATGAATTCTTTAACTCTGAACTTTGATGTTCCATGTGACATTTGACGATTACATGTGACATTGTTTTGTTACTATGATATGTATATAATACGTGTGACATTTCTGAATATAGTGTTGTTGCCTTTGTATGTTATTTGTGACATTAAGTTAAATGTTACATCAGCTTCTTATTTGTGATATTAACCCATTAATTGTTTAATTTTGTTTATTACTCCTAAATTTTTGCTAATAAATGTCACATTTATTTTTTCATTGTGTCAATTTAACATCTAGATGTAACAGATAAGAAGAAAATGCAATAAATAAACCGCAAAAATATGGCATGTAAGACACAAAAGTTACGAATATCCTAATTCCAAACTCTCGTACAACTCCATGTTTTTTAATTGTTTGGCTTAGATAACTTCACACTTTTTGTAGTAATATGAGAAATAAAAAAATTGTCAATTTTTCTCTAAAGATAGTTATGACATACATATTAAATCAAGTATATGCAAAATTGAGAGCATTATTAGATCACTACTAGAGAACTAAGATGCTAAGGCAAAACCCCATTTATATGTTGTGCTTCCTACTTAGCTTCCCTTTTCTTCTATGTTGCTGCTTTTCTTTCTTCAAATTCATTTTCATTTTTAGCTTCTTCTTCCCTATATCACATACATGCTTCAGTAATGATTTAGATTGCTTGTTTCCTCCCTATGCCAAATACTACTCCTTGATTATAAAACCCTCAGCCTCCTCATCCTCTTGATTACTATTCACTATCTCTAAATAAAATCCTAGTATTCTCGTAGAGCAAGACTCCTCTTCTCCAGCGGTGCTCGAGATCTCAGCATTTAACATTGATGAATTCAATTTGCCGAAACCATCCATTGCTGACACCGCCTACTCCACCACCACGACCGTGAACGACAATGACTCCCCTGACAATATCATGTTCTCAGATCCAATATTACTATCTTCAAAATTTCAACCAAAAAAAAGAAAGAAAATTGAATCTCACCATAATCTCTCAATCTCTTAGTTCAAGCTCAACTGTTACATTATTCCTCTTCGATCTGTCAATTATTTAAAAAGAAGAGCAGGATCATTCTTTTGAAACACTCGCTACCAAGTTTCTAAATATTTATTACGATAATAAAAAAACTACATAAAAAGATCATGTGTTAATGTTCTACAGAGAGAAACTAGAGATAGAAAATTGGAAGCAAGAAGAAAGAGGAAAGTATATTATTTTGGACTTGAGAAGAGAAGGAGAAGAACAAGACAAATGGAGAAGAAAGAGAGGAAAGGGACAAAAAGTGTAGAATTGGAAAGAAAAAAGGTATATGAGCTATAAAGGTGTTGTAGGGGGCCAAATGAAGATTTGTTTGAGTTTGGGAGGTTTTAAGCTTGTCTTTTTTCCTTAGGGAGGTGGATGCATAAGTTTTCACATCCAACGGGCTACAAGCAATTTCCCCAAAAAAAAAATGAGAAATGCATCCAGAAATAAGTGCATTAGCCTTCAACTTCATAGTTTTGGATGCATATAAGATATATTACATTATACATTTGATGATACATTAAAGGCGTATTAAACAAGTATTCATCAACCATTCCAGTCTCTAGGTATTGAAGATATCAGATATAGGTATCAAAGAAGTTTTACCCCTACATAACACATTTAGGAAGTCTTTTTCTTGAAAATTAAACTTTTAGGATCATGCATTTTTTCTGTTCTAACTCCTCCAAGGTTGCTTGAACCTTATGAAGATACCATATGTGAATATTCCTCTTGTTTAATGTAAGAAGTTAAAGTCAGAAAGTTCATTTTGTAGCTTTTTACCACAATGGATTTAGAGTCTTAGATACACAACCAATTGAGTTGACTAGAACTGGATAATGTGAGTGCGAAGAGTTCCACTATGTATCCCTGCTAATACTTGGAACAATCCCTTGATATGCTTTATCAGATTATGGACTCATAGTTGGGATGGATTATTCGCTGCATAGCAATTCATAGATCATGTGAACTGACCTGTAAAGTTGATCTCGATCCAAGTTATCACATCTTTAAACAATGCATCTCGGATGAAAAATCTGGGGAGGAAAAAATGTGACAGGAAAGAGAACCGAAAGAGGCAAAATAATGTGAGGAGGTATGATGAAAAGCAATCATTGTTCCTCAGTGACAGTTTGAAAATCGATCTTATTCTGAATATGGTGACCCTTTACTGGTTGGACACTGGGGCCTTAAATAATAGGGCATTTGGGGTGCAAGTGAAGGTGAATATATGCTTTAAAGAGGAAGAAATTAGGAACATGAGGTTTAAGTTATCCAGCTCTCAGTGATATCCATCAGCAACTAAATTGTGCATAATTTCATTAATCTACCTCAACGCAGTGCTAGTAGTTACCAAGTATTGTAGAGACCAACATTGTATTGTAGAGACCAACATTAAATTTAGGGTCTGTGGATAGATTCCCTGTAGTATCGTTGTTTTGATCTTATTACCCCTCTAGTTTTATCTTTCAGATAGACCCCTTGAGTGAAATATTTTTACTCTTTTATCCTGTGAGGTCTATTTGTCAAGAAAACAATTCTCTTTCTCTGAGGGTAAAAGAGTCAAAAAATTCACTAGGGGCTCTGTCTGCAAAATTGGAACTAAAGGGGTAGTAAGTTCAAAACAGCGATACTCAGGGGGTCTATCCGCAATCAACCTTTAAATTTTAAGTGTAGAAGTTACCTGACATACAAATGCAACTCCTACTTCTCACCCAACAAAATTAAATGGAGGAAGAAACATGCATTTCTCGTTTTTGAGTTGTTCATGTTTGGCTATCCATTACTTGGTACTACTACTTTATTCCTAGATAGCACAGTGGACAGTAGACCAAACGGAAGCAATTGGTTGTCAATCAATAATTCGATAAATAGCTGAAATGATTGACCTTATATTAAATTATTGATTGATTTTCATCTTGGTATTATTGCATATTTATCCATGCTTGTATCTCAAATCAATTGTGATTGTGTGGAAGCAAATTGTGCTGATAATAATAACTGATTGTATTGCTTGAATTTGTTGCTTGTATAGGCTGCTGCAGTGGTAAATGATGTAAATTCATGGGTTGAAAATAAGACTGCTGGTCTTATAAAAGAACTACTTCCTGCCAGATCTGTTGACAACAACACCATGCTTGTTTTAGGCAGCGCATTATACTTCAAAGGAGCCTGGGAAAGAAAGTTTAAGTCCTCAGAAACCGAAGACTCAGACTTCTTCCTACTTGATGGAAGTTCTGTAAAGCGCAGTTCATGACTACTAAAAGAAGCAATATATATTCTCCTATGATGATTTCTCGGTCCTCAGGCTCCCCTACAAGCAAGGCAATGACATGAGGCAGCTCTCTATGTGTATTTTTCTACCAAATGCAAAAGATGGACTATGGAACTTATTGGACAAGATGAGCACTGAACCCAGATTTTAGATCACCATTTCCCACGAGAAAAGGCCATGGTAGGAAAATTCAAGATGCCGAAATTCAAAATCTCATATGGGTTCGAAGCATCTGAAGCTTTAAAAAGTCTGGGTTTGGTTCTGCCTTTCACGATGGAAGGTGATTTGACAGAAATGGTGGATTTACCTCTTTATGTTTCTGCAATCTTTCACAAATCTTTTATCGAAGTTAACGAAGAAGGAACTGAAGCAGCTGGTGCTTCTGCTGTGGTGATTGTTGGGAGTTCGATGTCATTGCCTTCAAAACTCAGCCATATGTTCTGATTAGCATGTATGCCTAAAAGCAATTCTTTGCCGGAAGAAAATCCGGTAACAGGTTAACTAACAGTTCAGTAGGCCAAAGTAACCGTGTCAATGATAAGTTTTTGTGCCGATGATTGGCTGAGCATAACGCAAAACTACGGTGATTTGGCTGATGTTTTTTCATCTAATAAAACAATTAAAATAGGGTTATATAAGTAATATTAAGCCAAAGAGGGTTGAAGTGTGAACAATAGTTAGATTAAAAGGGTCAAAATGAAGGTAGATAATACTTTTGAGGGTAAATCAGCGATTATAATGATTTGAGGGGCACACTGAGATATACACGCAATATGAGGGGGGCGCACATGAAAAAACCCAAGATAAAAGCTGCAGTATTCTCAAGAAATATATATTAGAAGAGTATTTAGGCCTGCATTTGACGTTGAAGCTCTACATAGATGGCGATATTGGGCATGGCGTTCAGTCTACTCTGAACAAACAATCTTATCTAGAATAGCCCATTCAGGCCCACAGGCTACTGAGAAATACTTTCTCGAATAGTTCGTCTTCGGCTGGATATTTTTTAGTTTCATTTTTCACTCATAGGATTTTATAGTTCATAAACATCAATATAATTCGATCTGAGTCTGTTTATTCATATTCTGTTTGAATACGTTGGCAAGCACATACAATAGGAGATTAGAAATGTATTCTTAAAAAAATTAAAAGTAGTAATGTATATAGCAATATATCTTGGTTTTATTAATCTTAGGCATACTGGTTGATATTTTAGAATAATGCTAACTAAATTTTATACTATTCTCATTGTATAAGATAAAATACGTTTGTACTAAAGACATAGAATATTTATTTTTAGTTATTTAATGTATTTCATAGTAAACATATTTAATTTTAAATATTTTTAATTCGGACTCTTTAAATGTATTAAATAATTTTAAAATGAAATATTCTTTAGTATTAATCATTTATAGCCTTAATATTTAATAGTATACATTTAATTGTCTAATATATTTAATATTAAATATATAACAATCTTTTATTTTATTTTATTTTGATGGCGTAGACGAAAATCGAACCAGCCCCCATTGGAGGGGCGACAAACTTTCAACATATAAATTAATAATTATAGAGAATTACAATAAATTTAATAATTATTATAGAAAACTAATAATTAAATAATAATTCTTTTTATAAAAGAATAGTTATGTTTGTTAATAGTAATTCAACAACCAATCAAGAATTCATTCAAAAGTTTAATCCTTTCAAAAGCTCATGACTCTAATCAAAATATCCTAGTCCTAATCAATCCTAGAATATATAATTCTTGGACAACAATTCTTGTCTTACAAAACAATCCGAATGGATAACCCCTCTTAGGGGGTGTTAGTCAATTGGGACATTTTCATGCCAAGTGGCTAATTGTTAAAGTGAAATAATTTTTTGCTAGTGGGATAAATAAGAACAATTTTGTGAAGCAGGATATTTTGATAAAATAATATGGGATAAATTGTTATAATCATGAAGTATATATTTATGCATTTTGAGGATATAAATACTAGTTTTGTATTTTAAACTTGCTATTATTGATTAATAATTATTTACGAGAATGTTATTTACTATTAAATAACTTTTGGTTAGACTATAAGATATTGACAATTATTACTATAATATATGTTATAGCTTTTTATTTTTAATTATTATTATAGTACAAGGCTTAAAAATCACATTTTCCTTCCTTTTTGCTCCCCGAGATCTCTTTCCATCATCTCTCAATTTTATTGTTTAATAAATTATGGATTGATACAATCTTTACTTTTAAATTAATTATATAAGTATAATATTAGGTAAAAAATATCAAAGATGACTCGGAGGAGACGAGATCTAATTTGATGCGTGGTCTTATGATAGTGATGACCATAGTAGGAAAGAAGTAAAGAAAAAAGAAATATTAAAATAATAAATAATAAAATAAATAGGGTTCTAATTTTTTACCACCTAGTTCCAAGCTAAAACTTGGGATAATTTGAGAGACTAGAACTCTCATTTTTGTATAGAAAAATAAAAAAAGTGGGATAACATTGTACAATTATCTCGGTTCTAGTTTTGTTAGAGTTCTAGTTGACTAACACTGTAAAATTTTATTCTAATTTTAGTTCTAGTTAACTAACACCATAAAATTTTATCCCACAAATTATACTAGTTCTAGTTTTGAGTTCTATTTGACCCCCAGATTCATAATCTTTTATAGCAAATGAATACAAAAGATTTCTGCATAATTATGTTAATACTCAAAATAGTATAGAAGTTATAGTTTGAGTATCATTTCTCTTTTCTAGTTTATTTATATTTATCTATCATTAAGGCCACGCGTAATCGCATCCCGGCCTAATGGTTCCAACGCATCCACTTTATTCCAAAAATAAACAAATTATATAGTAGCGGATGCAATTGAGCATCAAATTCGCCCTTAAATCACATTGAAAAGCACATCACTTTCATAAAAGGCTTATTTTCACTTTGCTACCCCAAAGTTTACCCTTTGTCCACTTTGATACCCCAAAGTAATAGCCCTTTGATACTCCAAATGTTGAATCCAATATCAGTTTGACACGCCGAAAGTATTTCTTTAACATTTTGATACCAAAAGATCTCATTCTCATTTCACTTTGAGGCCCTTGTCTAGACTCTATTACATTTTATATTGCGTTGGTATCACGTTCCTAGCATGTGTATATTTAGATCCATTTTACCCAATTGCTAAGCTCTATAGAAATTTAGCAGAAAATCAAATGAAATCTAGACACGAGTATTAATGTGAAATGAGATTGAAACTTGGAGGTTTCAAATTGTTACCAAAATACTTTGGGGGTACCAAAATGAACAGGATTGAAACATTAAGATATCAAAGTGTAGGGTATCAAAGTGAAAAAATTCGTGAACTTTGGGTGGGGTATCAAAGTGAAAATAAGCCCTTTCATAAACTACAAACGACAAAAGATCTCCTTCCATTTCCGCGTCCTTCTTCACACTCTCACCGCCTTCAACTCTCAGAAATTCCCAAAAAAAGAAAAAGAATAAAAAAAATTCAAAAATGGACATGAGAGAATCGATCTCGAACCAAACCGACTTCGCCCTCAGCCTCTCGAAGCACGTGGGGTCCACCGTCGCCGCCGGCGCCAACCTCGCCGTCTCCCCCGCCTCCCTCCACGCGATCCTCGCCCTGATCGCCGCCGGATCGAAGGGCCCCACCCTCGACCAGATCCTCTCCCTCCTCCGATCGAAATCCTCCGGCGATCTCAGCGCGCTCTCGTCCCAGGTCGTCGACCTTGTTCTCGCTGACGGATCGGCCAGCGGTGGGCCCAGGATCAGCGTCGCCAGTGGAGTTTGGGTTGATTCGTCGATGAATCTTAAGGGCGGGTTTAAAAAGATTGTTACTTCGAGTTTCAAGGCTGAAGCTAAAGCTGTTGATTTCCAAACAAAGGCGAGATTCCTTGGAAGAAAAATTGATTTTTAAAAAATTTGCTGCGGTTAGCTTGTTATGTTTTATGTTTGCGTTCTTGGGGAAAAGAACTAGGGTTTAAAGTTGAGGGTTTTTCTGATATATATATACCCCAAAAATCATAAGTATTTTAAATCCCTCAAATTATCATGCTAATTTAACCCCAAATCGTAGACAACCCTCGGCTTACCTTCGCTCTATCTCTGAAGCAATAGACTCGGATACTTAGTAAATTAATTTATTTATTTCTTAAATATTTAGACTACTCTTATTTGAGTTATAACTTTAAAACCAATTCCGGTCCCTCCTCATTCACTGCTAGTCTATGTTACCCGGGTACTTCTACCATGAAGCTGTACTCATACACGACAAGTACCCGCAACGAAACTTCATGGACGCTCCTCGGATATATGTATACATATATGATATATGTTTTAATTTAAAACATTTGTCATATACTTCTTGGGCGTATATTCTACACCTAACATCATTTCTTGAAACTCACTAGACATGGATGGGGTTTGTTTCAGCCCGTACCCAAGTTGAAAACTATGATTCTAAAGGGTCGTTTGTTTGATGATTTTAAAGGGTCGTTTCAGCCCATTGCTCCTTTAGCTAACATTGCTCATTGTCCCAAATTTCTTTTTTATGATCAAGTCCTATGGATTAAATGGGATAAAGAAGAGTTATTGTGTGCTAGGCACCTGGATGGGAAAAAAAAAGTTTTATTTATAATCTAGCTGGAAGATAAAAATCAAGATTTGAAGTATCAAGGAATAACAATACATATGTTCGTATTGCACTACATTCGAGTCATGCTAACAAGTAATAATGACTTTTGGAAGAGAAATTTGAGAGTTAGTACCAATATTAATCTTAATATGATTTCGTTATATTGGGAGAAATAAGAATACAACGCCAATGAATCAAAACAGATCTTACTTCTTCATATACTAATAAATCCGATTGTCAGACCTCCTGATACAGAGACAAATAATTGGAAATAGAAACCATGGTTGATGCTGAGATTTGAAACCTTGAATAAGTTACATATATGTACGCAGTTACAACAACCCTAAATAACCATGATGTAGATATTGTCCTTTAATGCCCCAAAGTTTTGGGGGAGTTTTTTTTGTGAAACTTGCCCTTAAATGTATCATGTGGTTTAGCAAAGACCGGGAAGTTTGGGAGCGTGTATCATTTCCTCTGATAACTAGTCTGTTTCGATACCGCTTTCTGAGTCACAAATCATGGTTTTCCTTTTGGCTATTCACCCCCTCTACTGTTGCACAAGCCTTGTGTCACCTAAGACCATGGGTTTGATTCTGATTCAGGATGACCCTATATTGGTTGGACAGTGGGGCATTAATAATAGGTGTCTGGGTACAAATTGAAGGCATATGGCTTGAAGAGGAATAATGTGGGCCAATGACTTAAAGTAATATTGCTGCATTGTCTATCCAAAGTCTGCATGAGTCTTTGACCTCCGCCTTTCATCCTATCTCATGCCGTGTCTCCATTGTATTCATTAGTTTAAGTCAATCATACATGGTTTGTTGAGTCACCTTAGTGAAATGCCATTAATAACAATATCAAAGAGACCAATCTTAAATTTAAATGTTGAAGTTATCTGACGTACTCTCAACCAATAAAATGAGAGGAGAAAGAAGCATGTGTTTCTCGTTTTTGAGTTGTTCTTTTGGTGATCCTTTCACTTGGTTCTACCTCATACTCTAAATAAGAATCAATGATTAATTGGAAAATGCACAACTAAATTATTATTATTACAAGTTCCAGTCTCCTGAAGTTGTAGTATATTACATAATCCTATGTTAGATGATTGATTTATTTTCTCCATGATGTTTTTGTCTCTGAATCACTAATGTTTTAGAAACAGATATTTTGATAATTATATTGACTATGTTGCTTTCACTTGTATAGTTCGTTGAAGTATCAAATGAGGTGAATTCATGGGTTGAAAGTGTGACTGCTGGTCTTATAAAGGAGCTACTTCCTTCTGGATCTGTTGACAGCAACACTAGGTTAGTATTTGGCAATGCGCTATACTTCAAAGGAGCCTGGGAAAAAAAGTTCAAGTCCGCAGAAACCAAAGATTCAGAGTTCTTCCTACTTGATGGAAGCTCTATACAAGTACCATTCATGACTACTAAAGAGAAACAATATGTATCCTCCTATGAAGACTTCTCAGTCCTAAGGCTTCCATACAAGCAAGGCAATGATAAGAGGCAGTTCTCTATGTGCATTTTTCTACCAAATGCAAAAGATGGATTATGGAATTTATTAGATAAGATGAGTAATGAATCCAGGTTCTTAGAACGCCATCTTCCACGTCAAAAGGTCTTAGTAGAAAAGTTCAAGATCCCGAAATTCAAAATCTCATTTGGTTTCGAAGCATCGGAAACCATAAAAGGTCTAGGTTTGGTTCTGCCTTTCTCCAAGGATGGAGATTTGACAGAAATGGTGGATTCACCTCAAGGAAATAATCTTTGTGTCTCTTCGATCTTCCACAAATGTTTTATTGAAGTTAATGAGGAGGGAACTGAAGCTGCTGGAGCTTCTGATGCTGTGGTGACTTTGAGGTCTTTGCCAGTAGGTCATTTTGATTTCGTAGCCGATCATCCGTTTGCTTTTGTAATCAGAGAAGATATGACTGGAGTAGTGTTGTTCACTGGGCACGTGCTTAATCCTTCGTTGTCAGGGTAAATTAAGATACCATCTCATAAAAACTTTGAACTTTGTTTTACTATGCGTGTATCTGGATATCCTAGTTTCTACAGTACACATCTATGTTTGCTATTTCAACTGATCTGTATTTTCCAGTGTATCCTGATTTGTATCTCAATATAGCTATAATTATGAAATGTTTTATGTTTGTATATGATACACACCGAAAATGGGTGTTCTGAATTTCTCAACGTCTATCTTTATGATTCCTATACATGACATTGAGGTACCATATTGGTTTTAATCTCGTTACATGTCATCTGTAAAGTTCACAATTTGACACCAATTTTAATTATGTTTACATGTATTTGCACGTGCCTGATTTGTATCTCAATATAGCTAGGGTTTTTTTTTCTTTTCCTCAAATAGTGTTTTGGGATGGAAGAAGCAAATTCTTCGCTTAGAATGAGACTGACTAGTTTTTGCAGGAGAAATAGATTCCTTGTTGAAATGGAATGAGAATGAGTAAAGTGAAGCTAGGGAAGGCAAAATTGATCCAAAACCATTTGCCCACCCAAAACTAACCACTAAATGATCCAATCAAACCCACCCATTTAGTTAAATGGGTCATAAATGGGTGGTTATTGTTTCTACTAAAGATAACTGGGTCATAAATGGGCGGGCAATAGCCCGCCCATTTACCCATTTTAGATGAGTTCAAAAACACCCTCAAGATTTCAACAATTGTAAAAAATATTTTAAAAAATTTAAAATTATATAAGACACCCTAAAGAGAAACGAACGACCAACACACATAAAATCTAGAAATTTCCAGCAGCCCCTTAAAAATTTGAGATTTGTAAAAAACACTCTCAAAATTTTAAAAATTATAAAAAACACCCTCAAGAGTTTAAAATTACAACAAACTCTCAAAAATTTCTAACCTCACAAATGACATATGAAATCATGAAATTTCCAGCATGGCCCTATTAATTAAAATTTGCAAATAACACCCTCAAAGTTTTAGAAAATGCAAAAAACACCCTCAAGGGTTCAAACTTACAAAATAAAATATTAAAAATTTCTAAACTTACAAAAGATAAATGAAATCTGGAAATTTTCAGCAGCCCCCTATAAATTTGAAATTTGTAAAAAACACCCTCAATTTTTAGAAAATACGAAAAACACCCTCACGGGTTTAGAATTACAAAAACCCCCTTGAAATTTCAAAACCTACAAATGATACATGAAATCTACAAATGACCAGCAGCCCCCTGTAAATTTAGAATTTGCAGAAAACACCCTCAACATTTAAAAAATTGTAAAAAACACCCTCAAGAGTTCAAAATTACAAAAAAACTATCACAAATTTCAAACCTTACAAAAGACACATGAAATCTGGAACTTTTCAGCAACCCACTGTAAATTTAGAATTTGTAAAAAACACCTTCAATGTTTTAGAAAATGCAAAAAACACCCTCATGGATTTAGAATTACAAAACCCCCTTGAAATTTCAAAACCTACAAATGATATATGAAATCTACAAATTACCAGCAGCCTCCTATAAATTTAGAATTTGTAAAAAACACCCTCAATATTTAAAAAATTACAAAAAACACCCTCAAGTGTTCAAAATTACAAAAAAACTATCAAAAATTTCTAAACTTACAAAAGACACACGAAATCCGAAACTTTTTAGCAGCCCACCGTAAATTTAGAATTTGCAAAAAAACACCCTCAATATTTTAGAAAATGCGAAAAACACCCTCATGGGTTTAGAATTACAAAAAACCCCTTGAAATATTAAAACCTACAAAAACACCCTCAATGTTTTAGAAAATGCGAAAAACACCCTCATGGGTTTAGAATTACCAGCAGCCCCCTGTAAATTTAGAATTTGTAGAAAACACCATCAATATTTAAAAATTGTAAAAACCACCCTCAAGTGTTCAAAATTACAAAAAAATACTATCAGAAATTTCTAAACTTACAAAAGACACATGAAATTTGGAAATTACAAGCATCTTCTGCGGGTTGTGTTCCATAAATTTCAAAGTTAGGGGTGTTTTTTGCAATTTTTAAAATATTTAAGGGTGTTTTTTATAATTTTCAAATTTACAAGGGACTGTTAGTAGTTTTTGAATTGCATATGTCATTTGTGAGTTTTGAAGTTTGAGTGGTTTTACCAATTTTTAATTCTTGAGGTTTTTTCCGCCACTTTTAAAACATTGAGGGTGTTTTTTACAAATTTTAAATTTATAAGAGATTGCTAGAAATGTCATGTGCCATTTGTAAGTTTAGAAAATTCTGGGAGTATTTTAAAATTTTGAACTCTTGAGGGTGTTTTTTGCAAGTTTTAAACTTTAAGGGTGTTTTTTGCAAATTCTAAATTTACAGTGGGCTGCTGGTAATTTTCATATTTCATGTGTCATTTGTAAGTTTAAAAAATTCTGGAAGTTTTTTTTGATAATTATGAGCTCTTGTGGGTGTTTTTTGTAATTTTTAAACTTTGAGGGTGTTTTTTACAAATTCTAAATTTACAATGGGCTGCTGGTAATTTCCAGATTTCATGTGTCATTTGTAGGTTTTGAAATTTCTGGGTGACTTTTTGTAATTTTGAACCATTGAGAGTGTTTTTTGCAAGTTTTTAAATATTGAGGGTGTTTTTTACAAATTTTAAATTTACAGGGGTTGCTAGTATTTTATAGATTTCATGTATCATTTGTAGGTTTTAAAATTTCAATGGGGTTTTACCAATTTTAAACCCTAAGGGTGTTTTTCGCATTTTCTAAAACATTGAGGGTGTTTTTTGCAAAATTTAAATTTATAGGGGGCTGCTGAAAATTTTCAGATTTCATGTGTCTTTTGTAAGTTTAGAAATTTTTGATAGTTTTTTTGTAATTTTGAACACTTGAGGGTATTTTTTGTAATTTTTTAAATGTTGAGGGTATTTTTGCAAATTCTAAATTTACAAGGGGCTGCTGGTAATTTGTAGATTTCATGTATCATTTGTAGGTTTTGAAATTTCAAGGGGGTTTTTGTAATTCTAAACCCGTGAGGGTGTTTTTCGCATTTTCTAAAATATTGAGGGTGTTTTTGCAAATTTTAAATTTATAGGGGGCTGCTGAAAATTTCCAAATTTATGTTTAGAAATTTCTAAGAGTTTCTCGTAATTTTTAAAGTTTAAGGGTTTTTTAATAATTTTTTAAACTTTGAGGGTGTTTTTTGCAATTCTTTGTAAAAACCCCCATGTTTCCAGAAAATCCCCAAAAGTTTGCAGAAAGCCTCCAAAGTTTGCAAATAGCTCCTTAAAAGTATGCCCTCGCATTTGCAAATAGAACCCTGAAACTTTTTTATTTATAAAAGCTCAATAGCTAAATGGGTTATTGGGTCACTCATGGACCACCCATTTAATAAATGGGTGGGTGAGAAGTAACACATTTAGCAAATGCTAAATGGGTCATAAATGGTTAAGTGGTCATAAATGTGCCCACCCATTTATGACCCAACCAACACCCAATCAAAACCACCCATGTGACAACCTAGAGTAAACGAAGATACTGGACCCTTGTTGTACTGTTAGGACTATTTGGTTCGCTGCAAATGTAGCCTCGCAACTGCAGTTGCGTGTAACTAGAATAGCCTAGGTTGTTGTCTGTTTCATTGCAACTAATAAACATGGTCTCAATTGCAGTTGCAAAATGATTTCCAGTTGCAGCCGACAACTTACGCAGAATTTGATACAAGTTAGAATTGCAACCTTTGTTACTTTTCAACTCTTTTTTTATATTTCTTTTAAACCACCAGCATCCAAAATAACCTGAACCCTTAAACAAACACTTGAAACTTCAAGCGGTAAAATTCTGAAACTTAACTAAACAAATGAAACAGCAATTACATGCAATTACAATGTGATTGGTAATTTCATTGCAATTACAGGTTCAATAAACCAAATGATTGTTTTGGGATAATTTTACAATATACTACATGTTACCTGCAACTTAGCTAGTCTTTTTTGGGAAAGCATTAAAGATTATGGTATTTTCTTAATACTTAGCCAACTGTTTTCATTGTAGCATGTGTTGAGCATTCAAAATTAAACAAGTCTTGCTATCTTATCTTCTACAAGGGCGTCTCAGGTGCTCCTAGTCCTATGATAGAATTTTGGAGATTTATGCATTATTTCACTATACGCTCCAATTTCATAGGCTTTTGGTAGCATGAACCTTTTATTTTGAACATTGTTGGCCTGGAAATTATTCCGAGAATCTAAATAATCTATGAGCCGGGATTAGAATCTTAAATTATGAAACATGTATTTATTTCAAGATTGCATTTTAAACTTTTCGATGCTGTTGAGAGAGTCAACTTATTCTGGTCACTGTTCGTTCTGATTACTTGGCTTCATTCTGATACAAATACTAACTAATAATCTGATCAGACCTGATTTTGTACATGTTTTGGGTAAAATATAGGCTAAATATCATAAAACCCCCCTTAACTTTGGATGATTATCAGAAAACCCCCCTTAACTTTGAAAATATTAGAAAACCCCCCCTTAAGTTTAGGCGTTATCAGAAAATCACCCTTAACTTTGAGATTTTATTAGAAAACCCCCCTAGTTTAAGGGGTTTTTTGATAAAATCTCAAAGTTAAAGGGGGTTTTCTGATAAAATCTAAAAATTAAAGGGGGTTTTGTGATAATCCCATTACTTAAGGGGGGCTTTTCTGATATTTTGAAAGTTAAGGGGGGTTTTTTGATAATTGTCCAAAGTTAAGTGGGGTTTTCTGATATTTAGCCTAAAATATACATATCGAGCAGTTTGAAATCTGAATACAAATACAAGTATCGGTAACATGCAAGTAACGTTTAAACTTGATGCATTCATGTTAATGTTTATAGTTTTTCTGCATAGCATTTTGTTGAATATTTTTTCTTTTTCTGATGTAAGAACGCTCAAAATTGAAGATTAAATTTATTTTCTACCAGTTACTAGCCGTGTAATCTGGTAATATCCTTCTTATATTTCTCTCTGTTGGGACAAACCCAGGGCCTAATAGAGCAGGATCGCAGCTAAAGTATTGCAGAAGTAATAAAGAACACACGATTTACGTGGAAAACCCCCAAGAAATCAGAAACCACGCACGTGATAGAAGCATTCACTATGAGGAAAAACTTAGGAGGATTACAATCTCTTTTACAAGAGATACTCTCTATTATTTTCTCTCACTTCTATATGTAGAGGAGTTGTTGTTTCGATGAGCCAAGAAGAACTCTAGGCCTATTTATAGCTTTTGAAAAATCACTATTCAAAATATAATAATAATATTTTCCTATTGCTACAGTGATTACTATAGTGATTTTACTGTAGCCACACTCTTTGACAATCTCCCACTTGAAGATTTGATTGAGTATCAATCATATCTTCACATCATTCTTTCTATCTTGCCATCTCTATGTTGCTTACGTTTCTGTCAGATCACAAGAGGATCTACACCAAATAAACTTGTCAGTATTGATTGTTTTTGTCAAAAAATCTGCTAGGTTGTCTTTGGTGTGAATTTTCTGCATATCCACGGTTCCTTCCTCCACTTTCTCACGAACGAAATGGTACTGAACTCGAATGTGTTTGGTCTTTGAATGAAAGGCTGGATTTCTTGCCAAATGCAAAGCACTCTGACTGTCACAAAATAGAGAAATCTTCTTTTGTTCATGGCCGAAGTTCCTCCAAAGACCATCTTCAACCATATCGCCTCTTTACTAGCTTGTGTAGTCGCTACATATTACCTTCGTTGTTGAAGTAGCCACAGTATGCGGTTTGAAACCGACTTACGGCTCAGCCGGCAAGTGCAAACATATAGCCTGTGGTGGATTTGCTATTATCACGATCACCTGCATAATCAGAATCAACATATGCACCGACAATAAAATCGATCCCCATAACATAATGCAACATCCGAGGTGCCCTTAATGTATCTTAGGACCCTCTTTCTGACATTTCAATGCTCTCTACCGTGATTCGCCATGTAGCGACTAACCACTCCACTGCTTGTGCAATGTCGGTCTTGTACAAATCATCGCTAACATCAAACTTCCCCTTCGATGCATCGATTTTCGAGACATCTCCATCCTCTCTTCTTCCTTTGCTAGGACACATATTGGAGGATAAATTGAAATTAACAGAAGTGGGGTAGAAATTGGCTTACAATCTTGCATGTTGAAGCCGCAAGATTTTCTTCAAATAATTCTTTTGAGAAAGCCAAATCTTCCTATTATTTCGCTCTCAAGAATTTGCATCCCTAGAATCTTGTTTGCGGATCCTAAATCCTTCATTTCAAATTCCCTAGCCAATTGAGCCTTCAATTCTTTAATACGATCTTTGTTGGGGCGCAGACATGTAGATCAACATCAACAACAAAATAACAAAGTTATTTGCATCAAACCTCTTGAAATATGCACAAGGGTCTGAATTAAGTGCATTTGTATCCAAGGCTCATGATGAATGAATCAAATCTCTTGTACCAACACCTCGGTTGTTTTAGGCCGTCTGAGAGATTTGTTTAACCCGCAAACCAAGTTCTCTTTTTCTTTTTCTTCAAAACCTTACGGTTGGAGCATATAAATTTCTTCTTCAAGATCTCCATGAAGAAATCTTTGTTTTCACATTTAGGCTGCTCTAGATGTAAGTCAAATATAGCTCATAGCCGTACTATTCGAATTGTTGTAAATCGAGCTACTGAGGAAAAATATTTCATTAAAGTCAATACCTTCTTTCGAGCATATCCTTTGACCACCAATCTAGCACGATATCGCTCCACTTGATCATCGTCATTTCGCTTGATCTTGTAGACCCATTTATTTCCAATGGTCTTCCTTCCTTGTGGTAGCGTCACAAGTTCCCAAGTTTTATTCTTATGGAGCTTTAATTTCTTCTGCATTCTTTGCCATCCACAAAGATCGTCGTGTTGTTTACGGCTTCATGGAAAGTTGATGGCTCTCCATCCTCGTTAGAAACGGTATGCAACGTTACTCTCCGTAATATACTCGAGTGCCAAGCGGTGGTCTTCTCTCACGAGTTGACCTTGAACTTCGGATCCTCGGCATTTGGTTCTTGTACATCATGCTCGGTCTTTCTGAGAAGAATATTGATCATTTTCCACCTGAATATCTACATTCTCTGAGTCCTTCCCTGAGCTGCTTCATTTCTCTTCTCTTTACAGTTAGTTCTCTACAAAGATAACATCTCTGCTGATGATAACCTTGCGGGTAGTGGGATCCCACAGGCGATACCCCTTTACTCCATCAGCATACCCTAAGAATATACATTTCCTGGATTTTGAATCCAGCTTTGTAATTTCTTGGGCGTTGTACATTACGCATTAATCGGACTTCCAAATATATGGAGATTGGAATAATCGGTGGCTTGCGATCCATCTCCATCGGTGTCTTCAACTGTATTGCGGTTGATGGAGATCGATTCACCACATAACAGGCGGTTTTTACTTCTTCCGCCCAAAAGACTTTCTCCAGATTTGCAGTAGCCAACATTGCTCTGGTTCTTTCCAACAGAGTTCTGTTCATCCGCTCTGCTACTCCATTTTGTTGTGGAGTATCATACCGTCTTGAATTGTCTTTGATGCCTTCTTGCTTGCGAATGCTAGAAATTCACCGTCGTGTATTCTCCTCCATTATCTGACCTCAAGCACTTGATCTTCTTGTTAGATTCAAGCTCGACTCGCGCTTTGTAGGCTTTAAAGACTGAGAACACATCCGCCTTCTTCTTGATAGGGTACACCCAACATCTCCGGGAGTAATCATCAATAAAGGACCGAAATAGCACCTCCCGGATGTAGCGGTGCTTGCCATACATCGAATGAACTAGTTCGAATAGCATTGCTTCTAGAACTTCGATGTGTTGAACTTTAGCCGATGTCGCTGTTTCGTAACACAATGCTCACAAAGCGGAAGAGCTACCGATTTGAGCCCAGGAAGCAGGTTCTGATCGGAGAGAATCTTCAAACCTCGTTCTGACATGTGGTCTAGTTTACGGTGCCACATCATAGTTTCTTCTTCTCCACGGCTGGTTGATGCCACACATGAATCGACTTCTGCGGAATCTCCCTTGAGCAGCGTATGCAGTTTACGGCTATCTTTTCTCCTTTGATCACCATAAGCGCCCCTCTAACAATCTTCACGATCCCATTTTCTATATGGGTCTTGCATCCCAGTTCATCTAATTGTCCCAAAGACAATAGATTCTTCTTCAGGCCCTTCACATGTCGTACATCTTGAATGGTGCGTATTGTACCGTCAAACATTTTAATTTTAACAGTACCAATACCACAGATCTCCAAAGCATGATCATTGCCCATGAATACAGAACCCCCTGAGATAGGTTCATATTTGTGGAACCATTCCCTCCGGGAGGTCATGTGCCAAGCTGCTGAATCTAAAAGCCGGACATCAGCAAACCTCTTCCTGTCTTCATCAGCGGTGTTTGCTCCATCGTATAAGATTTCACCATCGTCGATGGCCGACAACGCATCCTGAGATGTTGATGGCTCGAAGACTTTTATCACCACTCTTCTTATTGTGCCAACATCTCACTTGAGCGTGCCCCTTCTTGCCACGGTTGTAGCATTTGATATGCTTCTTACTCCTTGACTTGATCTACCACGAGCATGACTCCCACTAGAGCACGGTTCCGTTGATCTTCCTCTGCCACCGTCGGGCCTCCGCTTCTGCGAACTTGCCGACTGTCTTCTTTGTTCTTGCGCCGATTTTCTTCCTCGAGCAGTAACTTTAGCGTCGTCGAAAACTAGCTTCTCATAGGGGCGTTATTTGTGAGGTTGATGATGAGTTGATCATACGAGTCGTAGACTCAAGTAGAAGCTCCGCGACGCTCATTTACACCGATTGTATGTCCCAATGTTGTGGTGGGAGAACAATGTGTTTAGGGTGTTGATATGGTCGGTCATCGATGTAGATTCCGCCATCCGGAGAGTGTAAAGTCGCAGCTAAAGTATTGCAGAAGTAATAAAGAACACACAGATTTACGTGAAAAACCCCCTAAATGAATTTGGGGTAAAAACCACGAGCAATGATAGAAGAATTCACTATGAGGAAAAACTTAGGAGAATTACAATCTCTCTTTTACAAGGAGATACTCTCTCTATTATTTTCTCTCACTTCTATATGTAGAGGAGTTGTTGTTTCTGGGATGAGTTTCTGAAGAAGAACTCTAGGCCTATTTATAGCTTTTGGAAAATCACTATTCAAAATATAATAATAATATTTTTCTATTGCTACAGTGATTACTACAGTGATTTTACTGTAGCAATCACGTCTCGCTTTCGGCGCAGCCGCCCTCGTTTTGTTTTGTTTTGACGGGCCCCACTCTTTGACACTCTCTTATTTGAATCAGAAACCAAATTTACTAATTACTATTTGGTAAGTTTACCAAAATGATTGTTGAGTTTAATATATGAATAACGTTCATTTTTTAACATACATCTAGAACAATACCTGGATTCACCTCTTGGCATTAGTATTCGCATAGAACTTTTGATGGCCTAGACTAGTTTGATCCTTGTTGGTTTTGGTGATTGTCTTATTAACTTTTAAAACATAATTTGTTGATGGTTTTGTAGTTAATCTATGGTTAAGTACAACAATGTGTCTATGAAAGTGTTAGGGGATTAAGACAACTTTAACGTAGACTTGAAAAGTACATAATTTTGGACTAAAATTGGCACATACGTTAGCGTAAATACTTACATTTGAACATGGGCTCTCAGAATTCAAGTTTCAATCGTTTACCGATAAACTAGGACCTACCAAATCCCTAGTGCTTATCCTATTCCTTGTTTTAGATTGTGGTTGGACTTTTGGCTCGAGAATTATTTGAGCCCAAAATCGTCAATTTCGGAAATCAAATTACAGTAATGGATCCAATTATGGATAATTCAATTAGTAAAGGAATCAGATCTAGACTACATTATTAAATTGATTAATTAAATAATCATGTACGCGTTGAAATGCTCATTCCTTTTCTTTTCTTTTTTTTAAAAGCATGTGCGTGACACCTAGAAATTGATACAAAACTAATCTGAATTGTAACTCATATGAGACTAACCCGTATCCGATTCAGTTGTCATCCCTAATTAATATCAGGTCTGTTTTTTTTTCCCCCATAATCCTTGATTACAAAGAGCTTCAACTTTTTTCTTTTTAACGGTTGAGATCGAGACAGGTGGTTGTATAGTTTGAAGGGTTAGGTCAATATTAGTCCCTCAAATATCTTTCATATTTTGAGATTAGCCCCAGTCATTGAAATTGCTATTACGTCCCCCAAATCATGTAAGGTGTTTGAAATTAGTCCTTCGGATTAGCACCGGTTTGGATTGGGGAAATATTCCATAGCTTTAACTTTTGGTAGTGGTGGTGGTGGGGGTGGAATGTTTATTTCCTTTCTAACTAAAACCTAACTTGGGCTGAGGGAGAAAGACTTTGGTCTTGATTTTGGGGATGATGAAGAAATCTCACAAGATTAAGGATATAGAAAGCGCTAGGCAGCCTAGGCATCAAAATGACGCCTAGGCACTAGGCGGGAGCCTTAAGGGGAGGTTTTTGGTTGAGAATTGTTGATTTGGACTCTGATTTTTTTTATTGAATTTCAAGTATTTTTCTATTTTTATTTTTTAATTACAACCAATGTTAAGCGCTAGGCATCACTAGGTGCTAAAATGACGCCTAGAGCCTAGACGCCTAGGAAGATTGTTTTTGTTTTTGTTTTTATTTTTTTGTTTAAGTGGTGGCAGATGATGTTTTGCTGAAGGTCGGAGGATTTGGAGGAGGCGTTCGTAGTCGGTAGAGGAGGGTGGGGGAGTTTGGAGGAGTTTAGAGGATGTGACGGCAATACGAAGGAAACAACGACCAACACCTAAGTGGTGTAGTCGCGTAAATAGTCTCCACTTCTCTAGACACTCCCAAGACCTAGGCAAGCGGCCTAGGTACCGCTAGACTTGGGGGAGCCTAGGCAGGCTAGGAATGAGCTTTTTAAACCATTGCATAAGATGAAGTAGGGCTAAAAAGAGAGGAAAAATTAACGTCTTGGAGGGTGAGAGTTACTTAGTGACGGTAGCTACAGATCCATGATTAAGCACTAACCCAATCATGTAACAGAGGGACTAATTTCAAACATTTTAAATGATTGGAAGATCTAATAGCAATTTCAATGATTTGAGGGACTAATCCAAAATATGAAAGATTTAAGGGACTAAGACCAAAATAGCCCTAGTTCGGAATCAGTGGTGCTGTGGGGGCTCCCCGCCGTAAGAGGTCAAAAAACGTCGCTTATTGAGGGGTATTTCCTAAGATGATGATCTTTGACTACGAGATTAGAATGATTGATTGATTAGAACCTCATTCTAATTGTTGATGTATATATTCTTTTATACATTAATTTGTCTCGTTTGCTTGGAGTTATCCGATGGAGGTTGCTACTCCGTTCATGTATCAATCAAATTTGCTCAAGATCGACTCCGAAAACGTTGGTGACTTTGCACATCACCATGTAGTTTTATTTACACTTGAATCATTTTCCTCCAAATACTAGACACAACTTTATTTAGATATAATTACACTTTGATGAACTAAAAAACTATGTAACTTCAAAGTTTTAATTCGGCTAAATATAACCAGACCAGGTGATTATAAACACATGAGATATATCAGAAAAAGAAAAATTTCTATGTTCATTTGAACATCCTACCTTCTCTTTAAAAAAAAAAATTGTTTCGATACCAAACTTCATAAAATCAATCATTCGGTGAGGGAGGTGTCCCTACTAGTCCTAGATTTTATTTAGAATCTCAAAAATCAAATAAAAATGATATGTTGCTATGTTCTATAGTTGGTTGCATGAATTTGAGTCCAAAAAGAAATGTGCCTAAGTGTCTCCAAATAGCATGAACAATTTCTTTTTCTTTTTCAATTTTTTCAATATATATCCCTCATATATTTTAATTTTGTCTTCAAATCATCGTAACTATAAATTTATATCCTGATATATTTTCTTTCTCCTATTATTTGTAATCTAATTGATTTTAAAATTTTAATACTTGGATAATAAATACTCTTTATCTTCATATTATGATCAAAATTAACTTTAAAAACAGAGATAATATATTAAAGAAAATTTAACTCCTCTTGGAATCAGAAATAATATAGAATCTCTGTATCATTCAACATTACTCGTATGCAGATTTGTGGATTCGAGGTTTAAAAAAAACCTTACTCACATGCCAATCCAACTCGAGGTGAAAAGAATTGGGACGTAAGATTTTTAAATAATGATAGGGGCACACCCCAACCACACCATAAACCACACCCTCTCTCTCTCTATAGTGCATTGAGACCCACATGAAATTATTTTTTTGCAAGATTTTTGTAATGAATCATCTTTCTTAGAATTTAGTTATCTATCTTCGTACCATAGAAGAAATTAGAAAAATATTGATTCGATACAATGCTACGAAATTGTCGGTGACCTTAATGTCTCAGGAGTGCATCCACGTGCTCTGGCGGGAAAAATGGAGACCTTAATGGTAGTAGTGCTCTCAATACTATGCCCTATTAACTAACATATATTTTAATTTCTCTCTCATAAACAGGATGTACAGAGTTTGTAAGCTATTTATGAGTAGAGTGTCGGTTCTTATGTTTGACTTTCTTAAGGAGCAATCACAAAATTTAATTTTCTCGAATACTAGACGCCATGCATTGGGGGAATATCTTTGATGATGTAGACGCTTGAAGAAATTTTAATGTGTTGAAACCTGAGATTGCTAGCTTTCTACAAATCTATATACTTTTTTGGTAGTCGTTTTTGGTAAAATACCACTACATCATCTATAATAGTTTTCATCCATTACATTGCCTATGATCTAACATCATTTGAATTTGAAGCCAAATTAGAAGAAGAAGAAAATAAAAAATGTGAGGATACATATATTTTTTTATTGGGTTTTGCTAACCATTACCCTTAGGGCAATGGATAATGAGGAGAGAGATAAAGAAAGGTGCAGGTGAAGAGAGAGAATGAGTAGACAACATAGAACCCCACTCACCATTTCTCCTTTTTATCCATTGCCCTTATAGCAAAACCCTTTTTTTATAAAGGTTAAATAGCATATTAATGCTTGATTTATACATTCAATAGCACTAAGTAGTCCTTCACTGTTTCATTAGCACTTAATGCTCTTAAATTCATTGGAAAGAGAGATGATGTCTTCATTGGGAAGAGAGATGATGTATTCAATTTATTCTTGTAAATATCATTGAGATCTAGATGCAAGCCTAGAAGGGGTTGAAAAGGATTGCGCAACTTTTTCGAGATTAAAAATAAATATATGTTTGGTGTAAAAATCTCCTCTCGGATTTGAATTGCTTGTTTACAAATCAAGAATCGCTTTTCACAACAGAAGCGAAGAGAGGGCTCTTCTTGTTTAACGTGGGTTCGTCGGTAGCGGTAGGACGCCTCCCTCGATGCTCGAGTCGAGTTTGCTTCCCTTGGACGATCCGATCGACGTTGCGGTCGAGCTTGGTCTGTGATGAAGCTCGGAGTTGATGGAGTTCGGTTTTACCCGAGCTTGCTTGGATAAGGCTACGATGCAAGAGTTTGCAAAGAGCTCAAGAGCCTCCCCAAAAAAATGCCCCCCTCTCATGTGGAGATGGTGGCTTATAAATAGGCAAGGAGAGGCATGGCCACTTCCTTGATTTGTGGGATATGGCCATGCCTAGTTGAGGAGAGACATACTCTCTATGGTGTCATCCCTTTGACTTGTGGGATGTGACCACTAATGGGTGAGGAGCACCATGCCCTCTGTGGAATGTGACCACTATGGGATGTGACATCTCCCATGCTTCAAGTGGGCGGTCTTGGGAAGTTCATGGGCGAGCTTGCCTTATGCAGGCGAGCTTCAAGCATGCGGGCGAGCTGGCGACCCTGCAGGTGAGCTTGGTCTTTGGCGGGCTTCGGCATGCGAAGCGAACCAAGGGTCGTCAAAAGGCAGAGCTTCAGCGAGGCTTCCATGACGAGCAGTATGGATGGCGAGCTTCGAGCATAGGTGGCGATCTCGAGCTACGGTGTAGGCAAGCTCAAGTGCAAGTTGAGGCGACTCCGGCTGAACTAGATCATCGAGGCGAGCTTGGGGCTGGCGAGGCGAGCTTGTTCGAGCGAGCTTGGCCTTCAGTGACTGCATTGAGGCGAGAAAGCGACTTAACATGAGCGAGCTTGCTGGCGAGCACCTATCGTGAGCGCTAAGCGAGCTCCAGTCTTCATGCGAGCTTGCTCTTGAGGCGAAACTAAGCCTTTGGCAGCGACTTGATCTACAGCAGCTCTTAACATGCTACGAAGAACAGTGCGTAACTTTCAAACCGTTACGCCGAATTGGGCGAATTATATATGAAAATCGACTATCTCGACGAGACGGAGCCAACCAAACCCACCCGTAGGGTTCGGTTTGCTCCGGTCATTTTGCCCAATTCCTTCCGGTTTGAGAGATATCAGCACTTTTGTCTATTTTGTAAAGTCGAGCATTCAGGTGAACTTAACCCTCAGGTGGGCCTGACTTCACTCAGATGAACCCTTAGGCTCTTTTGCTTGTTCTGAGTTGCTGTGCAGGGATCAAGGTAATTTTTATTGCCTACAATATAACACGTATATGATGCGAAAATATAACCTAACTAAGCAATCGTAGATCAGCGAAGAGACACGAGGATTTTATAGTGGTTTAAATAAATCTTACATCCAGTCCTCCTCCTCGTCAGGAGATGCTTCCACACTATATGAGAGTTTTTCTAGATTACAAGCCTAATCTAGTAGGTGATCATACTGCATCCTAGACTAACCCTAATCTAGTTGTCTCCACCAAATAATCTCACACACATGTAGGTGTAATCCTTGCTCCTTGCTACTAACTCTAATTCCTCGATTCACCCTGACTTGAGTACGCCTTAAAAAATAACCGATTACAAGATTGTAAAGCAAGTGTATTACAAGAAACTATATCGTTTAAGCACAATACAAAAAGATCTTACAGCCCTTTTTGTATTAAACTGTTCTTCGAAGGATTTGTGGTGTTGATCTAGAAGAACAACATTGGTGATGAAACTAGGGCTGGTTCGATCCGATCAAATAGCTCACTTCGAGGATGCAATCAAAACTCCGAGAGGCTGTGGCGATCAAGAACTCCTTCAAACCGTAGAGAAATCTTTCTCCCTTTCTCTCTCAATGAATATCTATGATCTCTACATAAATCTCTCCTCTTTCTTATTTCTCAACCCTCAAAAATGTCCACAACCCTATAAAGATATACAAAAAGATTGTGGTTCAGGTCGTGCTTCAAACAAAAAATTCGCCTTAGATCAGGTAAAGTCGACTTTGCTGAAACTAAAGTCGACTTTTAGTTCCAGAACCCAAAATTTTCATCCTTTTGATCAAACTCAACTTTACAGTAGGTAAAGTTGACTTTAGTTTTTCCAGAAGTCAATATTTCAAGGTTTGACCAAAGTTGACTTTGCAATGGGTAAAGTTGATTTTCACAATGTTTTCCAGAAGCCCAGTTCTACCTATAGAACACATGTTACAACATGCATATTTTAACTCGAAACTTTATTAAATACTTACAAATATTTGTTGTTTATCAAATCATGTTGATTGCGTGGATAAGATCCCAACAAATATACCAATCAAAGGGTTAAGTGCTAATAATAATTGATGGGTGATAAGTGTTACTGAATGTATAGATAAAACGCATTAGCTATAATTATCTTTTATGATGAAAATAAGTTACTTTCTGTTAAACAAGTTGTATGTGACATTTTTCTCATTTTAACTGTACATAACTTCATAGCTTGAGAGGTTTTGCAAAGAAGTTCATACGAGTAAAATTTGTGAAGATACTAAATTGTTTTAAAGTTTGTTATAGAAAAGAAAATAGTTTTAAAGAAAAGATATAATGATTTAATAACTTACACAAATTTATGAAAGATAATCGTACCAGTAATAATTGAATTGAATCAAATAACTACAAATAATAGATGATCTCATTTTTATGTAACCTAGATTCTCAATGTACAGTCCCTTGTCAATTCACTTACCATGACAGTCGTACTGCCATAATCTTTTGCTAGCCTTATGCCCGTCCATACTTCTTTAGTAGCCATCTTCTATTATGTTAACAGATTGCGTCATTATCTTATGAGAGAATTCTCTCGAATGATCAGAACATACATTTTCTCTTTAAATAACTTAAAATGCGTCATTATCATATGAGAGAATTCTCTCGAATGATAAGAACATACATTTTCTCTTTAAATAACTTAAAACTTCGGACAAACAAGATAATGTGCGTAAAATTTTGATGCCATAATATCTTAAAATTTGCTATAGAAAAAAGAAGTGAACTTTTGGATAATAATGTAAAATTTTGATATAAGTTGAAGACGTCTTCACTATACTAATCATGCTCCCTTTAAAAGCACGAGTTCGAGAAAAACTTTCTATTGTCAATATTACCCTTTACTATTTTTAATATTTCATTTAAGTCTTAATCTATCATAATCATATTTATATCATGTCCTAATCTCATGTGAACAACCTATACCTCAACAATTTTAAAAATAAGATTAATGAAATACATGAAATAACTCTATAGTATTAGTTTGTTAAGGTAAAGAACTAACATGCTATAATGCATAAAGTATTACCAAAAAAACTTAAAATAACAAATATGAAATATAAAAATTTACAATTAACACCCTTAACGCTTCAAAAATTATAGAAACACCCTCAAAAGTTTAAATTATAAAAACACCCTAAAATTCTAAAATTTTAAAACTTGCAAACAACATAGATGAATACAAGGGATTACCATCAAGCACCTGAAATTTTAAAATTTGTAAAAATAACCTCAAAGTTACAAAATTGCAAACAAAACCCAAGAAAAGTAAAAATCACAAAAAGCCTTGAAATTTCAAAACTTAAAACCTAGACATATCAAATTTGAAAATTATCAACAAATCACTGAAAATTTGAGTTTTGCAAACATAACCCAAAGTTTTAATAATTACAAACAATACCACGAAAATTTGAGTTGCAAGCAATATCCTAACATTTAAAACTTACCACCAACATATGAAACATGAAAATTACAAGCACCCAATTTAAAACTTTCAAAAAAACACTCTCAAAGTTTCAAAAATGTAAAACACACCTCAAAATTTTAAATTCACAAAAATGAGTGAAATTTCAAAACTTAGCAAAGAAAAGAGTAATTGTTTGATACTCTTTCATTAAGATATATATAAATTTAACTTTCAATTTAAGGTTTATCATTCCTTTTAGCATCCAAAAGTAGTCTAAGGTGATGCTGGTAAAAATAGCAATAATAATAGATGAAAAATATCCAGTTAAGGAATAAAATTTTGAAAGATATGATAGATTAAAATTAACGCTATCAGATAAATTAAAGTAACTACATATAATTTTACTAATAAGTTGGAGCAGCAAAATACATAAGTACTATTAATTGATAGAAGACACATAAAACTAATAAATGACTATAATATAATAGTTTATAATTAATTAATTATAATTTACTGATCTTGATCTTTGATGTCAATAATATTTATAGGGTAAAAATAGAAGGAATTATGTATGGAGAAATTATTAAAAGTTTAAAGATATCTTTCAAAAGAATCAAGTTATTTCCACTTAAAATGTAGAAGAGAAGGAAATAAACCCCAAAATTAAAAATGTCAATGAATCACTTAAATTGACATTGATAAAAACATATCTATTAAATATGCACCGATTGAGTTCCCCTTGGATAACATATTGAACAACTTTGTCTCAATCAAAGAAGCGTTCTCCATGAAAGATATAAGAAAAATTAGTAATTTTTATAATTTTTCATACTTTATTCTTCAAATACTAAAGGAATCATAAACTTATTATAAAATTACATATAAATAATCTTGTAATAGAAACTAAAGTGAATGCATTGATCAACTATGTTGTGATGTATAACTGTCACTGTAAAAGTTGGTTTGTTATTCATTGCTCGCTTGAACTCGTAGGCCGTACTGCTGGCCTACAACAAAATTCAAACAAAAGAAAATGCCTTTTATTTCAGCTTACAATGAAAGCGAAAATTACAACTTTCTTCCTTTTGTGAACAAACACGAGGATCTCTATTTTCCGGATCCTCGCTATGCGGGTTCTTTGCTATGCCGGACTTTTGTTCGTCAGGTGGACTACCGCAATTCGATCCCGTGTAAACCCGGTTCGAACTACAGACGAGGGGCTCGCTTCACGGAAGGAAACGGCTACCGAGGGGATCACACTCACGAAGGAGAGGATCGCTGCGGGGATCACACTCACGGCGAGAGGATCGCCGAGCGGTGAGATCTACAAGGAGAAATCACGGCGCTATCCACGAGATTAAGGCGAAGCTTAACCTAGAGGGTATCTCAGAGTTCGACCCGAAGTTTTTACCCCGCGATTTGTGGATCTCGACGTCGACCGACTTGTACTCGGTGCTCGAACGCGGCGCTGATCGCTCGTGGATCTCGTGAGAATTCTTGAAACTCCTCGAAAATCGCCTCAAAGCCAAGCCAAATCCTCAAATCCCGGATCTCCAAAATCCACCAAAATCCAAGCCCCAAGATCCAAAATCCGACCTCCCCATGAGCAAGACCCCCTATTTATACAAAAGGGGCGCTACATGCCAGCGGGTTTCGGCTTACTGCCGAGCCACACCTCTACTAAGTCGTCGAGGTGGTTTCGGCCATGGTGGTCGAGCCACCTCGCCACTGTCGAGCGCCTACCAATTGCCGGTGGCTGGCCAAAGTGGCCGAAGCCTCTACCACTTGTCGGAGGCACCTCCAAGTTGGTCGAAGGTTTCGCCAAAGTGGCCGAGCCACCTTGGCCACTTGTCGGTGGTGCCGTCAGCGGGCGCTCCGCCGCCTCGCCGCTTTTGCGCCGCCCGCCGCATTCTTCGTCGATTCTTCGTCGATTCTTCGTCGATTCTTCGTCGATTCTTCGTCGATTCTTCGTCGATTCTTCGTCGATTCTTCGTCGATTCTTCGTCGATTCTTCGTCGATTCTTCGTCGATTCTTCGTCGATTCTTCGTCGATTCTTCGTCGATTCTTCGTCGATTCTTCGTCGATTCTTCGTCGATTCTTCGTCGATTCTTCGTCGATTCTTCGTCGATTCTTCGTCGATTCTTCGTCGATTCTTCGTCGATTCTTCGTCGATTCTTCGTCGATTCTTCGTCGATTCTTCGTCGATTCTTCGTCGATTCTTCGTCGATTCTTCGTCGATTCTTCGTCGATTCTTCGTCGATTCTTCGTCGATTCTTCGTCGATTCTTCGTCGATTCTTCGTCGATTCTTCGTCGATTCTTCGTCGATTCTTCGTCGATTCTTCGTCGATTCTTCGTCGATTCTTCGTCGATTCTTCGTCGATTCTTCGTCGATTCTTCGTCGATTCTTCGTCGATTCTTCGTCGATTCTTCGTCGATTCTTCGTCGATTCTTCGTCGATTCTTCGTCGATTCTTCGTCGATTCTTCGTCGATTCTTCGTCGATTCTTCGTCGATTCTTCGTCGATTCTTCGTCGATTCTTCGTCGATTCTTCGTCGATTCTTCGTCGATTCTTGGTCTTCGGGCTTAGTTTTGCTCGGTGATGTCGCCGTTGTGTTGAGTCCGTGTCGATCAACTTTCGAGCTCAAACGGTTCGTTTGCATCGACGGACTAAGCACGGTTGATTCCGCCTCGCCAACGCTTGAGTTTAGCCAACTCGCCTCGCTGAGCTTCGCCGTCGGTTTTCCACGACGCCGTTGCTGGCCGGTTCAGACGCCGACTCACTTCATGGGTTCGCCGACCGCTTTGGCGCGCGGCGGCGACACGCCGACGGGCGCTCGGTCGCTACTGCCGATGGATCGTCGGTTGTCAACCCACCGTTTACGAGTCTTGTTTGGGTATTGTTAAGCAATTTTAACGCCACAGATATTCTCCAAAGCCGCCTCGCCATTCTTGATGAGTGCGGGATGCTTTGACATGATGAGCCCTTCACCCTTCAATCGGTGTGATGGGATTTGTGAATGACCTTGGCGTTCGATCTCTCCACTCCTTCGGTCTTTCCGGTGCTTTGTAGGATTGCCGAAGCATTACGGCATCGCATTTTTGTTTGACCGTTGTCGGTGATCTTGACCAGAAGTCGGTAGATAAATTTCTTTTGAGATTGGCTCCAAGATTTAATTCCTCCAATTCTCTCGTGTTCTCCGCTGCTTTGTAGGATACCGCCGACTGCGGTTTGAATTGTCGTCCGATTGACCATCGAGATTCTCCGCTGATCGGGGAATCCTTGGTCGGTGCTAATCGGCCTCAACTACATGGATTTTAGCCTTCAATCGGCGAAAGTGCAACGCTGACCTAGGTATGCATCCTCAAGGTGGATCCCAACCGCTGATCGGTGAATCCTTGGCGGCAGCGTTGGTTGGCGTCGCCACTATATTACTCCTTGTTGGAGCACAATTATCCTCGGTGGGAGGAATTCTTTTGGGATTTATCCCACCTGCACTTGTTGACTCGATTGGCCTTCTTGTATGAACATGAATCAAGACATTGATACGGAGGAATTCTTTCAAGGTTGAGCAGCTGTCCGCCAATATAAGCAAGCACCGCCGTATTGGCCAATTTATCCCTCTTTGAGGTTCCCCATGGGAGGAAGTTGAGGGTTATCGAAGTTATCCTTAAGAATATGGTAATATTCTCCGGGAACTTCGTTAAGAATTAGGAACTCGTAATCCTATTTGGAGTAGGGCATGGGAGAATATCCGAAGATTGAGTCCGCCGTGCCACCTTGCCGATAATTTCACCATTTAGAGGTTAAGCTCAAAGTCTACAAGATTTTAGTGCCGTCGCTCGCCTCATATATCGTAGGCTCGCCTCGACAGCCTTGGCCTGATGTTTATGCTATTACCGACTCGGTTCAAATGCGCCGAGGCCGTGCATCATTTGGAGACTGCTGTCAAGCTTCATCTTCCGTGGGACATTTTGGTCTTGTGTCGCCGCTGAGAAGCGAGGATAGTAGAGCTCCATCAGAGCTTGCTGCAGGGAGAGCCCGACGCCTTGAAGCCGACGAAGGCCAACAAAGAAAAGACTCTCGCCGTGTCCGAGGAATTTGAACTCTCGGGCGTAAGCCGGTTGACATCAAGAAGGAGATCATGGAGGCCCTTAATGGCAGCGAGGAGACTTTCAGGTCGAAGCTCGTGAGGAATTTCAACAAGCTTTCCTCAATAAAGTATCGAGTTAAAGCAAAACATATTTCCTTCTCTTGTGCTCTATTATGATTCTTTTATTTCGCCGTAAATAATTAACCATAATACTTATAGGATTTTGGCAAACCCTCACCGCCAACGGATTTGATTAGCCTTTACCAACTACCGCTTGAATTCACTAGCGTATGATTGTCCAAACTGCTTCAAGACGGACGTAGGCCGAAGAATGAAACTCTTCTAGACTCATTGCTATGATATTGAATACATAGGCTTGGTACTCTTTTACGGGCAAGAGATCGCCCAACGGGAGGGCGCCGGGCTTAATCCCTTCTTAGGCTTCGGGATGATGTACCCTTAATTGAACTCGTGTCTTCTTCAATCTAAAAGACTAAACCTAACGCTGTAGCGCTGACTTTAGGTTATTGGCCAACCCCCACCCTTCAACGGGTTTGATGAGCCTTTACCAACTACCGTTTGAGTTGGGCTAGCATGTAGATTATCTAAATCCGTTCCACACACAGCGTTGTGCTAAAAGAATGAAACTCTTCTAGACTTAATGCTACATGTTGAGTAATGTAGGCTTCGGCTTTTATCAATGAATAGACTACCCAACGCTGTGAGTAGGCTTTTTATCCCTTCTTAGGCTTCGGATAAAATACCCCAAGATGAATCTTGGCCCCTTCTTTGACCGGAGAAGGGTTGAACCGATTAAGATTGATTGAGGTGGGAAAGGAAGAATGTATTCTATTTCCCAAGGTGGAGAGGAAGGAGGATCTTGTCTCCTATCTCCGAAAGGGATGAACAAGAGAGGAAGGTTTCAGATCCTATCTCACAAAGGAGAGGAAGGTTTTGTGTCCTATCTCCGTGTGCTCACAAATTTGAAATAAGAGAGGAAGGTTTTGTATCCTATCTCTTATTGATGGAGAGGAAGGAGGATCTTGTCTCCTATCTCCCAAGCCGGAAAGGAAGGATTTTTGTCCTGCTTCCAAAGGAAAGAGACTAAAATGGGATCTCCATCTTGAGAATCTTGAAAGATGAAACTAAGAGTGTGATCTCCACCGAGAATCTAAGACAAGAGAGGAAGAATGTATTCTATCTCTTGCCCTAAGAGGAAGGATATGTCCTATCTCGGTGAAGGTGGGAAAGGAAGAATGTATTCTATTTCCGATGAGAAACTAAGAGTGGGGTCTCCACTCGAGAATCTTGGAAGGGTATGGATAGCTTTCGCTTTTGTAGGATTAAGCAACTGAATCTGAAGTGAACCCTCGCTCGTGGAAGGAATCGAGAGGGAATTTGGTCGTGGTTGGACCAGAGAGTGGGCCCACACAATGAATTTGATCGGTGAGAGAATTTTGGAGGAAAACACAATAATTTAGGGTTATCCTCATGAATATGAGTGAGATATTCTCGAGGAACTTCCCATCAAAATGGGTTATCTGAATGTACTAAGGATAATACTTTTGAAACTTCCCATTTATCTAAGATTAATTGCCTGGCCGCCATTCTGTGGTGATAAGGCGATATGCACCGTTGAATAGCTGTGTCTATTATAAGCGATCCTTCCCATTTGGGTTCGAATTTACCTTTCTTTTGGAGTTGAGAATTATCGGCCGCCTAGCGCCGAGGACCAGATCTCCTCCTTAAATGTTCTGTCGAACTTTCTTGTTGAAAGCCCTCGACATTCTAGCTTGATAGAACTCAATGCATTGTTGAGCCTCCAGCGCTCTCATCTAACATCTCAAGTTCTTCGAGGCGTTTTTGATGTTGTTCTTCGGTCGCCATCTCAGGTAAGGGCATGCCAAGTGACGGAATCCTGATTTCCAACGGAGAATTGCTTCACACCCGTAGACCGTAGAGTACGGTAGCTCCCCGGCTTCACGACGACACAGCGATATGCCCAGAAAAGCCCGAAGCTTATCATCCCAGCCTCGCTTGTTATTCTTCACAAGCTTCGACAAAATCTTAATGATCGCCTTGTTGAATCGCCTAACCCATTCGCCGCCGATTATAGGTCGCCGACGACATCTTGTATCTTGAATTTTTCACAAAACACGATGAAGGAATTGCCGATAAATTGGGGACCGTTGTCATGCGATCCGTCTTGGGACACCATGTCGATAGATGACATGGTGTTTGATGAATCGACGACGGTACCGCCTTTGACCTCTTTTAGTGGGATTGCTTCACCACTTGAGAAGTAGTCGGTGATCGCTAGAATAAACCGATCTCCTTTAACCGACGGAGGAAAAATGGGACCTACAACGCCCATTCCCCATGTCTCAATGGCCGATGTGGTCGGCGATGCACCGCTTCCAGGCCGATGCATATAATTCGCGTGAATGACACGTGGCATTTCCGAATGCATCGATCAAGGCCATTAATCATCGTGGGCCAAAAGTAGCCCATTCTCGATTCGCCAGAGCTTGGGACCAGTCGGTAGCGACCACATTCCCTTCGTGTGCTTCCCGGCGACCTTCTTTCTTTGTTTGAGAGGCATCGAGTAAAGACCATCGTACCCCGATGATATAGCATCACGGGTTTTACGTGTCGTAAAAGAATCTTGGAGCTCTTCACGGATTGACTCTCTCTCCTTCCGTCTTACGGTAGAATACCATGTAAGACGAATCGATGATAGGAAAGCCAATCTCGGGGCTCGAACTTGGTTTGGGTTGCATGTACTTCTTTGGTAACTACCCCTTACCTTCTTGTGCCTCATCGATAATGGTACGAAGAGTTGGTGAGTCCCGACCGCAACTAGTTGCTCGGTCTGGAAGGTTGTGCTAACGACACATCTAACGCCGCAGCAGACCGCGGAGCGCTTTGGAGGCGGGATATATTCGATGAAGAATCCTTCAATGAGTCCGCCATTTCAACAGCCTATCCGATGATAGGGATTAGATCCGATTCACTCGTAGTCACCACTAACCTCGCTTAACTATCGGGCCAGAATCGCCAGATGCTCGAGATATTCACCCCCACCTTGGCGGCTAAGTCCGATAAGTAACGCTGTATTCGCTACGCTATTGGAACAAGGTTGGTGAGTGAGTAAGCACGGGCATGACATGATTCCCGGAAATCAAGACAACTCCGACTCCGCCGAGATTTTAGAACATCCGGGGTACTTGCCATTAGTGGCCCGAGAAGTCTGCAAAATACAATCGCCATATTTGTTGGTGCGATGTAGTGTTGACTTCTGAACTTCATCAGGAGATCATCATATAGCTTCACTGCCCGCTGTCGGGTTGATGCTCAAGAGATCGCAAATCGCTTGTCCTTTGACCGACTTTTGTTGTTTGAAGTGCAAGTCATATTGGGACAAGCAAGGCCCATTTTCAAACGCCAACTCATTGAAGCCGGCCGGTCATAATATTCGGACCGGTTCGTTAGAGATAACATAAATCGTCGTCCGATTAAATAGTGTCGCATTTTTGAATTGCGAACACTAATGCAAGGCACCGCCACCATTGGGTATCGAGACTCGCCACCAATGTTCGCCGTAATACATCGCTCGTTTCGCGGACCGCCGCCGCCTTGGCGCGAAAAGCGCTTTAACGAAAGTGATCCGCTGCCTTGACGTGATCAAAACGGTTTTCCATCGCGTGCAACAAGAATGAGGTTTAGCGAGATAAGACTTGATCTCTTGAATGCCTTACGGCGCCGCCCCAAATATATGACACTCTTCTTATTCAATTTTGAGAACGGCTACACTTTGATAAGTTCGATATGAACCGTTTGATGTACGCTAATCGCCTCTTGTAACCCCCGAAGTTCTCTCGCATTTCTGAGGTTGCAATTCTTGAATCGCCTTCACTTTGTCGATCGACGTGGATTCCTTTGTCTCGACGACCTAAACCGAGGAACTTGCCACCGACATTCCAAGGAAGGATTTGGCGGATTCATTTTAGGCGATGAGTTCGCATGAGCTCAATATCGCTCTAAGATCTTTGATGTGATCTCCTTTGTCACGCTTTTACGCATCAAGTCGCCGACGTAGCATTCGACCGCTTTTCCGAGATGATCTTGGAAAATCCCGCCATTGCTCGCCGGTATGTTGCACGGCGTTTTTAAGCCAAATGGCATGGCCGTGTAGCAAAATATACCGATGGGCGCCCGAACTGTGTTTACGCCATCGGGGTGCATCTTGATTTGATTATACCCGAGAAACCATCCATGAACGACATTCTTTCAAATCCACACGTATTGTCGACTATGACATCGGTGATTGGAAGAGGGAAGTCGCCTTTGGGCAAGCGCTCAGATCTCTCAGAGTCGCATACGCATCCCGACGAACCATTCTTCTTCATGACCGACTATATTCGCCACCCAATCCGGATGTTGAATTTCCTCGATGAATCCGATTCTATGAGTTTCTTCACTTCGATTGCTCGCGAAGATTTGTGGACTAAAACCGGCTTCGTTGTTGCTTGACAGTTTGACATCCACCTTGATGTTGAGGCGATGTGTCGCTACATTAGGGTCGAGTCCCGCATGTCCTCATAACTCCAAGCCTAATACATCGATATACTCCCCCATTAGGGCTTATCAATCCTCTTTCTTCCGAGGGAAGAGTATTGTCGATGTTTATGAGCTTAGGATACCTCATCACCCATATTAACCCGACTACCTCGCCCTTAGTGGGAGGTTCTTTCTTTGTTCACCTATCCCCAAACCGCTTTGAGTTGATGGATCCATGGGTCTTCCCATGTTGGCATATCTTCATCATCTTCACAGTAGCAGGATCGATCCGAGCCATGTTCGACATCAAAGCCTTGAAAGCTTCTCCGGGTGTCGGAACCAAGCCGATGAATCGTATCGAATGTCCGCTCTCCTCATCGGGTGGAGCATTCATCTTCGAGGAGGATTCAGATCCCAACCTCTATTGGTCATATCGCTTTGAGACTGCATCTTCGGGCATTTTGTTGCCAAGCCTATCAAAGAGCCGACGCTTCTTCTAGTCGCTCTGCGCGCTTACATTCGACAACACCGCCTCGATAGTTTGAGAACACGACAATGCGTGTTCAATTCGGGAACTTTCGAGATTTACTGCACTTCAAAGACGGTAGTATTTACTCATCGCATGAATGCCGAGCAACCCCTGTGATGTTGGCACGACTTCTCGTATAACGTCATCATCGCTGGACTAAAACGCCTCCTTCCGAGGATGAGCCACATTATCGAGGTTCCAGAGTCACTGCTTCCATCGCTCGCCTCTTGCGAAAGTTTCGACCGCTCGAACTTCGACCAATTCTAGTGAGAGCAACAAATAATCTTCTTATCATGGCGAGGGTAGGACCCCATCACCGTGAGTTGATCGGCCTCCGGATACGTTTCTGCGTTGATCGGCTCCGCTTGACGCGACCCAATCATTTGTTGACGGCTTGGAGGAGTTGCCGCGGCACTGCTGATGAGGTTCTTGACCTCTCCCGACTTCAGATCCACTTTGTAGCGACACCGCCGACCGATTCCGTGGCCTTGGCTAACTCACGCCGCGTTGACGCCGCCTCGGGCGAAGCTCTCTTTGAGAGAGTGGGCACGCCATCACGGTGATCTCTCATGCGGATCCGCGATCTTGGATGCCTAAGGATGCCATTTGGTAACTTCGCAACGGCTGAGTTAAGATCCTCACGGAGTTGAAGGACGACGATCTTTCTTGCGCCGAGATCCTTCGATTTGTGGGGAGGACGACCGACAAGGACGATAGTATGATACTCACGCCGAACCCGGATCAACTCGATTCGTTGACTTCGCTGAGCTGCATTATTACACCCTACGCAGAAGTTTTCGGCGGTCCCGCTTAGCCTAAGCTGGGCGGGGGTCAAGGGGCGCGCCCCTTGCGGGTCCGGGCCTGTGAAATTTTTTCTCATCCGCCCTGAGGCCTTTGACTTCTTCTTCGACCGACCGGATCTCGATTCGCGGGCTACGACACGACGGCTTCTTAATTGAGTTGGCTCCCATCTGGTCGCCAGCCTTTGTTCATGTGAGTTGGTTTGTTATTCATTGCTCGCTTGAACTCGTACACCTTCGTAGCCTACAACAAAATTCAAACAAAAGAAAATGCCTTTTATTTCAGCTTACAATGAAAACGAAAATTACAACTTTCTTCCTTTTAGAACAAACACGAGGATCTCTATTTTCCCGATCCTCGCTATGGGTTCTTTGCCTATGCCGGACTTTTGTTCGTCCGCGGACTACCGCTAATTCGATCCCCGTGTAAACCCTGTTCGAACTACAGACGAGGGGCTCGCTTCACGAAGGAAACGGCTACCGAGGGGATCACACTCACGGCGAGGATCAGCGGGGATCACACTCAATGGCGAGAGGATCGCCGAGCGGTGAGATCTACAAGGAGAAATCACAGCTATCCCCGAGATTAAGACTAAGCTTAACCTAGAGGGTATCTCAGAGTTCGACCCGAAGTTTTCTTACCTCACATTTGTGGATCTCGACGCCGACCGACTTGTACTGCTGTGCTCGAACGGGCTGATGACGGCTCGTGGATCTCGTGAGAATTCTTCGGAAACTCCTCGAAAATCCCGCCTCAAAGCCAAGCCAAATCCTCAAATCCCAGATCTCCAAAAATCCACCAAAATCCAAGCCCCAAGATCCAAAAATCCGACCTCCCCATGAGCAAGACCCCCCCTATTTATACAAAAGTAGGTACATAAGGCCAAGTGGTTGCCATTTTTGAGTTGAAGCCACTGGCCAAGTTGTCGAGGTTTCGCCATTAGGGAATGAGCTACCCTACCACTTGTCGAGGCTTCTACCAAATTGGCCGAGGTTGTTCAAGGTAAAGTTGGGATGATTGTCATTGATTTGAATTTGCTTACGCCTTCTTTGGCCTACAACAAAATTCAAAAGAAATATCGCTTTTATTTTAAGGCTTACAATGAAAATCAAAAAAGATTACAACTTTTTATCCTTAGAACAAACACGAGGATCTCTATATCGGGTCCTCGCCATGGGTTCTTTGCCCGTACGGACTTTTGTGTCCGTGGACCACCGCAATTCCAATCCGTAGAGACCCTGCCTCGAACTACAGATAAAGGCTCGCTTCACGAAGGAAACGGCTACCGAGGGGATCACACTCACGGCGAGAGGATCACCGAAAGGGTGAGATCTACTAGGAGAAATCACAGCTATCCCCGAGATTAAGACTAAGCTTAATCTAGAGGGTATTCAGAGTTCGACCAATTCGCCACCTTCCGCTTGTAGATCTGGACGTTGATCGGTTTATGTCACGGCATTCTAACTATAAGGCCGACGGCCAGATCTCGCAAGAGCTCTTCAAGAATATCCGAGAACCACCAAAGTCCACCGTAAGTCCAAAAAATCCTCTCCGACGCCAAAATCCAAGAAAATCCCCTATTTATACAACTCTGTTTGGTGGCTCGCCACTTGTTCACGGTAAAGCCGGATGATTGTCATTGATCTCAATTTTGCTTACGCCTTCTTTGGCCTACAACGAATTCAAAAAGAAAATGCCTTTTATTTTAAGGCTTACAATGAAAATCAAAAAGATTACAACTTTTATCCTTAGAACAAACACGAGGATCTCTATATCGAGGTCCTCGCCATGGGTTCTTTGCCCGTGTCGGGACTTTTGTGTCCGTGGACCACCGCAATTCCAATCCGTAGAGACCCGTTCGAACTACAGATGTAAAGGCTCGCTTCACGAAGGAAACGGCTACCGAGGGGATCACACTCACGGCGAGAGGATCACCGAAATGGTGAGATCTACTAGGAGAAATCACAGCTATCCCCGAGATTAAGACGGCTTAATCTAGAGGGTATCTCAGAGTTCGACCAATTCGCCACCTTCCGCTTGTAGATCCGGACGTTGATCGGTTTATGTCACGGCATTCTAACTATAAGGCCGACGGCCAGATCTCGCAAGAGCTCTTCAAGAATATCCAGAATCCACCAAAGTCCAAAATTAAGTCCAAAAAATCCTCTCCGACGCCAAAATCCAAGAAAATCCCCTATTTATACAACTCGGGTGTTTGCGTCGGCTCAATTGTTCAGTAAAGTCGGGATGATTGTCATTGATTTGAATTTTGCTTACGCTTCTTTGGCCTACAACGAATTCAAAAAGAAATGCCTTTTATTTTAAGGCGCATAATGAAAATCAAAATTACAACTTTTTCCCTGGTGAACAAACACGGGATCTCTCTATATCGAGGTCCTCGCCATGGGTTCTTTGCCCGTGTCGGGACTTATTGTGTCCGTGGACCACCGCAATTCCAATCCGTAGAGACCCTGCCTCGAACTACAGATGTAAAGGGCTCGCTTCAAGGAAACGGCTACCGAGGGGATCACACTCACGGCGAGAGGATCACCGAAATGGTGAGATCTACTAGGAGAAATCACGTTTATCCCCAGATTAAGACTAAGCTTAATCTAGAGGGTATCCAGAGTTCGACCAATTCGCCACCTTCCGCTTGTAGATCTGGACGTTGATCGGTTTATGTCACGGCATTCTAACTATAAGGCCGACGGTCAGAGATCTCGCAAGAGCTCTTCAAGAATATCCGAGAACCACCAAAGTCCACCGTAAGTCCAAAAAATCCTCTCCGACGCCAAAATCCAAGAAAATCCCCTATTTATACAACTCTGTTTGGTGGCTCGCCACTTGTTCACGGTAAAGCCGGATGATTGTCATTGATCTCAATTTTGCTTACGCCTTCTTTGGCCTACAACGAATTCAAAAAGAAATGCCTTTTATTTTAAGGCGCATAATGAAAATCAAAATTACAACTTTTCAGGAACAAACACGAGGATCTCTGCTATATCGGATCCTCGCCATGGGTTCTTTGCCTCGTGCCGGACTTATTGTGTCCGTGGACCACCGCAATTCCAATCCGTGTGGAGACCCTGCCTCGAACTACAGATGTAAAGGGCTCGCTTCAAGGAAACGGCTACCGAGGGGATCACACTCACGAAGGAGAGGATCACCGAAATGGTGAGATCTACTAGAGAAATCACATTATCCCCGAGATTAAGACGGCTTAATCTAGAGGGTATCTCAGTTCACCTCAATTCGCTACCTTTGCTTATAGATCCGACGCCGATCGACTTGAGTCACGGTTTCTCGAACCGCAAGGCCGAGATCTCGCGAGGGCTCTTCAAGTCCGCCAAAATCCAAGAAATCCCTCCATGAGCAAGACCCCCTATTTATACAAAAACAAAAGTGGGGTGCTACGCCATCCTGTGGCTCGTACCACTGTCGGCCACCCCGGCCAAGTTGGCCGAGGTGGTACCAGTGGCCGGAGCCTCCTGGCCACTTGCCGAGGCACCTCGCCAAGTTGCCGAGGTGGTCGCCAAAGTGGCCGAGCCACCTGGGCTTACCGAGGTGCCGCTGCCGCTGGGCCTCGCCGCTCGCTGGCCGCTTTCTCGCCGACTCCGCCGATTCTTCGCCGATTCTTCGGTCTTCCCGCTTAGTTTTTCTCCTGATGTCGCCATTGTGTTCGAGTCCGTGTCCGATCAACTTTCGAGCTCAAACGGTTCGCTTTGCATCGACGACTGCAATTGATTCCGCCTCGCCAACGCTTGAGTTTAGCCAACTCGCTTCGCTGAGCTTCGTTGCCGGTTTTCCACGACGCTGCCGTTACTGGCTCAGACGCCACGACCACTTCATGGTTCGCCGACTTTATTTTTATATGATCACGCCGACGGCTGCTCGGTCTCGCCACGGATGGATCGCCGGTTGTCAACCCACCATTTACGAGTCTTGTTTGGGTATTGATAAGCAATTTTAACGCCACAGATATTCTCCAAAGCCGCCTCAGCCTCGATTCTTGATGAGTCCGATGCTTTGACATGATGGTTCCCGCCTTCGGCCGAGGGTCCCAAAGATAGCTTCAAGTCTTCGATTCTTTCAGATCATCCAGCTTCAGGATTCCCGATAAGATCACTTGTCGCATTTATTGTCCAATCGCTTGTTGAAATCTTGATTCAAGCCGGTGGGTGAGTTTTGTTTGTAACTCGTGGCTCGCTGGTCGCTGTTTGACTAACCATCGACTTTGATCTCTCCATATGTCGGCGAACTCCTTTGTTGGCTTACATATTGGTCGTGGCGGTCGAGTACATGGAATTTCATAACCCTTACTCGCTAATTCCTTCATCATCACGCAGTGTTGTTGGTTTAACTACGCGGGGATAGATCTTTTCATGGAGATATACTCCAGGATTCCTTGTCAGAGACCATTTGGGTTTCAACCTCGCCCTAGCTTTCTCGGCACGCGACGCTTTGACCGTGTGGATTCGAGCCATTGATCAAGAATTTTGGCGACGACGCTGGTTGGCGCCGCATCGCATTACTCCTTGCCGGAGTACTATTATCCATAGTGGGAGGAATTTATTCTCGCTCCAAACCGTTGACCGATAGCCTTCCTGCAAAGAACGCACGGATTGGCATTGGTACAAAGGGGAGGAGTCTTTTCGAGGTAGGGCTTGTCCGGCCAATATAAGCCTCGCCGTAATTGGCCAATTTATCCCTCTTTAAGGTTCCACAATAGAGAAAATTGAGGGTTATTGAGTTATCCCTAAGAATATTTCTTGTGAGAATATTCTTCCGGGAACTTCTCAACTAATTAGGAAACAGCTTTATACCGTATCCTCGATTGGAGTAGGATTAGGCTTATCGCTGATTTACGCCGATGCACCGCATCGATCGAAGTTATCCCTAAGAATATTTGTTGTGAAAATATTCTTCCGAACTTCTCACAAATTAGGAAACAGCTTATACTGTAATCCTAGTTGAGTAGGATTAGGCGACGCTGATTTACGCCGATGCACCGCACGATCGAAGTTATCCCTAAGAATATTTTTGTGAAAATATTCTTCCGAACTCCTCGATAATTTAGGAAACAAATATACCGTGAATCCTAGTTGAGTAGGATTAGGCGACGCTGATTTACGCCGATGCACCGCATCGATCGAAGTTATCCCTAAGAATATTTTTGTGAGAATATTCTTCCGGGAACTTCTCAACTAATTAGGAAACAGCTATACCGTAATCCTCGATTGGAGTAGGATTAGGCGACGCTGATTTACGCCGATGCACCGCACGATCGAAGTTATCCCTAAGAATATTTGTTGTGAAAATATTCTTCCCGAACTTCTCACAAATTAGGAAACAGCTTTATACCGTAATCCTAGTTGAGTAGGATTAGGCGACGCTGATCTACGATGCACCAAGACGATCGAAGTTATCCCTAAGAATATTTTTGTGAAAATATTCTTCCGAACTCCTCGATAATTTAGGAAACAGCTTTATACCGTAATCCTAGTTGAGTAGGATTTGGGCGACGCTGATCGGCCGATGCAATCCGCGACGATCGAAGTTATCCCTAAGAATATTTTTGTGAGAATATTCTTCCCGAACTTCTCACAAATTAGGAAACAGCTTATACTGTAATCCTAGTTGAGTAGGATTAGGCGACGCTGATTGAAGGCCGATGCAATCCGCATAATCGAAGTTATCCACGAGAATATTTTTGTGAGAATATTCTTCCCGAACTTCTCACAAATTAGGAAACAGCTATACTGTAATCCTAGTTGGAGTAGGATTAGGCGACGTTGATCGGGTGTCGAGGGAATTACGGTATTATCCTCAATAAACCTTCTAATCTTTCCCAATATAGCGGTGGAATTAGGAGCCAATTAACGGACTGATTTGCGCTATTTTGACATCCAAACAAGATTCCATTAGGACTCCTAATTAGGGGCTGATTAGAGTCCTAATTGAATTGATTTGGCTCCACTAGAATTCCTACTTTGCCAAATAGGAGTCCTTGTTCAAAGAGGATTGGGTGCATGGGGTTGTTATAAATACCCAATTCTTTCTGTCGACCTAGGCCGACTGTACATGTCTCTCTCTCTTGTTTTCATCTCGCCTCGCTACCGCCTCATCTCCTTCAATCAACGATGTACGACAAGAGTATTTTACTAAGTCTTTCCTTTCCTTTTTTATTTCGCGGCATGCAAGGAAGGGGACTCAACCGCGAGGAGGAGGGGATCACCCCTGGCCACCGCCGCGGCCTGGCGGCGGTAATGGCGGCGGCGGCGGTTGACGACGCCGGGCGACAAATGAAGCGGTAGGCGCCGGTTTCGGTCGCACCGAAGGCTTCGTTGTGACCGAGTCGGCTGGCGCCTGGGTCATACCGGTGGCGCCGGCGCTGGTTCGCTCTGCCGCTCGGGTACTCTCCTCGGTCGGTGGAGCCGTCGTTGTTTTGTTGACGTACTGTTGATGTTCGGCCATGATTGATAGACCATGTCCCACCAAACGGGACTTTTGATGCCTTTTATTGATTTTCAACCGCATATCTGACTTTATTTGTCTTTTGCGCTCGATGTCGCCGGAAGATCACGCTGCTCCGAGGAGTCGATCAACCGCGACGGCGCTGCGAATGCACGCTCCTTCTTCGGTGGTGTGCCACATCAGATTTCGCATATATATGCTTGTATCCCCGCTTCGTTCTCCTTTGTGAGGCGATTGGGAAGAGCCGAAATTCTCCTTTGTGGGGATGGAAGCTACAAAGATTGGTTTTGCTTGGTCATCACCCGTCTCGATGTCTTTAACGGGAGCGATTTCATACCGCACTTTGCTCAGAGAACGGAATATATTGCGCTTGGTTTACGCGACTATATTTATCGGGTATTCGATACGGATGAAATCGTCATACTTCGCTATAAGGTCGTGACTCAATCTCATGGGTTTCTCGAGAAGAGTTCCACGCTTTATACCGCTTCCTTTTTCAAGATATTCTCCTAAATGATCTGTTAACCCTTTGTTCTCTTGTGGTAGGCGGATGTCTGGCGATTATTCGCCTACTCAAGGCTCCAAATGTCAAGTCTCGATTCTTAAGGTCATCCGAGAAGACCTCTTTCCACCGAGGAAGTAACCGCAGCTGAGGCTTAACACCCGCAGGAGGAAACCCGCAAGCCCGAGCCTACTATCATAATTTCTGATGACGAAGTTTGAGGGATCGCTTCCATCATCCGCTTCCACCTTGGTACTTTCCGAAACCAGATTTCCGACCCTTCGAGTATAGGGCGTGGAGGCCCCGTGTTAATCTTGACGACCACTTCCACAATTCAACCTATCGCCGAGATTGCCCCGCCAAAATTGCTGCTCCCCGACCGTTCCGATGGGTCTCCTTCTACCGTTGGAGAATGGTTTGAAACAGCGATCTCTATTATCGAGGTTAGATGGGCTTAATTTTATGGTCTTCGCCCATTCATATTGAGTATCTTGGAGGAAATTCACGTTGGTGGTCCTCGCCTAGGTAATCGCTAGAGCAAAGCTCACTAGCCGGCTAACTCGCGCACCGCGGTGGAGGATTTAGCCTTTTGAATCATGCGATGAGGTGATACGACTCATCGACGGCTCTGATCAAGGCTTCGTGAACGCCGCGAGAGGAAAATATCGAGCAAGAGATCATTTTTTCGAACTCATATGAGCGATTGCCGCTGCGCCAGAAGATAAACTTGTACCACACCCATGTCGAACGCATGTGAATCGACTGCTCAAGGGGAGAAGACGTTGAAGGATTTCACGCTGCGAGTGCACCGTGAGTCCGTGATGTCACCGAACGGAGAAGCAAGTCCTCGAGGCGATGCGGGAACATGCGGCCGCTATTGCCGCTAATTCTCAAGAGGAACTTGAGAAGGAAGCCAAGGCTCGGTTCGAGCGATCCAGAGGAAAATTATCCGCCGCCAAGGCCGACCTTGCTTCCTTCACATTACCGATTGCGCCAATGAAGTCCGATGTGTCATGAGACTTTTCTCGTTTCTTTGTTCACCGTGTCGCTACGATTTTATTTAGATGTATTATCATAACTTTGCTTGAATCAATTGTCTCGATAATTGTAGCTCCTTCTATATTTGCTTCAAATGAATAAGATCCATCCCTTTCACTATTTATTATGATTCTTTACTGCCGTAAATAATTAACCATAATACTTATAGGATTTTTGGCAAACCTCACCATCAACGGGTTTGATTAGCCTTTACCAACCACCGCTTGAGTTAGCTAGCGGCGATTATCGTGATCCGCTCCACACGTGACGCTGTGCTAAAAGAATGAAACTCTTCTAGACTTGTTGCTATGATATTGAATACATAGGCTTCGTACTCTTTACGGCAAGAGACCACCCTAACGCTGTGAGGCGCTGGCTTAATCCCTTCTTAGGCTTCGGATGAAATACCCCGTAATCGAACTCTAGTGTCTTCTTCAATCGGAAAGACTAAACCGCAACGCGGTGAGGCGTTGGCTTTATCCCTTCTTAGGCTTCGGATAAAATACCCTGTAATCGAACTCGTGTCTTCTTCAATCGAAAAGACTAAACCGCAACGCTGTGAGGCGCTGACTTTAGGGTTATGGCCAACCCCACTCTCAACGGTTTGATGAGCCTTTACCAACTACCGCTTGAGTTGGGCTAGCATGTAGATTATCTAAACTGCTCTACACACAACGTTGTGCTAAAAGAATGAAACTCTCTCGACTTAATGTTACGATGTTGAATAATGAGGCTTCGCCTTTCACTTAAAGATCCTGCGCGCGTTACGCGTGACTCATCCCTTCTTAGGCTTCGGATGAAATTCCCGTAATCAACTCGTGTCTTCTTCAATCTAAAAGATTCAAACCGCAACGCTGCGGTGAGGCGTTGACTTTATCCCTTCAGAGGTTTCGGATAAAATACCCCGTAATCGAACTCTAGTGTCTTCTTCAATCGGAGAAAGACTAAACCGCAACGCTGGGAGGAGGCTGGCTATATCCCTTCTTAGGCTTCGGATAAAATGCCCCGTAATCAACTCGTGTCTTCTTCAATCGAGAAAGACTAAACCGCAACGCTGCAGGAGGGCGCTGGCTTTATCCCTTCTTAGGCTTCGATAAAATGCCCTAATCAACTCGCGTCTTCTTCAATCGGAGAAAGACTAAACCGCAACGCTGCTGAGGGCGCTGGCTTTATCCCTTCTTAGGCTTCGATAAAATGCCCCAAGATGAACCTTTTCCTCTTTGACCGAGAATGATCAACCGAATAAGATTGATTGAGGTGGGAAAAGAAGAATGTGTTCTATTTCCTGATGAGGCTAACAGCCAGATTCCTTGTCAGGAATCGAAAAGACTCGTGACCTTCACGGACAACCCGGTCTGAAAATCCTACAAGATACCTTCACCGGCGCTACTTGAGATGAAGATGGAACTAAGAGTGGGATCCCACCGAGAGAATCAAAGACTCAGTGACCTTCACGGACAACCGGGTCCGAAAATCCCTACAAGATACCTTCACCGCTTACCGAGATGAAGATGGAACTACGAAAGTGGGATCTTCCACCGAACCGAAGAGACTCGTGACCTTCCGGACAACCTCGGTTCGAAAATCCCGCAAGATACCTTCACGCACACCGAGATGAAGATGGAACTAAGAGGGATCTCCACCGAACCAAAAGGGACCTTCACCACAACCTGGTCTGAAAATCCCACAAGATACCTTCACCGGGCGCCACCGAGATGAAGATGGAACTAAGAGTGGGATCTCCACCGAACCTAAAAGACTCAGTGACCTTCACCGACAACCCGGTTCGAAAATCCCTACAAGATACCTTCTACTGGCCACCGAGATGAAGATGGAACTAAGAGGGATTCCACCGAGAACCGAAGAGACTCAGCGCACCTTCACCGGACAACAACTCCTGTCCGAAAATCCCTACAAGATACCTTCACCGCTACCTGAGATGAAGATAAGAGTGGGATCTCCACCGATAATCAAAAGACTCGTGACCTTCTTCTGGACAACCGGTCCGAAAATCCCAAGATACCTACCGGGCGCCACCGAGATGAAGATGGAACTAAGAGTGGGATCTCCACCGAGAACCGAAGAGACTCGTGACCTTCACGGACAACCTGGTCGAAAATCCCTACAAGATACCTTCAACGGCGCCACCGAGATGAAGATGGAACTAAGAGTGGGATTCCACCGAGAACCGAAGAGACTCAAAGACCTCACGGACAACTGGTTCGAAAATCCCTACAAGATACCTTCACCGGCGCCACTGAAAAGGATGGATGTAACCCTTCCGCTAACCACTTAGGATCTTACGCTTGGAGAGGAAGAATTTTATATTCCCATTCCCACAAAAGGGATTTTGAGTGGGCCTCTTGTTCATAGACTAATCAAGAGGGATTTTGGTAATGTACCGTAATTTGTAGGCCCACCGCCAAGAAATTTGATCGGTGGGGAAATTGTGATGGAAGATAAATCTAGGTTATCCCTCACAAAAGTGGGTGAAACATCCCACGAGGAACTTCCCGTCGAACGGGTTATCCCAAGATACTATGGGTAGTATTTCTTCAGAACTTCCCATTTATCTAAGATTAATTGCCGGCCGCCATTTTGGGTAATGAGGCGATGCACCATTGGAGTAAACCGCTTTATCACAAACGGATCCTCCCATTTAGGTTCAATTTACCTTTCTTTTGGAAGTGAGGATTATCTGGCCGTCGAGCAAATGAGGACCAAATCTCCTTCTCTAAAGGTTCTGTCGAACTTTCTTGTTGAAAGCCTTCACATCCTAGCTTGGTAGAACTCAATGCATTGTTGAGCCTCCAGCTTCTCATCTAACATCTCAAGCTCTTCGAGACGCTTTTGATGTTGTTCTTCTCGCCATCTCTCGCTGGAAAGGGCGACACGGCGACGGATCTCGATCTCCAACGAGACCGCTTCACACCCGTAAACTAGGGAGTACGGATCTCTCCAGCATGCAATGCATGCCGCATGATACTGCAGGGCTTCTCCGAAGTTTATCATCCCAGCCTCGCTTGTTACTCTTCACAAGCTGCATTTTGATAATCGCCTTGTTGAATGCCTGCTAATCCATTTGTCGCTGGATTATAAGCCGCTGACGGTGACATCTTGTATCTTGAACTTTCGCAAAACCCGATGAAGGAATTGCCGATGAATTGGGGACCGCTTGTCATGCACGATCCGCCTTGGAACACCGCGGTGAAATGACATGGTGTTTGATAAATTTGACGACTCTGCATCGCTTCTTACTTCTTTTAGCGGAATTGCTTTCACTTGAGAAGTGTCCTGATCGCTAGAATAAATCGCCTTTGATCGACCGGAGGAAAATGGGACCTACAACGCCCATTCCCATGTCTCAATGGCCGATGTCAAGGATGCACGCTTAGCGGCCGATGCATATAATTCGGAATTTGACACGCGATGGCATTTCCGAAGCGCATTAACCAAGGCCATTAATCATCGCCAAAAGTAGCCCATTCTCCATTCGCCAGAGCTTGGGACCAAAGGTAAGCATTCACATTCACCTTCGTGGTGCTTCCTCGGGCGACCTCTCCTCTTTGTTTGAGAGGCATCGAGCAAAGACCGCCGCACTCGCATGATATAACATCCTGGTTTCGTGACATAAAAGAATTGAGCTCTTCGCCGATTGACTTCTTCCTTTACGCCTTCGTAGAATACCATGTAAGACGAATCGATGATAGGAAAGCGCCAATCTGGGCTCCAACTTGGTTTGTTGCATGCACTTCTTCGTAACTAGCCCTTTATCTTCTTGTGCCTCATCGATAATGATACGAAGAGTTGGTGAGTCCCGACCGTGAATCAGTTGCTCTGCCTCGAAGGTTGTGCTAACGACAGCCTAACGCCAGCATCCGCAGATAAGCGTTGGAGGCGCTGGATATATTCGATGAAAACTCTTCAATGAGTCCGCTATTTCAACAGCCTATCCGATGATAGGGATTAGATCCGATTCTCGACTTGAGTCACCACTTAACCTCGCTTAACTATCAATTATGAATCGCCAGATGCTTCGAGATACTTCTACCCCAGCCTCCTTACGGTTAAGTCCGATAAGTAGCGCCGTATTCGCCACGCTATTGAAAGTGGTTCGTGAGTGAATAAGCACGAGGCATGACATGATTCCCTGGAAACTAAGACAACCCCGACGGGCCTTATCGAACATCCGGCACTTGCCACATCAGTAGCTCGAGAGGCCAAAATACAATCGCCATATTTGTTGGTGCGATGTAGAGTTGACTTCTTGAACTTGATCCTAAGATCATCATATAGCTCAACCGCATCCGTTGTCGGCCGGGTACCTAAGAGATCACAAATCGCTTGTCCTTTGACCGACTTCGTTGTTTGAAATATAAGTCATATGGGACAAGAGCAAGGCCCATTTCGCTAAACGCCAACTCATCGAGGCCTACGGTCATAAATATCCGACCGATTTACGTTAGAGATAACATAAATCGCTCGTCCACTAAATAGTGCCAAGATTTTCAATCGCACACTAATGCAAGGCACCGCTTCACCATTGATATCGAGACTCAGCCACTAATGTTCGCCTGTAATACATCGCTCGCCGCGGACCGCCGCAGCTATCTTGCTGAGTAAAGCTTAACGAGTGATCCTGCCTTGACGATCAAAAACGGTTTTCCGCATCACAACAAGAACAGAGATTTAGTGAGATAAGACTTGATCTCTTCAATGTTCCGGCAAAAGGCCGCCCCAAATAAATGACACTTCTTATTCAACTTTGAGAACGGTTGGCACTTCCATAGGTTCGATGAACCGGCTTCGGACGACGCCAATCGCCTTTGTAACCCCTCGAAGTTCTCTGCATTTCTGAGGTTGCAACTCTTGAATTGCCTTCACTTTGTCGATCGACGTGGATTCCTTTGTTCGACGACGGCCGTCGGTGAACTTGCCACCGACATCCCAAGGAAGGATTTGTGGTTCATCTTTAGCCGATGAGTCCGCGATGAGTTCGAATACCGCTTCTAAGATCTTCGATGTGATCTCCTTTGTCACGCTTTCACCACCAAATCGCCGACGAGCATTCGACCTTTTTCCAAGATGATCCCGAAAATCTCCGCCATTGCTCTCTCGGTATGTTGCGCCAAAGATTTTGAGGCCGAACGGCATGACCGTAGCAATATATGCCGATGGGTTTCAACGCTGTGTTTTAGGCCATCGGTACATCTTGATTTGATTATACCCAAAGCCATCCATAAAGGACATTCTTTCAAATCCACACGTTGTCAACTATGACATCGCTGATTGAAAAGGAAAGTCATCTTTCGCAAGCCGCTGTGAGGGTCTCAGAGGGCTCAATACGCATCCTAATCGACCCATTTTTCTTCATGACCGACTATATTCGCCACCCAACTGATGTTGAATTTCCTTGATGAATCCCGATTCTATGAGTTTCTTCACTTCACAACAATTGCCTCCAATATTTGTGGACTAAAACGCCTTTGCCGTTGCTTGACAGTTTGACATCCGCCTTTGATGTTGAGGCGCATGTGTTGCCACATTAGGTCGAGTCCCGCATGTCCTCGTAACTCCGTGCTAATACATCGATATACTCCCGATTAGGGCAATCAACTCTTCCTTTCTTCCAAGGAGAGTATTGTGATGTTTATGAGTTTAGGATGCTCTTCATCACCCATATTAACCCGACTACCTCATCCAGTGGGGTTCTTTGTTCAACCTATCCCCAAACCGCTTCGAGTTGATGGATCCATGGGTCTTCCCATGTTGGCATGTCTTCATCACTCAACAAGAGCAGGATCAACCGTAGCCATATTTGACATTAAAGCCTTGAAAGCTTCTCCGAGGTCGTGTCAATCCCAAGCCAAGAGTCGACGATCGTCCGCCTCACCGGTGGATTATTATCAATCGCCCATGAGCATTCATCTTCTCGAGGAGGATTCAGATCCCAATCCCTTCTAAATGCATAGTAATTATCCTGGCCTCGGGACATATGTCGCTTAGGAGGGACTCGAGGACCTCGCTCAAACATAGACCTTCCCTGTCAAGTCATACCCCCATCTCTTCATGATACCTGTTTCTTCGACTATCCAATGTGTGGAGGATAAGTCCATTGTCATTTCGCTGCCAAGAAGTGATTCGCTACTGAACCGTGATCTCCCTTTCCGTGAAACCAAGTCTTTTTCACTACTTGATCTTCGTGGGATGACGAAAGTGCGTCCCCAAAGGAGTCTCGAATCGCTTTTGTGTAAAGCAAGATGACCGAAGTCGGGTGTGCAACTCGATCGCTATAAACTCGCCATCACATCATTCAAAAACGAGGATACTCTAAATCGCCATTTATTGATTCATCGGAATTTGCCAATTACAATGTTCATCCGACGATTCTTCATCGCCAAGATTGATTACAAGGTACAATGTCATTTAAAACAAAACCTCCACTATAACCAAGCCCTGCTGTGACGCCTTCTTCACCGTCCGTGACTGTCCGATGGTTCGCCGACTCATTACCGAGAGGAGAGAATCGGAAATAATTCTCCATCCCCTTAAACGGTTGTTTGTCCACACCACCGCCTTGACTCATTATTCGTGGTCTACATATTTGAGACACCGATGAAGAGTAGATCGGACTATAACGCTATTGTGGATCCAAGGCTCAACTCCAACAATAAGTTATAGGAAGTCTCACAATCACATAGCAAGTGACTTCGACTTTAAGTCCCCATTTGGCACTTAATCCGATTTTACCAAGCGGGCGGACCCACCTAAATCCGTAGATCATTGTGCCATGATGCTAGCTTGTCGGGTGGATTCCAAGGTGATACATGAGGCTAGGGCATGATGCTCATTAATGAACCCTGGACGACTTGGATCCTGCTAACTTCAGAACCAATATACCCGCGAAGTATATAGCCTATCGTGTTTGAATTCCTCACCGCATATCCTCCTTTGTAAAAGTGATGCAGGGAAGTGTTTAGTCGCAAGGTTGCATTGTCGGGCCGACTCTTCCGACTCGCCTAACTGGTGAGGAAGACTTCAATCGGCAGGGCTTCTTGAAGAGCTTCTCGCCTTTGATAAGCGCAGAACTCATAGAGTGATCCTTGCGGGATATTGGCTAATTGGGCCATGACGCCGGCTGCATGGAGTTCGGTTCCCTGCTTATCTCTTCCAATCGGGCGATCGAATCGAGACCGCCGAGTTGAACTGCGGCCGCTTTGTGAAGCTTTTGGCGTACCACTTGTCGCTGGCGCTTTCTCTGCAGCAGTGAGGGGATTTGTTGGTACCCCCCCCGAGCGTTGGCATTAGGGTCGGGACTTCGGTACTTGTATTTGTACTCGTGGTCCACTCCGTGGCTGGCTTCTGTTCTTCTGGACAAACGGAATGTTACCACTGCTCATCGCCTCCCCGCATTGTGGAAGTAGCATGGCATGCTTTTCTCTCGCTGCTTTTTTCTTCAAGAAGAGGCTACCCATTGCTCATCTTCCAAGAAGTTCGGTGGACTCCACAAGACTTCGCCATTCGGGTCAGATAATGATACAAGTCCTTTCGCGCTGTTTGTGTGGGTCGCCATTTACCGTCATCGCAACTTTGACCACCTCACAGTTCAAACCATGTCAATGGCACCGACCAAACTTATGGATACCGTGATTCGCCCGACCTTCTTTCTTTGGACGGCTTCATAGTAATGACCCTACATCAATTAAAGCCCGGATTTTGTCCTTAAGGTCAAAACAGATTTAGTGGGTGATGAACCGCCTCTATGGTACGCACAAGATCTTGGGTCATTCGTTTCATCGCCTCTTGATTCTGAATCGAGGGAGCTTGATCTTGTTATTTTCCACAAGATATTTGAAGAGACCGGAATCTCGCCGCCCCTAAAGGAATAGGACTTCGAATCTCTACGGCCTTTCGCTTTTGTGGCCCAGTTGCCACGCTGATTGTGCCTCGCGGCGCCTGCCGCTGCCGGCCGCCGCTGGTGGAGTTGAACGCTTGGTTCAACCGCCGCCTTGGCTTGTTTCTTTTCCTTTGCCGCTGGACAAAGTTACGCTCGGAGCTTCCGCTGTCTACCGACCTCTCGCTTTTTCCTTTGAGGAACCTCTCGCTTGTTTCCACGAACCTTCAAGTCCTTCCACGCTATCGATGGTGCTGCACTCCATTGCTTCAAGCACATCTATCGATAAGTTGTCGCGGCAGTGTTGGAGGATGAACTCCTCCGCTATTGATCCCGACAGCTCATTGCCTTGTTCCTAATCGCTTGACAAAGATATCCACGCTTCTCCGCTTTTCGCTTCGCCGAGTTAACGCCCGATCGATACCTCGGTATCGCCATCAAAGAAATTGGTAAGGAAGTTAGACTCCATGTCGCCCCAGCCGGAATGCTCCCGCTTGAGACGGCGGTACCATTCAAGGCGTTCGGCGGTAACATCAACCATCGTGGGTTCATACGTAAATAACTCCGAGGTGTGAGAAATAAATCTGCGTCACGGGAACCCTTCCATCAAATGGTGTGAAGTTTATTGTTAAACTTCGATCGGCACGGATTGATTCCCATTCCCTGGTATGGGCAAGGAATACTGCCTTCTTTACTTTGAGCGGAAATCAATGAATTAATTTTGTCTCCAAGTCTTTGATCTTCGCCTCATGAGCAACGCAGCACAAGGCAGGGTTCGGTTATCATCTTCCTCGGCGCTTCCTCGATCCGAATCGCTATCATCTTCATCGACGCGACGCTGACTCCGACCTTGATGTTTTGTCGTGGCTTGATCCGTTGGTCGCATTTCTCTCATCGTCGCATGGCCAACTCCATTTCTAACTTGAAGTTTTCCCTGTTTATTCAACGCCGCTTCAGCATTTTGGCCACTTGATCTGCATCGATCATAAGTGTTTCGGGGCTCCTCTTCTAGATACAAGATGATCGATGCGATTATGGAGCTAATATCTCGACGCGATCATCCTCCGCGTAACCCCTTCGTAAGTTTTATCGATCTAGACCGCCGGATAGTCCCGACCGCAAACGAAGTTAGCCGCTATGGCGCGCTGAATAGCCCGCGGACGATGATTCTTTGCCGTCATATTATTAGTGACCTTCTGCAACTCACCCTCTGAGATCATCCTTTTGCGAATCGCCTTTGTCCTAGGTCTCTGATCTCCTGGTGAGTCTCGAAGACCGACACCCTTCGAGCTTCTTGATGGCAATTGCACTGAGAGCATCGCCTTAATGAGCTTGAGCACAAGCATGACCGCGCTAATTTGGGGAATCCCTTCGAGATTTTCGCACTTTGCACTGGAGTACGTACCATCGGCGTGTATCGGAGCAACTCGCCGTGATGTTGGCTGATTCGTATAACGTCCTCATCGCCGATGAAAACGCCTCCTTCCGAGGACGGGTCAATCCATCAAACTTCCAAAGTGACTCGCCTAGACTTTCGATGTGGGCTAAGTCTCAGCAGATTTCTGACTTCGATTTTCAATCCGATAGAGAGGCCGCAGGAATCTTCTTGTCTTGTTGGAACGGGTGCGACCTCCCCGCATGAGGAGTGACCCGTGATTCTCTTCGAGGACCGAGACGATCCTGATAGCCGGTTTGGTGGTGGTGACGGAGTTGGCTTCACCATCGATTCGCATGCACGCTTTGTCTTTGAGGCGCCGCCGCCTTGGGCTTTGGCGCTGGATTTGCAACGCCGTATCCTTCGGGCTTAAGTGCCAGACGAGTGTGGGTAACCGAGGTTGGGGCACCATTAGACTTGGGCCTCCAAACCCGCACTTTGGTGGCTTCTTTGCCACTTCCTTCTTTAACTCACGAGCCCGCTGCACCAAAGCTCGTGGCTGCGCTAGGAGTGCGCGCCGCGCCTCGGACGCTTGAGGTGGAGCGTTCCGCTTGACACGGACCCACTCTCGCTTGCTGACGGCTTGATAAACTGCCGATCACTTGAGGCCAAGTCAGGTTTCGATCTTAGATCCGCCAGAAGGACCCCATCCATGGATTGCATGGCCTTGGCAAGCCAGCGCTTGTCGCCGCTTTGGCGAAGCTCGCTGGAGAGTGCCGCGATCGCCGGCGCTCATCTCGCACCATCTCGACTTCGGCCGGCGGGATTTCCACCATGCGCGGTTGACTCGCTGGCCCGGGCTCTACATCGGAGGCCCATCGGGTTCTCCTTGCAACGAGACCTTCTGGAGCGCGGGGAACTGGATCTCGAGGAGGGTGAGGATAGGTACTTCAACTTCTCCGTCGAACCCAACCTCTTCTTCCACCAGGGATCCGCTGCAGCATCTAATGCACTTCGATCGAGGCCGGTGGCTCCCATCGTGGTCGCCACTTGTTCGCGTAAAAGTCGGATGATTGTCATTGATTTGAATTTTGCTTACGCCTCTTTGGCCTACAACAAATTCAAAAAGAAATGCCTTTTATTTTAAGGCGCATAATGAAAATCAAAAATTACAACTTTTCCTCGGTGAACAAACACGAGGATCTCTCATATATCGATCCTCGCCATGGGTTCTTTGCCCGTGTCGGACTTATTGTCCCGTGGACCACAAGCAATTCCAACCGTGGAGACCCGTTCGAACTACAGATAAAGGCTCGCTTCACAAGGAAACGGCTCCGAGGGGATCACACTCTAAGGAGAGGATCACCGAGCGGTGAGATCTACTAGGAGAAATAATAAATTATCCCCGAGATTAAGACTAAGCTTAATCTAGAGGGTATCAGAAGTTCGATTCAATTCGCTACCTTTGCTTATAGATCCGACGCCGATCGACTTGAGCTCGCCGGTGCTCGAACCGCAAGGCCGAGATCTCGCGAGGGCTCTTCAAGTCCGCCAAAATCCAAGAAAATCCCCCTCCATGAGCGACCCCCTATTTATACAAAACAAAGTAGGCTGGCTGCCAACGGGTGGTTCGGCCATTGTCGAAAGACTCGCCAGCCAGCCGGTGGCTCTACCAGTGGTCGGAGCCACCTGGCCACTTCTGGCTGGTGGTGCCGCCGGGCGCCTCCGCCGCTCGCCGCCCGGCCGATCGCCGCATTCTTCTTCGCCGATTCTTCTCGGGTCTTCCGGCTTAGTTTTGTTCTGATGTCGCCATTGTGTTCGAACCGTGGTCCGATCAACTTTCGTGAGCTCAAACGGTTCGCTTGCATCGACGGACTAAGCACGGTTGATTCCGCCTCGCCAACATTTGAATTTAGCCAACTCGCCCGCTGAGCTTTGGCGCTGGATTTGTAACGCCGATCCTTCGGCTTAAGTGCCGACGAGTGTGGGTAACCGAGGTTGGGGCACCATTAGACTTGGGCCTCCAAACCCGGGCGCACTTTGCGGCTTTGCCACTTCCTTCTTAACTCACGAGCCCGCTGCACCAAAGCTCGTGGTTGGCGCTAGGCGAGCGCCGATGCGCCTGGGTGTGGAGCTTCCGCTTGACACGGACCCACTCGCCGGTTGACGGCTTGATAAACCGTCGATCACTTGAGGTCAAGCCTCTGGTGAGTTCGATCTTAGATCCGCCAGAAGCGACCCCATCCATGGATTGCATGGCTCGCAAGCTTGCGCCATGCTTTGTCGCCGCCTTTGGCGAAGCTCGCTGAGAGTGCCGCCGACGCCGGGCTGCTCATCTCGCACCATCCGACTTCTGCCGGGATTTTCGCCACCGCGCGCCAAGTCGACTCGCCCCGGGCTCTACACGGAGGCCCATCTGTTCTCCTTGCACGCGAGACCTTCTGGAGCCGGGAACCGGATCGAGGAGGGTGAGGATAGGTACTCTTCAAACTTCTCCCCGGTCGAACTCAACTCGACCTCTTCTTCCACCGGATAGGATCCGCTGTTGCGCATCACTCCACACCTCGATTCGAGGCCGGCGGGTTCTAATCGGTCGCCACCTTGTTCGCTGTAAAAGTCGGGATGATTGTCATTGATCTGAATTTTGCTTACGCCTTCTTGGCCTACAACAAAATTCAAACAAAAGAAAATGCCTTTTATTTCAGCTTACAATGAAAACGAAAATTACAACTTTCTTCCTTTTGTGAACAAACACGAGGATCTCTATTTTCCCGATCCTCGCTATGGGTTCTTTGCCTGCCGGGACTTATTGTGTCCGGTGGACCACCGCAATTCCAATCCGTGGAGACCCGGTTCGAACTACAGACGAGGCTCGCTTCACGAAGGAAACGGTTACCGAGGGGATCACACTCACGAAGGAGAGGATCGCCGAGCGGTGAGATCTACTAGGAGAAATAATACGCTATCCCCGAGATTAAGACGGCTTAACCTAGAGGGTATCTCAGAGTTCGACCAATTCGTTACCTTTGCTTATAGATCCGACGCCGACCGACTTGAGCTCACGGCGTTCGAATCAAGGCGTCAGATCTCGCGAGGGCTCTTCGGTCCGCCAAAATCCAAGAAAATCCCTCCATGAGCAAGACCCCCTATTTATACAAAAACAAAGTAGGCTGGCTGCCAACGGGTGGTTCGGCCATTGTCGAAAGACTCGCCAGCCAGCCGGTGGCTCTACCAAAGTGGCCGAGCCACCTGGCCACTTCTGGCTGGTGGTGCCGCCGGGCGCCTCCGCCGCTCGCCGCCCGGCCGATCGCCGCATTCTTCTTCGCCGATTCTTCGGTCTTCCGGCTTAGTTTTGTTCTGATGTCGCCGTTGTGTTCGAGTCCGCGGACCGATCAACTTTCGAGCTCAAACGGTTCGCTTGCATCGACGGACTAAGTACGGTTGATTCCGCCTCGCCAACATTTGAATTTAGCCAACTCGCCTCGAGCTTCGCTGCCGGTTTTCCACGACGCTGCCAAGCCACTGGCCGCACGCCACTCACTTCATGGGTTCGCGACTCGCTTTATGCTTTATACAGATCACGCCGACGGCTGCTCGGTCGCCGCCGGATGGATCGTCGGTTGTCAACCCACCATTTACGAGTCTTGTTTGGGTATTGATAAGCAATTTTAACGCTTACGAGGTGGCTCACAGTGGTCGAGCCTCTACCACTTGGTCGGCACTCGCCAGTTGCCGAGGGCTCGCCAGTGGCCGAGCCACCTTGGCCACTTGGCCGAGGTGCCGTCAGGCCCGTCAGTTCTCTCGGCCGACTCGGCTGACATTCTTCGCCGATTCTTCGTCGATTCTTCGGTCTTCCGGCTTAGTTTTGTTCTGATGTCGCCGTTGTGTTCGAGTCCGCGGACCGATCAACTTTCGAGCTCAAACGGTTCGCTTGCATCGACGGACTAAGTACGGTTGATTCCGCCTCGCCAACATTTGAATTTAGCCAACTCGCCTCGAGCTTCGCTGCCGGTTTTCCACGACGCCGCTTTCATTGCCAGATACCGACTCACTTCATGGGTTCGCGACTCGCTTTATGCTTTATGCAGAATCACGCCGACGGCTGCTCGGTCGCCGCCGGATGGATCGTCGGTTGTCAACCCACCATTTACGAGTCTTGTTTGGGTATTGATAAGCAATTTTAACGCTTACAGAGGTGGCTCTACCAGCGTCGAGCCTCTCGCACATTTGTCGAGGCACTCGCCAGTTGTCGAGGTTCGCTTAAAGTGGCCGAGCCACTTTGGCTTACGTCAGTTGCCGCTTGCCTCGCCGCTCTCGCTGGCCGCTTTAAGGCTTTCTCGCCGATTCTTCGCCGATTCTTCGGTCTTCCGGCTTAGTTTTGTTCTGATGTCGCCGTTGTGTTCGAGTCCGCGGACCGATCAACTTTCGAGCTCAAACGGTTCGCTTGCATCGACGGACTAAGTACGGTTGATTCCGCCTCGCTAACGCTTGAGTTTAGCCAACTCGCCTCGTTGAGCTTCGCTGCCGGTTTTCCACGACGCGCCGTTGCTGGAGCCAGACGCTTCACACTCACTTCATGGGTTCGTCGACTCGCTTTATGCTTTGGCGATCACGCCGACGGCGTTCGGTCGCCGTCGGATGGATCGTCGGTTGTCAACCCACCGCTTACGAAGTCTTGTTTGGGTATTGTTAAGCAATTTTTAACGCCTACAATAACAAGCCAGATAAGAGGAGAGAAATCACTATAACAAACAAAAGGTATACACATAATACTTATTTATAATAACATAAGGGGAAAATTTTAAAATTGACCTTTTTCTTTTTCCTATACAGTGGCATGATTCTGCGTGTAACTTTATTCAGGGATATAACTGCCAACGAAGCATCAATTCTTGAAGACATGATCAAAGGTAAGTAGGTAATAACACTATCATATTTCAAGATTTCTAAGTATGAAGGTACACATTAATAAAATTCGTATTAAAGGCCACTAAACATAAAATTCACCTTATATTTATCTCAAATTTATAGAGGAGATATGCATCTCATCGTAAATTGCGCCAATAACTTATATCAATCTAAAAATATAACTTACTGAAAAAAATAAGAGAATAGTAAGTAAACCAAGCAAACATCCACATAATCAATAAAGAAAAAATATTACATTTTTATGCTAATATGTAGGGCTCAATCAGAACAAGCTGCCAAGACAATAACATCTCCATCAAGGCTCTTTACAAAATGTAATAGAAATTCAAATTACTGATAATGCAACCATCAAAGATTCGAAAGAGGTATAATCATATGAGACCTACTTTTAAATTTGCACAATTAAATCTAACAATAGTTTACCAATATACAGATACGCTATCGCACCTTTAAGGCAAAGATAACTACCATTCACAATAGAGTTGAGTCGTGGTTCTATGTTTGCAAAGGTTGCAACAAGAATGTGGTTAGAAATGTTAATAACGAGCGTCAAAATGATAAATGTTGCAGAATCGCCAATGACGTAGTACCAAGATTATGTAATATCATTTCTTCATGAAATAAACATGTCAAAATCAAATATTAACATTATAATCTAAGGCAAATTGATAATGAAAAATATAGGTATTAGTTCAGATCCTCTTGGAAAATGAGCAAAAGGTAACATTATTTGATACACAATAGAGTCTTTTATTGGATGCATAGCAAAACAATTCATTACAGAGAAAAAAGAAGTAATTCTTAACCTTATTTAAGTAATAAATTAGAAACACAAAAAATTTCCTAAAATTGTCCAGGAAAAAGATAAAGGTGGAGAATGATTGATCTCTACCAACCAAAAATAAAACGAAGGAATAAAAATACTATTTTCTCAATATTTTATAGAATAGTTTAATTTTTCAAGAAAATAAGAAATCTTTAGAAGGGATTTTCATGAACTTTTTTAGTATTTTTATATGCTTATGTGGATGATTTCATCTCATAAAAGCATACTAAAGTTAGCATTGCTTTAGTTTACGATTTTTTATGAAGTCTATCAAGGATTAAGACCTAACTCCATATTCTCTTTTGTGTCTTTTTAGACCAATAATAAATCATTTGGGCTTATTGGCCTTAATTATTAGTCTTTCTTTTATAACACTATTTTTCAAGTGTTTTTCACTTTTTCAACACTATACTTTTTCAGGTCAAGCTTGGTTTCATGTCGGTCCAAATAACATGATAATTCAAATTAACTTCGGGTTATATTTGTTACCTGTCAATTCATTTATCAACATGATCAAAATCTAAATTTGATGTAGATCATTCAACAAACATCAAAGAAAATAAATAATCACAAAGCTAAAGTTTAGAGACATAAATGAGCAAAACCATCTAAGTGGAACCGAGGAACAAAGTTTAGTAAGTAAATAAATCGAAAATATTTAATTATGATATTTAACCACGTGCATTGCACGTGCATAAAACCTAGTAAAGTAAAAAAATCTGAGCATGTGATATGATTCAACACCAAAATTTGTATTAATTACATAATTAATAAATAAGTGTTGACATCATTTTTGTGTAAAACAAGAATCATAAATGCATAGTATATAGTTTATTTCATTTTCAGTTGCATGTGCAAATATCTAAAATTGGCTATGAAAATTTATGATAGTGGAATACTTTAAACAAACAATACAAACAAATAAAAACAGACAAGGGAAGGACCTAAGTTTGGAGGATAGTACATCTAGCTAAACAGTCACTCTCATGGAAGAGAATCCTAGATTTGCATGCTAATTAACAATTATCATCAGTACGATCAAAAGCTTAATCTATTTTATTTTTGTTACATTAGACCCCTATACTTTATGAGTTCTACATTAGACTGTCCTATCTTCATATTTCTACATTAGACCCCAAAATTCATTGAATTGTTATAAATTATACCACAGTCTATAAAGTTGGTCCAAAAAGACCCTCAAATCTATTAAGGTCATTTTAATAAGACTCTCAATTATATGAAGACCTGCGGACTTGTTTAGAAACTTGAAGAATTGGGGGTCTAGTATACAATGAAAAAAAAAGGATTTTGGGTCTAATATGATAAAAACCCAATTATGATAAACAAAACTGACAACTATTCATCCCTCGATTATCACTGCCCTGTCCTCTCCTCACCAGTTCCAATGTTTTGACTAAAAACCCCTCCCTCCTGATTAAGACAAAAACAAAATCTCTTTAAGCATTAAATTATCAGCGCCACCCAAATCCTCACCCATCCTCAGTGGGCCCCGCACTTTCCATTCCTTTGCCCATACCCCTTCGCGCCTCGATCCCAGACAACCATTGCTTCACTCTGAAAAGAGAGAGAGAGAGAGAGAGAGAGAGGAGGAAAAAAAATGGTGGAAACAAACCCAAATCCTGCAGGTGATGCTACAGGGGTTCACCCCCCTCCAGCGTCAACAGCGGTTCCAATTCACCCGCAGATAATAGCGTCGGCGTCAGCGAGGGGAGCAGTGCTTCCTCCAACTGAGCAGCTTCATCAGCTTCAGTTCTGCATCCACTCTAATCCTAGCTGGCGTAATCTCTCCCTCCCCTCTTTTTTATTATTATTATGATTTTAATTGTTTACTAGCTTGGAGATCTCATCTGGGTTCCTGGGTTTTCATCATTTTGTTTGATCTTTGACTGTATTTTCCTTAAAAAGAATTTGCTTCTGTAAGTTTAGATGTTATTGACTTATTTAGAACCCAAATGGTAGCAAAAAGCAATTTTTTTGAAGTTGCATAATTTACATGCACGTGGGTTCTAACTAAATGAAACATATATAAAAATTTATCAAATCTTTTTTTTTTTTTGAACTTTTAGAGAAAAAATTCCCTAAATTAGAGTAAATTGAAGAACATGGACTGCTTATGAAAAATTTGGAAGCACCCTCTAAACCTGAAAATTTTACTTCCTAAGCCTGTATCGGTTCAGCTTGGATTGTTTTGATTATTAGCGCCCAAAATCATTGAAATTTTAAATTAAATAAGTCCCTTTGTCATTAGATGCCCAAGAGTCTATTTTGCAACCATTTTACTTTCTTACTCTGTTATTTGATGTTAAGAAATTTAAGGATGATAGCTAATGCATGTTGCGAGGATAGAAAGATGCTCTAGAAAAAAAAAATTCTTTTTGAGTAAAAGGTGGGATCAATTTGTTGAGAAGTCTTGAATCATAAACAACTTTTTTTTTCTTTTTGAGAAAAAAGTTGGATTCAGTGATTATCCCCGCAGTCAACAGCTTTTTAGGACCTTTACAAAGGAATCGAAGAGCAGGGCAAAGGAAAGGAGCCCCCGACTAGAATCTTTTATTGTCTCCGCAACTTGGACATTCTGATAAAATCATGGGTACATAATCCTAGGGATTATATCAGTGTTCTTTTGTCTATTTTGATAATTAATGGGTATTTTCATGGTGTTCTGAGGTGCGCTCGCTTCTGTATCCTCCATAGTTTATGATCATAGTTAATGATCAATTTACTGTTGTCCTTGAAGTAAACCTTCGTGTTGCACCACGTAAATATTTCTTGTTTGAGTTTTGCTGTTCTTGTCTGTTTTCTCATTAACCTTAACAATTCCATCCTATTGCATTAGTGAGTTTCAATGAAACGGTTTAAAACAAAACAGAACATCTTGTCAATATGGGGAAAATTTTTTCAATATCTAGCTCAAATTCTTTTGTAGAGAAGTCTTATGTTTGATTTTTCTTTCCGATGTTCACATTTTCATCTTCATCATAAAAAAATCTCCAATCCCCAATATAAGAACATCTGTCAGATACAATAAATCCTTATAAACCATGGATATGCAAGAGTGAGCACTTGCAAAGAAGACTAATATCTTCATTCTTCCAAAGAGGATCCCATGTTGCTAATTAAGTACTCTTATTTTCAAAGTTCATCATATTATCTCTCTATCAGTTAAAGGACTATTCTCCAATTGAAATTTGTTATTTCTGTTGGGGGAATTATTTTGTGGATGTTTACCTACCCTATGTATATCCAACAAATGGGATGAATGTTTTCTATTATATATTTTTTAATTTGTGTCATTTATGATGTGTCCTCTAATTTTGTGAATTGATTGTTTGATACACTCTGTTTGACTTACTCTTAATACAACAATGAACAATTTACAGCTGAAGCTTTGATGCTTGCATTCCAACACTACATCGTGATGCTGGGTACGATTGTAATGATATCTTCTGTTCTAGTTCCTCAGATGGGTGGCAGCCATGTAAATTTCTTGACTTAATTCATTTTTCTAAAGATGGCATATTTGCAATATACACTTCCCCATTACTAGTTTAAATAACATTCACATCCTCTTCCCTCAAAATAAATCTTTGAATCAGGGAGATAAAGCACGCGTGATTCAGACATTTCTCTTTATGAGTGGGGTGAATACACTTCTTCAAACATTAATTGGAACTCGGCTTCCAACAGTGATGAATCCTTCCTTTGCATTTGTCATCCCAGTGATGACTATAATCAAAGATTTTTCTTCAAGGCCCTTTACCAATGAACATGAGGTAAATAAAGCGAAGTCGAACATATCATGTATATCTCTTCGAAGTTTTTGGCTATTCTGTTGAAGAAAATAACCCACAATTTAGTTGATCATAATGATTAAAGTTGGTCTTTTGCAAGTTTGTCTATTTTAGTGTTCCTGTCATTTCTATCTTTTTTTTTTTTTTTTCTGTCCGAGATTATTGAGATCTTGAGTAGACTGGTGTAAGCTTGATAGGTTATATGATGGAATAATATACAAAATTATAGGGCACAAGTGAGATATTTTCCTTGCTCAAATGATCAAATTGATACGTAAATATAGAAATGTCATCTAATTCTACTATTGGCAATCTCAACCTAATCTATCCTCATGGAACTTGCAGAGATTTGTCCATACTATGAGAGCCATACAAGGAGCACTAATTGTTGCATCATTTGTTAATATAGTTATCGGGTATAGCAAGGCATGGGGAAATATTTCAAGGTAACAATGCTCTAAACCACTATTGAGGGAAACTTCAACCTTATGTGAAGATCTAATTTGATGATTGGATTTTACAAATATTTCTTCAGGTTCTTCAGCCCTGTAGTTATTGTACCTGCTGTTTGTGTAGTGGGTGTAGGGCTATTTGAGCGAGGCTTCCCTCAGGTATGCTATTTTCTTATTCCATATGATTTAAAGTTTTGAATTTTATTTTAGTAAGTGGTATATTACTATGAAAGGGGAAAATAGATCATTTGATGTTCTTGATTGCCTACTCAATCAGCTGGCGAAATGTGTAGAGATTGGACTGCCCATGCTAATTCTGTTGGTTGTCCTTCAGCAGGTGAGTTCACAAACCATGTCATATAACAATTGTAAGGGAAAAAAAAAGAACCTATAGAGGGCCCTTTGTAGATGTTATGACAAAATCCCCAGGATAAACTAATATCAATCGCACGAAAGTACAAAATATATCGAGAACACAAGAACACACAGATAAACGTGGTTCGGCTTATAGCCTACGTCCACGGGCGAAGGAGGAGAATAGCTTTACTAATTGTGAGGAATACAATATGGAGATCACTCAATCCCAATCACACCCCAATAATCTCAATACAATCTCTCACAATCTCTAATAACATAGAGCAAACCAAAAGAGAGAGCCAACTCGAAGAATCCCTGAACAAATAGCTTCGGCCTGCAGAATCAAATAGAAGCTAACTGCAGCCGTGCACTCTCTGGTGGATTACCTCTACAAAAGAAGAGCTTGATGATATTTATATAAAGGCCCTTCATACAATTCCCTATCTAATAAGATGTCTTACTATATATTAATTGTAAGCACTTTGGAGTCTTGTGAGTCATGAAACGATAGAAAATCAACTCCTGTGAGAAATAGGATTTAATTTCTCAACCTTATCATTAGTTCAATCAAAGTGTCGGCCTAGTGTCAAGCGAACCCAATGAGATTTCGGATCCGGGTTTTCTGGGTCCAAGTATTTGAGGCACACTAACAGTAGAAAACCATATAGAGAGAGAACAAAACATCACAAGTATCGCACTACCAATCTTACATCAACAATCGTTATACAATTCAGTGCAATCAATATCAGTGCAATCATAACAATGTATCAGTGCAATCACCAACTTTAAAAATAGAGTTCATTGCAGATAGAGCCCCTATACTATTGCCAAACTGCAGATTGGTCCCCTGTACTTCTATTATTGCAGAATGTAGATAGACCCCTTGGATTCTCAACTCCTTTAGTTTTCCAATTTAAATTAGTTATATGTATTGCTCGTTGTGCAAGTTCATAGTGTGTAAATCAGTTTATGAAGCTCATATGTTTCAGTTAATTATGAAATCCAATCTTAACGTGAAAGTAACAGAGTTTGAGAATCCAGAGGGTTTATCTGCTACGATAGAAATACATGGTATTTATCATCAATTTGGAATAGTACAAGGGGTCTATCCGCAATTAACCCTTAAAAATATGTACTGGTAACTGGTACATGTTTTTACATCTCTTACCTCCATGTATGATTTTATATAGATGCCCTCTATAGGATTTTTTGTATGCTATGTGCAAACAAGCTTACCGGCTTTTTAAAAACTCTCCATATAGTACATGAAGCATGTAAACGAGGAAGCATATTTTGTGATCGAGAGGTTTGCTTTACTAGCTTGCATAATGATTGTCTGGGCTTTTGCTGCTCTTCTCACTGTCAGCGGGGCTTATAACAATGCTGCTCTTCTAACTAAGGTGCATTGTCGCACTGATCGTTCCTTTCTTATGTCATCTGCTCCATGGTAGTGCTTTAAAACTCACACTTCTTTTTCCTGAAGTTGATATTTCCCTTTAGTTTTCAGCTTTATATTTGCCATTGTAATGATTGTATTGGGATTTTATTTTCAGGATTAAGATACCCTACCCGTTTCAGTGGGGTCCTCCAATTTTTGGTGCAAGTCATGTATTTGGTATGATGGGTGCAGCTCTAGTTTCCATTTTTGAGGTTTGGGTTTTATACCAAATTCTTCCTCTTTATCTTGCAATTTTATTCTGTTCACATATTTCCTAAAAAAAAGGACGCATTTTCATTTAAATTAGTCCCTTAATCTTTCATTATTTGAAATTAGTCCCTCAAATCGTTGAAATTGCCATTAGCTTCCCCAATTCTTACATCATTTTGAAATTAGTCACTCGAATCAAGAGTAGACGTAGCAATTAGAGGGATTAATTCGTAACAACATATGAGAATTGGGGGGACATCATAGCAGTGTCAATTATATGAGGGAATAATTTCAAAATAACTTAAAGTAGGAGACCTAATAGCAATTTCAATGATTTGAGGGCCTAATTCAAAATATTAAAGATTTAAAGGACTAAATATCGGAAAAACCCAAAAAAACGTATTAAGTTTGTTTCATGAATTTTGTCAGCGTCATGTATAATTTCCTCGATTTCTGTTAATTGCAGTCGACAGGCGCACATTATGCTGGTGCTCGACTAGCAGGAGCTACGCCACCTCCAGCTCATGTGCTTAGCCGAAGCATTGGTCTTCAGGTTTGTTAACTTAACATTGTCTGGTTACGCTTGATATTTCCTTTTTCTTGTTTTTGTTTCTTCAATTCTAAGTTTTGGGTGGAGATGAGTATCAAACTTCGCAATGTGGACTTCAAAGAGCTTTTTTTAAAGAAATTATAGAGATATCATGTTAATGCTACAGAAAAAGAGGAGCTATTTCCTGATAACAGCAATTTTAGTGCAAATAAATGTACTATTCAGCGTTCATTTTTCTTCTGCATGTTAGTAATATATAGCTGTGTAGTAGGCCAACGTGATTATTTGTTTCCTTGTGCAGATTAGCTTTGTTCTTGAATGGTTTCCGACATAATTAAATTTGGTGGAAAGAAAAAGTGTTTTTGCAATGAATTAAGTAATGTTTGTTACGGTACAAAATAAATGCAATGTGCAGTAATATTGCAATCGAATTGGCCAAAAAATATGCATTGATTCATATTACGTAATAGTTTATGAAGTTTTGCATTCCAAACATCCATAATATTAACAATTGTTACATACTCAGAGCACTCAAACACGAACATCTATAGAATTTGTAACACAAGATCCAACATTTTACATGCATAAAGATAAAAAAACGAATGATCTCCATCAATATGTGTACAGGGTGTCGGAATGCTGCTTGAGGGAATATTTGGCGCTGCAGCTGGTTCAACTGCATCAGTGTAAGGCTTCAACAAGATTTTCTAGTTCAATCGGTTTTAAATTGTCAGTGATTGTAAGTCATTTGATGTAGTGAAAATGTTGGACTCCTTGGATTGACACGAATTGGAAGCCGGAGAGTGGTGCAGATATCAACTGGCTTTATGATATTCTTCTCCATCTTTGGTTTGTGTTACCGACTTTTTTATGCTGAGCGAAAAATCACAGTGTAGATCAGCATAACTTGAGACTAATCTCTACATTTTGCAGGAAAATTTGGGGCATTTTTTGCATCAATACCGTTGCCTATATTTGCTGCTATGTATTGCGTTCTGTTTGGCCTTGTCGGTGAGATAACAATGAATCATCTTTACTTTCTTTCATTGTTTTTGTTTGTGTAATTTCACAAAACTACTTACAAAGCTTTTTCATTAGAGAAACTACCATGAACTTTCAAAATACAGAAAAATATCATGAACTATTGAAAATTGTTGCTAATGGCTTTAATGCCTTAAGATAAAGATCTAAACTACCCCTATTTGTCTATCAATCGACAAAGTGTATAAGGGTAATATAAAAGATGTATAAAGTAATGCTAAGGGCAGAATTATCCAAAATATGTCACATGCGAAGCACATGAATGAAAACTTATCTTAATTGCCATCAGGCATGGTAGTTCATTGAAAAATTTCATGAAAGTTTTCTCCAATAAAAAAGTTTATGGTAGTTTTGTGAAATTTACCCTTTTTTATTTCAGTTTGTTTCTACTCATTTCTCACTGTGCTTCTGATCTGTGCATGTTATAGCTGCTACTGGAATATCATTCATTCAATTTGCGAACAACAACTCGATGAGAAACCTCTACATAATAGGTCTCTCCCTTTTCCTCGGGATATCAGTTCCACAATATTTCAATGAATTCACCAGGTCTGCTGGCCACGGACCTGTGAAAACAAATGCCGGTTGGGTAAGTGACAAATTATTAGCATTGTGATGCAACCTTGTTTCTTCTTGTTTTTATTGATTTGCAATGGACTACATTTCCGGCAAATATGCAAATCCACTAGGTATGCATATCCGAAACATGGATATGAATTTGGAAATACATATACAATAAAAATGCCTATGTCCAAACTATAGAATTAAGGTTAATTTCCCGCAACAAATTTTGCATGCATCATTCTACATGCAACATTTACTACATTTACATTTGTTGCATACCAACCAACCCCTGAAAGCCTTAAGTGTAGCAATATGAAATAACTACCCAAAAATATATTACGGTTATTTATGCATTGTTATTATTTTGCAGTTTGATGACATACTGAACACAATGTTTTCATCCGCTGTACTTGTGGCGATAGTCGTTGCTACGGTTCTTGACAACACGCTGGAGGCCATGAACACGGCCTCAGACAGAGGTCTTCCATGGTGGGTCCCTTTCCAAAACAGAAAGGGTGATGTTCGAAATGAAGAGTTCTACAGTTTCCCGATAAGGATACATGACTTCCTTCCAACAAGATATCTCTGAAAATATATGTAAAAATTTCGCTGCTTTAAGTTCGAAAGCTGATGATATGAGCTGTTTTTAGGTGGTTTACAAGAATTTTGTGTAGCTTGTGTTATAACTAGGAGGTTTTGTTTGTGTGATGCTAGTTAGTATGTTGTTTGTTGTCAAGTTGTTACGCTCCTTATTTTCTCTGGGTTGTAATTTGTACAGAGATATTACATTTTATTTGGTAGCTTAAATGAATTGAACCCAGGTTTTTTCTGGTTTCTTATATCTGTACAAGACTTTGTTATTATTCTATAAATATTAGTTTTTACTTTTTATTGATTTATCACATCTCATTTTCCATTTCATTCTAGCATACTGTATATCTGCTTTTTTTGAGTAAGTGTCCATAATGCATGAATCACGAAGCATAATGGTTACAGAATTGATATTTATTTAATGCATCACGAATGTCGTAGGCTAGGTCTACTTGATAGAATTGATATTTATTTAATGCATCACGAATGTCGTAGGCTAGGTCTACTTGATACTCGGGCTCTTTTCATCATATCCCACAATGGTCATAAACTTACAGTATGCACTGGGAAAATTTTCTCCTTGTTCCAGGGAGAGTTTTTCGACTTCTTGAGATGATTTATATTCTCCAAATAGAACTATTTTCATTTAGTTTGAGTTGTCTTTATCAATAACAAAGAAAAGTATAAATCTTCTCCTAATTGAAGTATCACCAATAATCCACACACGAACAAGAACCATCCTTGAAGTGATGAAATCTAGTTCTATCTCTTACCACAATCTCCACATCATACACTCTAGAAATCAATTTAGTCATAGTGTGACAATCTCCACAAACTCTCAAGTTCTTCAGTATTCTTATCGGCATCCCCTTCTTCACATTAAGCAATCCAAATGCAATAGCAATCCTCTCACTATGAAACTTCAGAGACCCCGATTTCACTCCCTCGACTCCAGCCACCATCGGGGCCTGCGACGAATCTGGCCTATATCCAACCGACGCCAGCTTATCTTCTATTTCACCCATTTTCGCATATATCTCATTCGACTGAGGATGCGAAGTATCTCCAGCAATGAACTCATGAACGAGCCCATCGATTTCTATCGAACTACATCCTGGCTCCTTTTTTATGCCCTTTTCCGACATTATTTTTCTAACCGATCCTACATCGTTCCATCGGTTCGCTAAGGCGTAAACCTTTGAAAGCAGCACATAAGTTCCACTATTAGCATGTTTGTCCTCTGCCTCAATAGCTTTTTGCGCTACTGAGCTACTAAGATCAATCCCAACATTTTTCTTACAACAAGCATCGAGAATGCATCTCCATATAATTGCATCTGGCTTACAGTTCATTTTGTTTACTACGTCGAGCGCTTCAGATATAAACCCAGCTCGAGCTAGCAAATCGACCATGCACCCGAAATGCTCGAGCTCAGGTTCTAGCTCTAACTCATTAGTCATAAGACCGAAATACCTTCGTCCCTCGTTCACAAGTCCTCCATGTTTACAAGCACTCAAAACAGCGATAAATGTAATAGAATTCGGCTTCAGACTGTCAATTGCGCACAAATCCTCGAACAAATTCAAAGATTCTCGTACTCTACCGTGCATTGCATATCCGAGAATCATCGAATTCCAAGAAGCGACATCTCGAGTTGGCATTCGGTAAAAAACCTGACGAGCCATCCGAATAGCTCCGCATTTCGAATACAAATCAAGAAGCGAGTTATTTATCAGAACATCATCAAGAATATCTCTGTTACCGCGGCCGCATTTGTTCATCATGAGCGCGTGAGCCCATAACCCAAGGGATAGACACCCCAACCCCGCGCACGCGCAGAGCACGCTCTGCATAGTGTACCCATCAGGCTCCATTCCCTCCCTCATCATCGACCTAAAGAGCTCGAGGGCAACCTCGTAGTCTCCCGCCGACGAATACGCATCGATAACAGCATTCCAAGACACCTGATTACGTGTCAACGTCTGGTCGAATACGCATCTAGCTAGAGTCAACTCTCCACAAGAAGAGTAGAAGTGTACCAAGCTGTTGGATACATAAACGTCGGAAGAGAAACCGAGCTTGATTATGTAAGAGTGAACCTGGCGGCCGAACGAGTAAGCGAAGAGGAAAGCGCAGGCCCGGAGGATGAAGGGGAAAGTGTGGTTGTCGGGTTGGTACCCGATAAGAGCATGCGGCGATATAGGTGGAGAGATAAGTTGCTGCGCTTGTCGTTGACGAGAGAGCGGCGGCGGGAGCTGGCGCGGATGAGGGAGTTGAAGCAGAAGGAGTTTGGGGGGAGAGAGGGAGCGAGAGGACGGTCGAGGAGTTTGCAGGCGTAAGAGAGGCTGTCATTGTTGATGATGGAGGAGTAGTAAACGAGGCGAGAGTAGAGGAAGAGGAGGGGGTTGTTTTCTTGGATTGAGGTTTTGAGAGCTCGGGCGTGGATTTGCTTGATGTGGAGGATGTTTGTGCTGTGTTTTTCTAGTAAAGGGAGGAGAGGGTGATGAGGAGGAGGAGGAGATGGTGAAGAGAGGGACATTGGTGATGAGTAGCAGAGCAGAGCAGAGCAAAGGAGAGTAACAAGGTAGCAGCATGCAAAGGATGAATGTGGAGTGGTTGTGTGGACAATGAATCACCTAATCCAATCCCTTTTGTTATTGGGAAGTGTCTGGATATTTTGCACTTTAACCCCGGTAACGATGTATTTTTAGGTTTCCACACAGATAGTGTCACATAAATATCATAAAATAGTCATTCGGGATTACGTAAAAAAAAAGATGTTTTGGAGTTTTCTGAAATTCCCAAACTACTTGGGGGTTAAGTGCCAAACAGCCAAGTTTACTACAGATTTAGTAAAATTTTCCTCATTTTAATTTTGGTTCAAAATTATGATTATTACTAATTTGTCTTATAATTTATTTTTCTTCGATTTTACGCTCCAACATAACTATTATTTTTAACAGTTACCGTTAATATGAAAAATAAACAAAAATTGGAAAGAAGAAGAGTGCACCGTGATGAGAAGTTTCTACTAGTCACTTGTTTACTTTCTTTAAAAGTCCCTTTCATTGTATTAGAACACATAAATGTGATAACAGTTGAGGGTTATAATTTTACACTATAAAATGTCGTTGCAGGTTGAATCTGTTCTGGATATATGTCCGGTAAGATTTGAATATAGATTGTTTTGATATTCTTAAAGTCATTTCCACTATGTCATGAGTTTTGTGATGGAAGAGGATTATAATTTTATGGTCTAGCATTCTTGCCATAATTTTCACAGTGAAATTTTCTACAATTAATAATGATTCCAACTTGCATGCCGAGATGCTAGATCTTGATTGTCGTTGGGAAAATCAACCCCCATCTTCCTATTGTCAATTTCATGCCTTACCACTTTGCTAAGCGCGTGATAAACAAATTTGGGCCATGGATTATAGACCATGGGCTCCTACACTGGACTTTGGGCCGTCTTCAGTATCACAATATATGTCCTATAACCCACTGATGGGAAAATATTGAAATAAATTAAGAATATGAATTTTTCTTCTTTCTAGGATCCACCCTATGCCCAATAAGCTATTAATGTTTGCGAGGATTTACACCCAAATGTTTTTGTCTGATAAGTATTAAACATAGACTGTGTGGCCCATTGACACTACAGTCCAAAACCACAGAAAATGATGTTCATTTTTTCTGATTTAGACCCACAAAGGATAAAATGGTTTTCGAGAAAGGAAATAATGGATATATAGATTCCTCTCTTGTATCTCGGTATTGTCGTGATTATTTCATTCGATATAACACACAGAATAGAATGATTTTTACAATCACGAAAACGTATAAATGTATGGACTGTTGCTCTCGTAGCAATCTATTTCATTCTCTTTTGGTAGATTCCTTTGGCAACTGGCTCCTAGCCTCCTAGCTTGATTACGTGTCCTCGTGACATGACCAACTGTGCATGAGATTCCCATTTGATTTGAGAGAGGAATATAAATTTAGAAATGGAGAGGTCCAGGATTTGAGTCCTGCAGAGATTACAAACAACCAATCAATTTCTCAAACAAAAGAAAAGGGAAAACAACAAACAAAATTCCCAAGTCTCGACGGCAGTTTTCGCAGCTCGCTAGATAATTGTTAGAGATGAAAACTATCACTTAAATGTGTGACGGGTTTTATTTGTATTTGAGATGCTCTGATAAGAACTTAGAATCTCTCAACTGCGTCAAAACATTAAAATTTTACTATGGTGAAAACCCTTTTTTTATGACCGAGCCCGGATTCGAGCTCAAGACCGTGGGAGCCGTATTGAAATTTTACTACGGTAAAACTTTTAATAATAAATAATTGCAATCCATTATAGTTAATGGGTTGAATTTGAAGTTTCAGTATTTTCCTGAGCTAGGAACTCAGTCTAATCACTGACAGGTTGTTTACTGCCTTAGCTTAATTCAATATTGAATTCTCTTCTCAATCCCAGCAAAATCCAAGCAGAAATCAAAGGACAGAAGGTGAACAATGCTAGCTCAGTTAGACATTCTCATAGAGCGTCCTGCATGTTAACTTTGTGAAAAGGATTATCTGACACTAACACAAAATAAACAGGCAGAAGAAAGAGGTAATTATGCAGAAACAAGGGTACAAATGAAGCAGCTTCCTACTAATCAACTGTTAGGGAATCTATTATGAAACCTGCAAGGAAATTGTTAGACTATTAAATTATAATCTCACCACTTCAGAGGTTTGGCAGGGTTCGGATTCTCAACAATAGTTAATACGATTTTTAACAGCTACCGTTAAATACGAGGTCTGAGTGTTACAATATTTTTAACCGCTACCGTCAATAAGATTTGATTGGTGAATTGTCTAGATTCTCTACAACCAAGGATATAGAAGATCTCTACCTGACTTGGTGTGGTGAAAGTGACTTTAGGATCGTCCTAGAACAATCTATGTTCAAATCTCACATATCACGTATTTAACGCTGATTTTACCGATGAAAAAACACTCAATTTGTGAAAACATATTAGAGTCTAAAATTATTTCACTCAAACCTCGTCACAACTTCGTAGCTTTGATGAAAAGGAAGAGGCCTTATACGAAACCTACGGTTCCCCTCCCCTGCTCAAGTCGACATAATTGAGTGACTTGTGGGAAAGGTCTAAGAATTTCTTGAAAAGGGGTCCTTGAAACCTGGGTATCTTCACATGGACAATTGGAAAACAAGAACTTGTGCTCAAAAGTTGATGACTTGGGGATCAGATACTAAAGATTTCTTTGCAACTTCCTGGAGACAGCGTATCTTTTCTAAGCCTATGCTGTCTTCCCCCTTTGACTTCAACAATCTAATGAATATCACTGGAATCATTTCTTGATGAGCAAGGACAGAAAATACTTGTCACTAAAAACACGGGGAAAAAACATTTCTACATAGCAAGGAAAGTAAAATTTATCCAGATTCAATGGATCCTGAATAAACACTATCTAGATTTAATAGATCCTGGATAGTTGATGCTCTAAGAAGCTAAACAGAATTTAGCCATAGTTATCTTCATCTGAGGAGAAGTCACATAAACATCACAAACTCTCCAAGTAACCAAATGAAGAAACAAACAAAGGGGATATAACACACACTCTCTGTGCCCAAAATTTCATGTGAACTACTCCACAAGTTCTCACTTCTCATCAATCTATCCTCTTCTTCCACTTTTTTTTGCTATATAACCATACCATTAAGTTATTATACCCGAAAATGCATCAGTATATAGTATTTATATAAAACATATCTGCAAAATCTCTCTTCAGTCCAGCTGCATCTATACACCCAGTCAGTATTCATCTCGACAATTTATACTCAAATTTATTTCCAGCTGTAACTTTCTGACTTCCCGTCATCCTCACAGCTGTCACCGGCGGTGACAGAGATCGCCCGCGACGAGCCGGCCAATTGAAGTGGGCCCTGTGGTGATCCGGATTGCTGGGAGGTGGTACAGTGTTCCTGAGGAACCCATAAGCCTCCCATTACCATAACGGGTCGGTTCGCTGAAGACGATGAGTTGGGTACTCTTCGCGTGTGAAGTCTGTATTTCTGTATAATAGAAAATGCACAATTTAATAAATCTAATAATAGTAAATTCAAATAAAAAAAAATGGAACCCAAAAAATCTCTTCATACCTGAAGATGGCTTTTAACTTCATCGTTGGTCAATCCATCGACCTTCATCAGTTCTCTAATTTGTTTGGGAGTTGCAACTGCATCAAAAAAAAAACATTTTTGTTAGTAACTAAAATCACTCATAAACTTTCGAAAATAATAAAAGATAAATAAATAATAAGCTTTTTTCCACATTTTAAATTCATTCTTTTACCCAAAATTATTTTGGGTTAAAATCCACCCACATCCAATGTCGTATTACATATATATCCAAAATATCCTAAACAAGATTGAACGATATTGGAAGTGTGGGGTTTAAAAATAAATATTGATAAAGGAGAGGGTTTAAAATGAAAAACCCCAGATAGATTGTTATTTACCTTGTGCACCCCCGAGCTGTTGAAGGGCCACAACAAATCGTCGATGAAGTTCAGGCGACCAGCAGCGTCTAGCCTTTCGCGGGCCCTGCTGCTGCGACTGGAGGCTGATGTGGCTGCTCACAGGAGGCGACAACTGGCATCTAGCGATTGGCCTCGGGGTAGAAATAACGCCGGAGCGGTGATCCTCAGGAACAGCAGAAACAGGACGAGAGACCAGAGAGAGATCCGGTAACCCCCCGGTAACCTTAACCTCCTCCTTTCTTTCGACGCCTTTGAACGGCACAAAAGCGCCACCAAAACTCTTGCTTTTTGATTCTAGCGATGGTGTTTCGCTCTCTTGGTGGTGATCCGATTCATCACCACCCTACAATAGTAATTATAAAAAAAAAATCCATTAAAATTCATAAAAATAACAATTTTTTATTTTAATTTTTAAAAATTTTGATTATTGGTACCTCTACGTTCTTCTTGCTATCTTTGATATCGTTGTTATTAATATGATCATTGTCATCGCTGTAATTATCGCTCCAGAGCTGAGCAGAGCTCATCCAGTTCATCTTATCTTTACAATCTTTTTCCAATTTTACCCCTCTTTCTTCGTCTAATTTACTTTTAATGGGCATGAATTCTTCTAGAACGTGTCGCTTCTCATTCCGGCATTTCTCCATTTCCTCCTTCATTCCACCGATCACTGTATCAAAAAAATCAATTAAAAAAATGCCCCAAAAATCCCAAAAAATCAGGAAAAAAATTAGATTTTGAAATTACCGTCGTTGAGGAGGAACATGCAGAGGGGGAGCTCGCGCTTGAAAACCTCGATCTTCCTTCGTTCGTCCTCGAGGTTTTGGACGTACTCTTCGAGCTTGGCGATCTTTTCGCCGTCGTCTTGGATCGAGGAGGCTTCTTTGGATAGAGTGGTGACGATTTTGGTGGCGGACAGTTTCAGATCAAGGCCCAGGTCAGGTGCCATGATCGCTCAATTTCTCTCTTTTTTCGGTGATTTCGTGAGTATTTTTGAGGATTTTGATTTGGGTTCAGATCTCTCTTTTTATCTTCCTCTCTTGCAAATTAAAATGAAACGGAGACCGGAGAGGAGAAGGGAGGTGGCCGATATATATATAGAGAGGGAGAGAGGAAAAAGTGAGTGGGATTTACATCGGATAGAAAACAAAGGGGCAAAAGCAAGTTATTTTGCGGTTTGCCCCTAGGGACATATTGTTATTGTAAGTCTAATAAACCACATGACTTGTTGAAAAAGTCATCTAATCCAATGAAAAACTTGTAACTATGTAAGAACTCGTACCATCACAATTTATATTTTAAAGTTTTTAAATTACAACATTTTATCTGTATATGACTAAGTTAAGGGCTGGAGATATTGGTTAGGAGCCAACATCGGTCGTTCAATTCACAAAACAGCGAACCCCTAGCGAGGGTAGACCGATTTCTCTATTTCTACATTGCATTTACATTATATTCTCTAGTCTATCTAGATTCTGGTTTCTAGATCTTGCCACACGTAGAAGATACATGAAAAATCGATCAATTTTCTTGCAGTACCAAATTTAACTTTATTATTAGTATCGGAATTTCTATGTAAAATCTTCACAGTTCTATCATAGAAAGGAGATCTAAAAGACCAAGGCCACGAGTTTAAGAGCTAACTCCGACCAACAACTAAAAAAATTCTATACAATTACATAGAAGTGAAATTCAAATTTTATGATGTATTGATTACTGAGAAAATCCCTTTTACATTTACACAAATCATTTACCTTTCTATTTTTATTTTTAATGCTTTTAACAATTTCTCTCTCCTTTTTCCTTCCACTAGATGAGTACTATAGGCATATTATATCAATGCGCTTTTTCACAATATTAAACGTTAAAGGCTAACTTCTTGATGTGCTTTTTGCAATACTGAAAATATAAAAGGCTAAAGTGAAATAAGGACAAAAAATTATCTGGGGTCTAAAATGCAAGAAAGCTAAAGAGGAAAAGATTTTGATAATTATCAAGTGGAGAACGAAGGAAGGGGCATTAAAGACCAAAAGATTCTCGTGGCTTCACAAGATCGATTCGTCGCGTAATGCGTCGCGGTCGAGTTACCGCTTCTTTCTCCATGCGGTGACCCGACTCGAAGAAGTGCTTGGAATCTAACAGTTTTTGCGTGTCTTGGGGTCCTCTCCTTCGAGATTCTTTCGGTTTCGCATCGCATAATAACTGAGTAGGTGGGACGTAGGTATCGGCAATAAAAGTAATATTTTTCCTTGATTCCCTTTATTTATTATTTATTTCTTAATGGGATATCAATTTATGGGTTTTTCATTTATGAATGAATGAATCGTATTAGATTCTTAGATTTTTTTAATTAAATGGAAGCTTGCTCGCTCATCTGTTTCGGTTTTACCTTTTATGGATGTTTATTTATTTAAGTTTTATTCTTTTGGGGAGATGTTTCTTTAATGTGAATTCAAATGCTTTGTTAAGTCTAGCAAGTTAGAAGTAGGCAATAAAATGAAGATTTATGGCTCCATTATTCTTTAACCTAATTTTTGTATCGACTATAAGAATTCTATTTTTATATAGGAATCATACTTTTATATTCAGTCATATTAGGGGAATATTATGTGAATTATCCAATCGGTTCTTCTAACTGATGTATTTATAGTGGTTTATCATTGTGCATGACCAAAATAATTCAACTAACTCTCACTCATTTTATTCACCTCCTACGGATGCACTTTTTTTTTTTTTTTGGGAACTCAATGCACTAATTTATTGTTTATAAGATCATCATCATATTCTTTTTTTCTGTTTCTTAACTGTCCAACATTTTGATTCATAAGATGTCAATTATTATTCTCATGCACGTCTGATAAAATATTTCCTCCGATTTCATGGATATTCATATAGTCACATAAGACTTTGGAAATACTTTTCCCTTTTAAATACTGAATGTTTTTTTTTTTTGGTGTGAATCGCATTATCCTCTGACTCACTTTTATAAGGAATAACTAATTCTAAATAATAAAAGTGATGCTATTATCAGATATTTCTTGATTGTCAAGATTTATGCTTCAATTGGAGAAGAAAATATATATCTTTTAACATGATCCAAAGTTTAAATTATGATTCATATTATTTATTTATTTTTATTGGATATTATTTATTTGTTATTTTTACTTTTAATTTCTAATATCTTTCCTATTTCTGTTCTTGCCATTGTCATATGGAAATACTTTTGCTAGGTACTACTGTTAGATATTTACCTACATGGACTAAGAAATATGTCCTCATTATTTTGTTTAGAGACGAAATTAGGTGTCAAAATAAAACAATAAAATTGAATAGTGCATGCGGAACTATTGCCATTTTGGAATGCTAACGAATCATCTTTTAGAAAGTTCCTCAAATCAAATTTGTATCTCTTCTATTTTAGTCAAAATAATTATATCTCTTCCAGATAGCTAACGCAAGATTTTTGGCATTCAACTGGATTTGTTTGATTGGTAAATTAAAATTTTCTTAAAAATGATGTATTTGCTTTTCAATAAATAATTGACCTATAAAAATCAAAAGCATGACTCAAATAGCTGGATAAAGATTATAACTTGTAGCAGCTGGAATCAAATAAAAGTTGGACTCCTTAAATGCAATCATTTCCCCAAAATATAAAACAATAAAAATTACGAGGTCTAAATTTATGCCATGCAATCTACAATTAATTTGTTTAGACATTCAAATCTTATAAGTTGAATTCGGATCTTCTCTAATCGGGTGGTAGTTAGAGAGGATCAAATTACCACGGTTCTCACCATGTGTTTCAATTGCAATAAATGAGATCAGACTACATAATATTTGAACTTTCACAAATATTAATTTTCACAATAGTGATTTTCAAGACAATAATGGTTATCAAAGATAACGGTGAAAATTTTATGTGCCCTAATATCATCCCCTGAAATTGAGATGAACAGAGAGAATTGGGGTAAATGGTTCATCTCCAATTGTCACTCAATGACCTAATTGAAAATGATCCGAGCTCTACAAACCACATTGAACTTGTCATCCCAATTAACCATTGACTCAAAATATTAGGATATACACCATTATGTTCGAACACTTAAGTTGAATTTCCGATTATACATTTCTAATAAAACTTAATTTATACAAGTTGATAGTAGAATCTTCAAAATGGCCCTTTCTTCTGCATTGGAAGTTTGGAACTGTTCTGATAGAGTTTTCGCTCTAAACAAAGAAACAAAAATTTTCTATTTTTATTCTTCTAAAAGACCTTTTTAAATTTAGACTACCCACCAAAAGTAAAGTAAAAACGTTGGCGCTCTTTATCACGGAAAATCACAGGCAGCCCCTGAAACCAAAAAGACCCATCAAATCAACGGCCAGGATGAGCCCATCGTCTCCGACTGCGACCGATCAAACGATAAAGTCTAGTGATATGGAGGGCTGATGATTCCGATGGTGACGTGTCCTTTTCAATATCCAAAGCTCCCCCAGCCCCCCCTACTCTGCACCGTACATTTTCAGTCCCACCCACTCGAGAATCATGAGATGCTGTTCAAATGCAATAAACAAATAATAAAATGCATCAGATTCTTTCCATGATGGCATATTCGAAATATTTATGAATAATGAGGGGTAGAATCGGGGAAAGGAGATTTCTGCTCTGATAGCCGCTAATTTCGCGCCGAGGAATGACCGCCGCGTACGAGCTGTAAACTGACGACCAATGAAAGCGAGAAGCGTGGACAGTATTTTGATAATTCGATTTTCGTTTTAATAATTAGTTAAATAAGCTTGATATTTTTGAAGTAAGTCCCTCACATCATTGAATTTGCTATTTATGCCCTCGAATTTAACAAATTATTTGGAATTAGACCTCATATTTCGCTAGCATTTGATTTACTGGGGAATATTTCATTTACCTTTGATTTTTTGTCATGGGTTTCTGTTATATCCCTCAATTTAAATAAAATCTGAACTTTTTTCCTTTCAAAACCGTTTAAATCCTAGATTTGAGTTCTCAAATCAGTTCAAATTTGTTACTTTAAATTATTCGGATTGGAGAGTGGTTACGACTAATTGAGAGTAAAAATGTAACTCTCCAAGTGTGGTTGAACAACTAATTCAAATTAGAAATTTAGACGAATAACTAATGGAGGGACTGATTTGAAATAAATAGCTGAATTTTAGGGACTAATTAGCAATTTCATCTATTTGAGAGACTAGTTTTAAATTTTTAAAATGCAAGGGACTAAAACCTAAAAGTATTTAATTAACTATTGAAAGGGAATGCGAGAAAGAGAAGGGTATGATGAATTTGGAAACCTTGCAAGGGTTTTGGATTCTTTGTAGCATCCAGTCTCTGTCAACCACGTGGTAAATGGCATCTAGAAATTATTCTAAAAACTCCCACTATTTTTGTGTTTTTTGGAAAATAGAAAATTGTTGCTTGGCTTGAAGATAAGGATTCTAGGTGTGGGGTGGGTCCCAGCAGGGGGAGAGGTATCCCGGGGGTTTGTTGAAAGGACGGTGAGAGAGAGAGAGAGGAGAGAGAAAGATGCTTTTAGTGGAGAGCTAAAGGACAAGTAACAAGTTTAGAGAGAGAGAGAGGGGGAGGAGAGAGAAAGCCAACAGATTCCTGCTACTAGGTTACGCCACTCTCTGTTTGAAAAGAGAATCTAACGGCCTTCACGTTTTCCTTACTTTTCTGCTCAACTACTATTCATGCTCTTTAGATTCTTTGTTTTAGGAAAAGATAAATAAATGGTTTATTAAATAGTTATTAGTCCCTAAAACCTTTGGAATTGCTTATTAGTCCCGCAAGTCTTCCAATGGTCCCTCTGGTTAACTCCGACTAGATTTGAGCGAAAATATTTCCTCCAATCTAAAGGTTTTAGAAGAAATTCCCGCTTCACTCCTCCGTCAAGTTTATTAATCCGTTTCTTAACGAGTTTAGATAAATCTGGTTAAAAGAAATCCAAACCTACTAAGATAATCTTCTTTAATGGTTGTAAAAACTGATTACAAATTCTATTAGAACACCTTATAGAAATGGATAATCTATATCGTTCAGGGGTAGCTGGGGGTCATTTTGAGAATTTCAACTCTTTAATTTATGATATAAACCACTCTATTCATACATGGATAATTCAGATAGGATCTTCAGTGTTAGACACTATTATAAACCATTCTAAGTCTACCAACATCCGTATTCCCTCTAAAATCTATGAAATCTTCTAACTAAGGAGTAATTTGATAGTTGAGGCTGTTGGATTAAGAGTTGGTCCAACCAGGGTTTGAAATTTTAACTAAAAATTTAAAAAGGACCAATTTGCAAAGCCCCATAGGATTTGAGAGACTAATAAACAATTTTAAAGACTTAAGGAATTATGAAGATTTGGGGGACTAATATTTGAAAACCCAAAATTAGGTTTGTATTTTACAAACAAGTATAGAAGAGGTGGCAACTTGGATGCAACGTGACAGACTGATTGAGGTAGATCCAAAATTATTGTGTGTAGATTGGATATTAATGAGTTTATATCATAATTTTATTTATTAAACTATTTATCCTGATATAATTAATGAGATTAGTTATCCAGCTTGAATATCAGGTGTTTAAATATTTTAATTAGTTTTTCGTTATTGATTAACGAAAATATGTTGATGAGACAGCCTAATTTTATTAAGTTATCACCTAATAACTTCATTTTTCCGCTGATAACCTAATACTTCAATTGATATCCATGATTCGAGCAAATTTACGAAAAATTAGGATATCCAAAACGGAAAGATTAATATTGTGAAAATGAAAAGATGTTCTCAATAGAAATGTGAAGAATGTGATTTGGAAAATCTATGTGGAGATAATGCAATCAAAATTATTGGAAAAGAAATGCAATTTGCATGATTGAGTCATAAGGAATAAGAACGGATTCACCGATCTTTGTATGAAGCTCCAAGTGTGATTCACTGATCAAGGCTAGGTGAATTTACACGGTTTGTTAATCATTTCTTAGGGCAAGTTTGGTTTTGTTGGAACTTATAATAAGTTGCTTACTTATATAAGCAATCGAAAATGGCTATTTGATAATCATTTATCAAAAAGCTGCTACCAAAAAGAATTAAAGTGTTTGGTAAAATTTTGCTTAAAGCTCATTATAAATTAAAATTATCTGAATACACATCGCTTTAACTTCACGCTTATTGGTAATAGAAAATGTTTGTCAAAATCTAAAGGGTATATATATATATATATATATATATATATATATATATATATATATATATATATATATATATATATATATATATATATATATATATATATATATATATATATATATATATATATATATATATATATATATGGGAAAAATGTTAATAAGGTGGCACCTTAGATTCAACCTAAGATAGCCTTCAAAACTACATTATAAGCTATCAAATTACTCGATCCACTCGTTCATTTTAATTTATATGTTTTGGATTGTATACAAATAAAAAATTAGCCATATTGGATTGTAGTACTCATACATCAAGTGATTGTAAAATTAACGGTTTTACGATAATATAACTAAAGAGACAATGAAAAATATGTGTTAGAAGTATTCAATCATCATGATTTTTATTTTATAGATGTTTTGAGACATTTAGATCACGATGAATGGAGCGGATCATCAATTGGAATAGTTTAATTTATGAATCAAGAGGCTACCTTAGATTGAATTTAAGGTGCCACCTTATGAACACTTTTCTCTCATATATATATATATATATATATATATATATATATATATATATATATATATATATATATATATATATATATATATATATATATATATATATATATATATATATATATATATATATATATATATATATATATATATATATATATATATATATATATATATATATATATATGAGGTGGTGACTCATTTCTAAATAAGCTACCAAGAGATAGAGTGGTGATGTCCATACCTTTTGATGTGATCTAAGAATGTGCCTCACCACATGGCATTCTGCTCATTTAGCAAAAATGAGATATCACCTCATATATATATATATATATATATATATATATATATATATATATATATATATATATATATATATATATATATATATATATATATATATATATATATATATATATATATATATATATATATATACACAGTGTACAAAATAAAAATAGCATAAGCTACTTTTAAAAGCATCATTGGTTGCTTTCAAAATATGGTCTTGAAAGCATAATAGTTCCAATAAGCATGCAAAAAAATTTACCAAACATCATTATTAACTATTTTTCTAAAACAATAAGCAGAAGCATCCTCAAAAAAGTAATACCAAACTACCTCTTAAGATCTTATAATCATTTTTCACACTTAAAATGCTATGAAGTTAACTCGTACAAACAGAGCAAAAGGTCATATTGCCAACTAAAAAGGAAAGGTGCAATAAATTTTAGTAAACAGATAAAAGAAACAAAGGAAAGATAACCCCCGAATTTCGTTTATCTCACATAAACACCTCTGAATGTTGGGGTGCCTCACAAGACCACACCCCCAACCCCAAAAATACTTTAATCCACTAGAGACCTCCACATGTAATTTTAAATTAACTAAAATATCATTAAATGAGTGATAATTACAAGAAAAATAATCTGTGTTATTGTACTATCTGAAAATATGATACGACTATATAGACAAGACATTGGCCTAAGTGGGCCAATATTGGGCCTGTATACACACAAGTATAAACTATCTTAACATCCGCCTCCGCCTCCAAAAAAAACTTAAGGTGGATCAAACACCAAAAGTTTGGGAAAAAAAATAAAGCATCTAAACAGTAGTTTTGTAAACATGTCCCCAACTTGATCTTTCGATGTTTTGTAAGGAAGAGGGATATGATGATAATTATAATCCTGTCGGACAATATGGAGTCTACCTTAATGTGTTTAGTACACTCATGAAACACTAGATTACAAGCAATCTGAATAGCACTATTATTATCACAAAATAGAAGAATGTGAGAATGAATAGACATCGATATCATATAGAAGATGATGTAGCCAATGAATCTCAAGAGTAGTGCCAGCCATAGCAGGATATTCTGCCTCAGTACTAGACCGTGAAACTGTGTGTTAGCATTTTCTGCGCCAAGAGATAAGAGAAAAACCAAGAAAGATGAAGTACCGAGTGGTAAATCATCTAGTAACAGGATTATCAGCCCAGTCAGCATTAGTGTATGCCCATAGCATGAGAGGTGAATTAGATAGAAATAACAAGGAGCGAGTCATAGTACCCTGAAGGTAGCAAAGAAGTCTGATCAAGGCTGCATATGCGTCGGTATGGCCATAAACTAATTGAAAGTGTGAACAACATAAGATATATATGGACGAGTAGTAGGCAAGTAAACCAAGGCACCGACAATTTTCTGATATCGAGTGGGGTTCGGTAGAGGATCATCATTTGACTGACAAAGCTCTAAATGAAGCTCCATGGGAGTAGTAACATGAGCAAAATTCGTAAGGGAGGCATCTGTGATAGTGGCTTGCTCAATGATATTTGAAATATACTTCAGCTGAGACAATAGATAACCAAGGGGAGATTATGCAATCTCAATCCCAAGAAAGTAGTGTAAATGTATGAGATCCTTCATCTCAAACTGACTCTAAAGATGTCGCTTGATATTCTAGATAGTACATATGTCATCCCCAGTAATAATCATATCATCAACGTACAACAGAAGAATGGCTTAACCTTGAGAAGAATCATGATAAAACATCGCATAATCTGCCGAGCTTTCCATAAGTCTAATAGAGAATAGATTTTTGAAAGTGCTAGAACCAAGCTCGAGTGGCCTGTTTGAGGCGATAGAGAGCACGTTGAAGACAACACACATGAGAGGAAGGAGCATCAACCCTGGGTGATGGCTATATGTAAATAGTCTATGTAAGTTCACCATTGAGAAAAACATTCTTCACATCTATCAGATGTAAATCCTAGTGTCTACTAGCTGCAATAGCAACAAGTGGTCGAATAGATGTGATTTTGGCTACTGGTGCAAAAGTCTCCTCATAATCAATATTGTACTCCTGAGAAAATCCACGGGCAACAAGAGAAGCTTTTTTACGCTCAACAGAACCATCTGATTTTATTTTGATTTTAATATCCACTTACAACTAATTTATCGGGCATCGTGGTAGAGGAACAAGATCCCATGTATGGCGTACGCTGAATGGCCTGCAGTTCTTTCTATTAAGATTGCTACCATTTAGGATACTTAACTGCCTCAGAATAAATTTTGGTTCTTGTTAAGAATGTGTAACAGCAAGAAAGGATACAAGAGTAGTCATGGGGTGAATAAAAATTGGTTAAACAAAAGTATCTTAGAGGTGGGTGATGATTTTGAGCAGGATTGTGTTGTGGTGAAGGTGGTGGTGGCGGCGGGGTGGTAATGGTGGGGGTGGCGATGATGGTGATGGTGTTGGCAGTGCAACAGTCGACGAATCGAAAGCAAGAGTAGTCATGTTCATAGTATAAGTTGAATTCACTTCATGAAGGGGTGAAATTGGCTCTAGAGACGAGGACGAAAGAGGAGTGTACGATGGTATCGGTAATGTTGATAAGGATACAGATGAATCAAGAAAAGACAAATCCAACTCTTTATTTGATGAGTAGTAGTACAAGTTTTCAAAAAAGATAGCATGACAGGAGATTCGAATAGGTTCTTTAATTATTCGGATCATAACATCTATCATTTTTATGACATAGACTATATCCTAACATGACACATCGAGCTGAGCAAGGTGACAAGTTCTCCCGTTAATTTTATGGAAGAAGAACAAAACAAACACATCCAAAAATTGAATCAGGAAATCATTAAACTGAGTTTTGTGTAGTCGAGAGTATGGACATGTGTCTGTAAATAAGGATGATGGGTTAATATTAATTAATAAGACAGTAACGAGAAGAGCTTCAATCCAAAAATATCAAGGAACATGTGCAGTGATCATGAGAGCACGTGTCATTTCCAGAAATTCAATTTTTTATTTGTTCTTTACAAGCAACTTACCCCCCCCCATCATGTATCGGTTTTTACTCTTAAGGACATTTTAGTTACTTGCAAATTATAGATAGAGGGTCTGGTGTGAAAAGATTACAGTTCTGCGGTATTTTGTGAGACAACCCAAAGTTCAGGGTATTTATGTGAGATAAATAAATTCCAGGGTGTTATGTGAACTTAACGCAAAATTTCATGATAAAGTAGTTTGGCTCATTTTGCAAATTTGTCTAAGCAAGACTAATAGGGTGTTTTTGGGGAGCTTGTTGTTTTAGCCAAACTAGCTTTTAAGTTAGCTTTTTCATAACTACATGTTTGGTAAAAGACCAAATAACTTAGCTTATAAGGCTCATTTTAAAATACATGTATATCTAGCTTTTGAAAAACTAACTTATAAGCTCACTCAATAAGCCAGGTTTGACCAAACAAATTACTAGTCTATCCTATATATATATATATATATATATATATATATATATATATATATATATATATATATATATATATATATATATATATATATATATATATATATATATATATATATATATATATATATATATATATATATATATATATATATATATATATATATATATAATGAGAGCTCATGAACTTAAGTTCATAATGAATAGTGGTGCACCAACTTTTTATCCACTCATCTTGTCTTGAGATTTGTGATGCACAAATCTCAAAGTGGGCTTTATATCTTTCACGGATCTCAAAGCAAGATGAGTGGTTACAAAAGTTGGTGCACCACTATTCATTATGAACTTAAGTTCATAGGAGCCTTGCTCTATATATAATATCAATTTTTATCTAAAAGCCAAAAGCTACAAAAGCTAGGTTATACGCTTCTAAAATAAGCCCCTCCAAACACCCTCTTAAACCAATACCCATTTCTTTTACTTGGTCCATGGCTATATATTACAAAATAATAAAAGCCATGCATGCCTTACTGCAAAATTAATGTAATATAGATATGTTAAGTTCATAATTTTTCGTTCACATACAAAATAATGGAATATGGACGGGTCATTATCGTTATTGGTATCTCCATAGATCCTTATTGCTATCATAAAATCAATGAACATATGGAAACCGGTTACTTCTATGAGTAGTAATGTTTTTTGCGAAAAAATCAGCAAGCATAGATCATACAATGATCATTAATTCAATTAAAGATATATTTATAGTTAATTTTGCCAATTTTTACTATTGTCATAGATGGATTCTTCTTCTCTCCCCTTTTTTTTATCTTAGTTGTTGGACTATAATGAAGAAAAGTTTAATGATCATTTCGATTAAATTTGATAAGTGAGAGCTGTTCTTGTTGGGATTCTCCCAAATAAGTTGTTCTTGTTGGGATTCCCCCAAATCTCAAAATGAGGCAGATGAATGCATGTTAACCTTAGAAGTTTGAAGGGTGCATGCATTGGAAGCTTAATGAGTGCTTGTATTGGAAGCTTGAAAATTGCTCTTAGAAATTGCCAAGAGTATTAATTGGTCATTGAAAATAGTATAGGAGAAATGCTATAAAAAAAAGGTGTGTGTTATTATTGAGAAAGTCATCCTCTTGGTGAGAGGGAGAATCCTCTAAGAACTCTTGAGTGATTAGTGCTCTGGTTCTTTGAGTGATGTGTGATGGTAGGCTTCTTGGAGCTCTTGAGTGATCGGTGTTCTTGAATCCCTTAAGAGATGTGAGATATGTGAAGATTTTCAAGTTTCATCCGTGTAAAACTTGAATCAGATGTCTTGATTATATCAGTTGTATTGGTTTGTGAAAATAGTGAATGAGAGATCGTGGATGTAGGCATGTTTAGTGAACCACGTAAAAAAACTCTTTGTGTTGTTTTATTGTTTGTGCTCCTTATTGTGTGCGATGTTTGTGTGCTCCGATGTTTCCAAAAAGTTCTAAGTAAGACTGGAATAAGAATTAACTTTCAAAATATAAATAAGATAACTTTAGTTATTCTCTAATGACTTCTCTAGTGACGAGCAATAAACACTAGATGTAAGGAAAGAAATATATAGTAGACAAATCCTTTCATATTGAGGGCAATTTGGTCATGTGTTGATTATCAGTTAAAAGGTTTACATTGCCACTCATATTGTAAAATTATGGATCAGAATTAGTCTTGATCAGTCCTATCCTAAATCTTTCTATTCTAAACCTAAACTAGTTCTAGTTTGAACTTAGAAGAGGGGTCTGTCCAATCTAGAACTGATTTAGAGGTCAAATTTTGGCCTAAAAAACCGGGCTAATTATATGGCTTATTTTTTGCTTGCCAAAAAGAAAAACGCCCAAAAGCTTAGAGGGTGTTTGGGTGAGCTTATTCGTTGAAGCTTATAAGTTATGTTAGCTTTTACTGGCTTTTAGCTTTTATGATAAAAATGCTATAAAAATTGTATGGGCAGAATAATAATTTTTTAGTCAAACCTAGCTTATTTAGATGAGCTTATAAGTTAGTTTTTCAAAAGCTGGGATATACTAACTTTTTAAAATGAAACTTATAAGCTAACTTATTTGATATTTTACTAAACAAGTATATATTAAAAAGCTAGTTTGACCGAAAAAATAAGCTCCCCCAAATACCCTCTTAGTCCTAGCCTAGTTTTGAAGGATTATCAAACACATTCCCACATACGGAGCGATTCCCAATTCAAAGATTCTTTATTTGATACAATTTGTACTTATATCCCTATCAAATGATGCATTCTCTTTGGATTCTTGAATCTAGGGTCTCTAATCCACAGAATTTAGACGGTCAATATGAGGAGGCATGAGAACCGACTCCTACTATTTCCAAAAGGCAATGTAATGACAAAAGAGGGCGGTATTGAATTTAGAAGGAGCCAAGTCTGAAAACAAACAAAGAAGAATGGAATTATATAATGCTTTAGTCGGTATAAAATCAACCAGTTCAAAAAAGTAACGCCAAAATTATATTTTTCAGTGACGGTGTGAATGCCATTAATAAGCCAAGGAAAGAGAATCATAAAAAGATATAATTAGTTAAATTTGATATGTAGTGGAAATCATAATTAATGAGATATTATGGCAATGAAACTTCATGGTCATAAGTTACATGAAACCGTCAGACTATTTTAGATTGATTTTTTTTTTCTTCTCTTGAACATTGTCACTAGAAGTACTTCGGAAAGAGACTGCATGTAGATGTTCTATTATTACAAAATAAAAAAAGACAAACTTGACTGTCAATTAGTGATCTCGAGTAGATAATCTCAATAGCACCGTTGGGGATTTTAGTCTCTCCACCTACTAACTCGGAAGCCAATCAACAATCCAGAAGATAAAAATAACCATAATCAAGAAAAAGAACACCGAGATTTACGTGGTTCGGTCGACCAACTTCAACTTACATCCACGGGGCAGCAATTAGAGAAATCCATTATATAGCCGGAGAACTACAAGAGGAACCACCCAACTCTCGTCTCTCAATCTCTCAACCTCACATACATAATTAACTCTCATATTCTCTCCAAAGCCTCTCTTTACAATCTTTTGGACGGACAAAGACTACGAAACCCTCTCCTAAAATTATAATCTTTTGCACGGACAAAGACTACGAAACTCTCGTCAATCCTGTAATCTTCTGTACGAACAAAGATTACGAAACCCTCGCCTCTCGCACACTATTCTTGAATCTGGTTTACGCCCTCTGCTGACCTAGATTATAAGAATAGCGGCTCTCTCCTTTCCTCCTTGGTTTTTCCTCCAACAATAGAAGACTATATATAGAAAAATAAAAACCCTATTTCTAGCCTAACTTTCTAATTAGAATAGGATACAAACTCCTAATCATGATGAGATTCAATCTCCTAATCATGATAGACCTCTAACTCTATCTAATTCTCATGAAGTTATGCAATGAATCAAAGACACAATCCCAACAAGCTCGCCTACACGAAACATTCAATTCTATACAGTATTTCACGACTACCTTATATATTTCATAAGGAAGTTAACTGATTATTAGCTTGTACATTATTTCTCATCCTAGTTTCACAGAATCGCATAAGAGATTAACCGGTATTATATGTCATATAAGAAGATTCTCTCATATACAATAATATGACTCAATTTTAGCTAAGTCTCGTTATAATATATTCTCTCTTCCTGTTATTTAACTCTTGTTATGGTCATAACCGCTAATACATGATTAGAAGAAGCAACCTCATATGATTAAGTAAGACGAACACTTTGTCCCATTGGCTTGAGACAACTCACGCCCTATTGCCGAGTCAAGCGGATCTCTCACGTCTTCCATGTGAACCTGACCATGTTGGCCGATCGCCAGTAGGCGGCAATCGGTACTAGTCGTCCCCTTGGACGATTACTCCCCTGGACCGTGAAAGGCGGTACTAGTCGTCCCCTTGGCAGACTACTCCCCTGGACGACGCGAAAGGTGGTACTAGTCGTCCCCTTGGACGACTACTCCCCTGGACGACGCGAAAGGCGGTACAAGTCGTCCCCATGAATACTTGACATCCCTCACTCACCCTAGGTGGCTCCCTCGATTTAAAATGACGGTTACACAAAATCTAATCTGATCCCGACTGACGCAAGATGCGTTAAATGCTTCATTTCGTTAATTCCCCCATCTCTCACGGTAATTAAGGCATCTCGGACTAATTCGGCTGCCGACGTCGCCAATCCCATCTCATTAATGGGAAAAGGACAGCACCAGTTCTTATATTAACTCTCGGCAAGACACCTGTCAAGACCACGTGCCACAGCCAGCAATGAAAAAAGTTATTCCATTAATTGGGCTACAGCCAGCAATGAAAAAAGTTATTCCATTAATTGGGCTACACGTGGAAGAGGAGCCTGACTCAATCACCAATTTCTTGTCAAATAAAAAGATGAAAATACCCTCCAACCCTAGATATAAATAGCTAACTGTTCCACGAAACAAGTAAGTGATCTTTTCTCAGTGAACTTTTTCTCTCCATTGATTCTCATATTTCACACACATACTGACTTGACCGTCGGAGGGATTGTAGGCTGTAAAAAAATTACTGAAGACAGCCAATATCCGCGAAACACTATCGATGAAGGTTACAAGCTGACGACTTTCACGATGACAAAGGAGAATCAGTAGCTAATGTCTCCATAGAGTACAAGGATTACAAGTTGACAATCCTTGTGAAAAGAGATCACAAGTTTTGATCTCTTCAATTCAAAATGCGGGGCTCATCCCCGCGTTTCAATTCAAAACGCGGAGCACATGGCCCGCGTTCGAAGCCCCAAACGCGGAGCACATGGCCTGCGGCCCGCGTTCGAAGCCCAAAACGCGGAGCACATGGCCCGCGTTCGAAGCCCAAAACGCGGAGCACATGGCCCGCTTCATTTCAAAATCGCGACCGTGCTTTCAACTGCTGAAACACCGGCCAGCGTTGACCTAAAAAGCGGCACACATGGCCCGCGTTCGAAGCCCAAAACGCGGAGCACATGGCCGCGTTCCCGAAAAGCAGACGAGAACGCTAACCTTGAAGCGTTTTGACTCATTCAAACATGAGTTGAACGGTTCATAAACCGTTTGAGAGATTTAAGGGGGGTGGTTACACCCCACTAAAGCCCCATTGAGGAGCAATTCAAGGGGGCAGTTACACCCTTTTAATCCCTATAAATGGGGGGTTTTCACAGCCAAATGAGGAGGGTTGAAAGGTTTTTGGCCGGAGAACTAACAAAGGGGAGAGAACCAGTTTCCTCTGCGCAGCTGTGATCGGCGTGACGATCGGACCTTCATCCGTGGTCTGATCGGAGTGAAACTTGGAAGGAAGCCTCAACACTCATCGTTCCTAATTCTGAACGGTGGAGATTGATTTCTACCGGTTGGATTTGGAGATATTGAGGTTTTACCGAAGCCAATTGTGCAGAGAACGGTTTCTTCTGTGCAGCTGTGATCGGCGTGACGATCGGACCGTCATCCGTGGTCTGATCGGAGGAAACTTGAGGGAAGCCTCAACACTCATCGTTCTTAATTCTGAACGGTGGAGATTGATTTCTACCGGTTGGATTTAGAGATATTGAGGTTTTACCGAAGACCTCCTTTGCTGGAATCAACTCTCCTAGAGAGTTCAACTCGATTAGAGTTTTCAAACTTGCACGACAAGTTCTTCTCCGCCATTCTTGGCTAAAAGGATTATTAATCCTTTTCTAAAATCAACTCTATCAAAGAGTTCTTAACTCGCCAGAGTTCTAAACTTGCTCCTGAAGTTATTTTTCAACCTCGCCCCACGAGTCAAGACGGTCGGATCGTCAACGGATACAAGATTCAAGCTCCCACCGCTACCGTGAAGAACCCAGATTAAATAAAGGGAAGGGACTCGTTGACCTTTCCTCTTTTGTAAATCGGCAACCGATCGAGGAATTTGTAATCTTTTTATCTAAGCCGCTTAGAGAGAGATTGCATTCGAGAGTTGTATTTATTCTTTCTTTAAAATCAATTGGAAGGGATAATCTTTATTTTACAGCCTTTAAATTTCCTCGCGAACAAAAGATGGCGACTACTGGGACAATCTCTTTCACCGATGAAGAGGTGGTGGCGCACTGACGCCAAGCTCATTGGGACGACCGTTGAAACTCGACCGAGAGTTCGACAAGCCAAGTTTGAGGAGGCACTCTCCTCCGGATCCCTTAGCCCCAAGGCTATGCTAAGATCCACAAAGCTTCTAAGGAGACCAAAGTCTCTCCGGTTCTTTGGCTAACCCGATCAAGAAGATGGTGATACAGTACAAAAAAGCCTCAAATCAGCGAGAAGGAGTGCCGCTGTCGAAGAACACGCCCCAAGATGGCTAATCGACCAACCAACGCTAATTTCGCTTGGAGCCAAAACGCGATCCCGAAGCCGCTTTTTTACGTAATTCAAGCCTCGCTTATGTGTTCAACACGAGCCTCGCGAAGCCGGGCAACGCGCACCCTCAATGGCGTTTCCGGTCAAAGCGGGTCCCCGCGTTCCAATTGCTCAAACGCGAACCTCGCGTTCATGGGGTTGCCGCGCGATCCTCGCGTCCCACTATAAAGCGGTCATAAACCGTTTGAGAGATTTAAGGGGTGGTTACACCCACTAAAGCCCCATTGAGGAGCAATTCAAGGGGCAGTTACACCCTTTAATCCCTATAAATGGGGGTTTTCACAGCCAAATGAGGAGGGTTGAAAGGTTTTGGCCGGAGAACTAACAAAGGGAGAGAACCAGTTTCCTCTGCGCAGCTGTGATCGGCGTGACGATCGGACCGTCATCCGTGGTCTGATCGGAGGAAACTTGAAGGAAGCCTCAACACTCATCGTTCCTAATTCTGAACGGTGGAGATTGATTTCTACCGGTTGGATTTGGAGATATTGAGGTTTTACCGAAGCCAATTGTGCAGAGAACGGTTTCTTCTGTGCAGCTGTGATCGGCGTGACGATCGGACCGTCATCCGTGGTCTGATCGGGTGAAACTTGGAGGAAGCCTCAACACTCATCGTTCTTAATTCTGAACGGTGGAGATTGATTTCTACCGGTTGGATTTAGAGATATTGAGGTTTTACCGAAGACCTCCTTTGCTGGAATCAACTCTCCTAGAGTTCAACTTCGATTAGAGTTTTCAAACTTACACGACAAGTTCTTCTCCGCCATTCTTGGCTAAAAGGATTATTAATCCTTTTCTAAAATCAACTCTATCAAAGAGTTCTTAACTCGGCGAGTTCTAAACTTGCTCCTGCGAGTTATTTTTCAACCTCGTCCCACGAGTCAAGGCGGTCGGATCGTCAGCGGGATACAAGATTCAAGCTCCCACCGCTACCGTGAAGAACCAGTTAAATAAAGGGAAGGGACTCGTTGACCTTTCCCTCTTTTGTAAATCGGCAACCGATCGAGAATTTGTAATCTTTTTATCTAAGTCGGTTAGAGAGATTGCATTCGAGAGTTGTATTTATTCTTTCTTTAAAATCAATTGGAAGGGATAATCTTTATTTTACTGACTTTAAATTTCCTCATGAACAAAAGATGGCGACTCACTGGGGACAATCTCTTTCACCGATGAAGAGGTGGTGGCGCAATTCGACGTCAAGCTCATTGGGACGGTGTTGAAACTCGGCCGTAGAGTTCGATCAAGCCAAGTTTGAGGAGGCACTCTCCTCGGATCCCTTAGCCCCAGGCTATGCGCCAAGATCCACAAAGCTTCTAAGGAGACCAAAGTCTCTCGGTTCTTTGTGGCTAACCCGATCAGTAAAGATGGTGATACACCGCAAAAGCCTCAAATCGGTGAGAAGTCTTGCTTGCCGAAGAACACAACCGCCAATCGACCAACCAGCGAATTTGGCGTTTTGAGAACCAAAGCAGCGATCCGAGCTTGGCGTTTCTTTTCTGAAATTCAAGCCTGGCGTTTATGTGCCCGAACACGAGCCTCGCGAAGCGGTGACGCAACCCTCAATGGCGTTTCACGGTCAAAGCGGGTCCCAACCCGCGTTCAATTGCTCAAGCGAACCTCGCGTTGGTAGGGTTGCACGCGATCCTCGCGTCCCCACTATAAAGCGCAGGTCACAACCCGCGTTCAATTTTTCAAGCGAACCTGCGGCGTTGGCGAGAGTTGCAGCGACCCTCACGCCCTATCACGAGGCGGGTCTCAACCCAGCGTCAAGCTTTGAGCGCGGACCTGGCGTTCACAATCTAAAGCAGTGCGAACCCGTTCAAATGCTCAAAGCGCGATCTTCGGCGTTCCAAGTGCCAAATCATGGCATATCGACGCCTCACATGCGGCCAAGCCGTCGGTGTTTGACCAATTGACAAATATCATTTGGTCGTAGAGCGGCGGCATTCTCACGAGGAAGGAGGCTTGAGGTGAATACCTTGGAGTCACTTCTAACATGATCGAGTGCGGAGTCAATCTCTAGCTCTAATGAGCGAGGCAAATCGGTCCCCGACTTGAAAGAGGCTTTGAATGACTCGGCGGAGTTTACCATACTTTCGGACTCGAGCAGGGTCATACCCGTCAATTATCACAAGTTGGCTAAAGGAATTGATGCGATGATGAGCATTCACCATCGAGAATCTCAATCCTCTAGTTCTTTCATAGAGCATGTGGCCTGTCTACGACGGAGACGGCTGAAGATTTCAAGAAGAGGCTCGAAGAGTATCAGGGCTATGATGCAAGAGCCTGCGATCACAACAAGAGTCCATCGATCAACTTGAGATATGATAAACCAACTTGTTGCGGATAGAGCTCAACTTAGGATAGGACTCAACACTTCACCAAAATCATCACGGAGGAGGAGTGAATCCTCAAAGCGAGAAGAAAAATGAATGAAGCTCCCGATCAAGAAGCTCATCACGTAGAATCCTCTCTGAGAAGAAAGGGGAGAGGCCAGAAACGAGCAAAGTCCTCAATGGCAAAAATCACGGCTGGAAGAGCCTCAATGCCATGGTTAATAGTGCGAGCTCAAGATCGAGGGGTTGTCGGGCCGGTATCTGCGAGAATGGGATACGGTTCCTTATCCTCAAAATTCAAAGTCCCTACGCTACAAGCTTTTACTGACGCGGGATCACCGAACCAACATATCTACCATTTTAAGTCACGGTGGGATGGGATGTCAAACGATGCCATAACATCTCGTTTGTTCATTGGCACCCTCAAGGGGTTGCCTTTGAATGGTTCATGAAACGCCGCAGATGTATCCAAATGGGCGATTAGAGACTCTTCTGTCGATTCTTTGAAGATGACACGGAAATATCGCACTTCTCTCCTTGCCCTTAAGCAAAGGAGGAGAGCCTATCAAAGTCTTCGCCGAAGCGGCCGGGCATGCTCTCGATGCTCGGCGTGCATGACACGTCCGCTTCGATTGACACTCCGCCAAGACAATTTACAAACCAATCTCCTAGCTCGAATGGGGTTGCAAAATGTCGCCCCGAAACAACTAGTCTCCTGTATGCAACAGTCGAATCAATTATTGCTAGGATTGAAGAAGAAGAGGAGACCGACTCCAAAGACTGCTATTGATGACCCGGCCAAATCATGAAAGGAAGACTCGGTTAGTATCAACCTAGGATAATTACGACGCCGATTTTGTCAAAAGACGCCATGTATCCCAAAGCGGGGGGTTTTTTTGTTATTTTCCGAAGTAGAATAATAAATTCCAAATATTGTCAAGTTAACAAAATACTTTTGACAATGTAAGCACTTTAACGCGTGAAGCACCACCAAAACCAACTTATCAATCCTCCCCAATAGGATGATAAGTCCACAAAGTTACCTAACGTATCCTTGTCATGTTAACCTCACACCTCGACAATCAACTTATCAATCCTCTCCAATAGGATGATAAGCCCACAAAGTTGCTCACATCGCAACGCAATCCCCACAAAGTTAAGATTAGCTCGCCTTGTTATTAGCAAGGCTGACCTCTTCGACAATCAACTTATCGACTCTCTTCAATAGGCGATAAGTCTTCAAAGATTGCTCGTCGCAATGTATCCTTGTCATGTTAACCCAACACCTCTCGACAATCAACTTATCGACTCTTCAATAGGCGATAAGTTCTCAAGGTTGTTATTAATAACACCACAATCCACCAACGTGGGGAATTTTATCGAATCCTAAGTAGGGGTAAGTCAACGCCAACACACGCTAGTTTGTTTAGTCTTCATCGACGAAGAAGACACCGAATTTAAATCGGGAATTTTATCTCGAAACCTAAGCGAGATAAGCGCATCTAATACATGCGGTAGGGTAGTCTATTCCGGGAGAAAGACGGCTTCACGTATTCAACATCGTAGCATTAAGCCTAAAGAGTTTTATTCTTTTAGCACAACGTCACATGCGAGCGGTTTAGATAATCGCATGCTAGCCGATTCAAGCGGTAATCGGTAAAGGCTCATCAAGTCCGTTGATGGTGAGGGTTGGCTAATAACCCTAAAGTCAACGCTAACAGCGTTGCGGTTAGTCTCTTGCGTAAAGGCGACAAAGTCTACGTATTCAACATCGTAGCACAACGTCCGCGTCTTGGCGAACTCCTCAAATTTGCTTAAATCGCGAATCAACTTATCAATCCTCCTCAATAGGATGATAGGTCCTCAAAGTTGCTCCGATCGCAACGATCTTCATCAAGTCAACACTATACCTCGATGATATAATCAACTTATCAATCCTCCCCAGATAAGTTCCTCAAAATTGTTCAAATCACAACTAAACCGTCAATCAACTCATCATTCCTTTTCAAGAGAATGATAGATCCACAAAGTTGTTCAAATTACAACGCAATCCTATCAAAATCGTACACATCCTCGTGAGTTTGATAACCAACTTATCAATCCTCCTCAATAGGATGATAAGTCCACAAAGTTGCTCCAATCGCAACATATCCTTGTCATGTTAACCTCACACCTCTGACAATCAACTTATCAATCCTCCTTAATAGGATGATAAGCCCCAAAGCCTTGTTCAAACTACAAGCCCAAAACCTTGTTTACACACGAGGCCGAAGCCTTGTTAACACTACAAGCCCAAAGCCTTGTTCAAACTACAAGCCCAAAGCCTTGTTCACACCTAAACCATGTAAGCCTTGTTCACATCACAGGCCTTAAACCTTGATTTCATATTTTATCCCCCGATAAAACCTAAACTTATCGACTCTCATCAATAGAGCGATAGGTCCTCAAAATCTTGTTCAAATCATAAATACCCAACTTTATCAAGTTAACCCCACACCTCGATAAAATCAACTTATCGACTCTCTCCATAGGCGATAAGTCCTCAAAAATCATCATCAAGTTAAAAATTTCACCTCTGATGATAAAACCAATTTATCAACTCTTTACAATAGAGTGATAAGTCCCCAAAAGCTTGTTCAAACAACAAGTATGAAAGGCATGCCAAGTTAACACTATACTTTTGGCACCTTAAAGAAAAGTCTAAAAGACTTAGTTGGAAGCGTGGGGTTCATCCCCACGTTTTACTCATGAAGCGAAGGACCACCAGCGAGGTTGCGCCTGCGTTTTAAATAAAACGCGATGCCGGCTCCGTGTTTCAACCTCAAATCGCGAGGATCGGTCTCCGTAGCAAAGTTCAAGGCCTTCGGTCCTCCTGCATTTCAAAAGGCAAAAAGCGCGAGTTCATCCATGCAAGGCGAATGACTAGCGTGGGCAAAAGCGAGACACAACCGTTGAAGACGAATGAGGAGCAATACCTTCGGGATCAAACAAAGAAGATATCCAAAGTATTTCAAAGCTCGTCCCTACCAACCGCAAACTTTCAAAACTTTGGAGGGTTATGGTATAAAAAATTCGCGAAGGCAGTAATATCCGCGAAACACTATCGATGAAGGTTACAAGTCGACGACTTTCACGATGACAAAGGAGAATCGAAGCTAATGTCTCCGAGTACAAGGATTACAAGTTGACAATCCTTGTGAAAAGAGATCACAAGTTTTGATCTCTTCAATTCAAAATCTGGGGCTCACCAGCGTTTCATTCAGCAGAGCCATACGTTCGAGCTAAAACACCAGACACATGGCTGCGGCCCAGCGTCGAAGCAGCAGCAGACACCGACCAGCGTTGAAGCTAACAGAGCACATGGCGCGTTTCATTTCAAAATCACGAACCGTGGCCAGCGTTTCAACCAAACTTGAATACGGCCAGCGTTCGAAGCAAAAGCGCGCACACATGGCCGCGTTCGAAGCTCAAAGCAGCGGCGCACATGGCCGCGTTGAAATCAACGCAGGCGAGGCTTGCTCGAGCGAACTTCGCGTTTTGACTCATTCAAACATGAGTTGAACGGTTCATAAACCGTTTGAGAGATTTAAGGGGGGTGGTTACACCCCACTAAACCCCCATTGAGGAGCAATTCAAGGGGGCAGTTACACCCTTTTAATCCCTATAAATGGGGGGTTTTCACAGCCAAATGAGGAGGGTTGAAAGGTTTTTGGCCGGAGAACTAACAAAGGGGAGAGAACCAGTTTCCTCTGCGCAGCTGTGATCGGCGTGACGATCGGACCTTCATCCGTGGTCTGATCGGAGTGAAACTTGGAAGGAAGCCTCAACACTCATCGTTCCTAATTCTGAACGGTGGAGATTGATTTCTACCGGTTGGATTTGGAGATATTGAGGTTTTACCGAAGCCAATTGTGCAGAGAACGGTTTCTTCTGTGCAGCTGTGATCGGCGTGACGATCGGACCGTCATCCGTGGTCTGATCGGAGTGAAACTTGGAGGGAAGCCTCAACACTCATCGTTCTTAATTCTGAACGGTGGAGATTGATTTCTACCGGTTGGATTTAGAGATATTGAGGTTTTACCGAAGACCTCCTTTGCTGGAATCAACTCTCTAGAGTTCAACTCGATTAGAGTTTTCAAACTTGCGCGACAAGTTCTTCTCCGCCATTCTTGGCTAAAAGGATTATTAATCCTTTTCTAAAATCAACTCTATCAAAGAGTTCTTAACTTCGGCCGAGTTCTAAACTTTCCCTGCGGTTATTTTTCAACCTCGTCCGCAGTCAAGGCGATCGGATCGTCCAGCGGGATACAAGATTCAAGCTCCCACATGCAAGTGAAGAACAAGTTAAATAAAGGGACTCCGTTGACCTTTCCTCTTTTGTAATCGAACAGCCGATCGAGGAATTTTTTTTATCTAAGTCGGTTAGAGATTGCATTGAGAGTTGTATTTATTCTTTCTTTAAAATCAATTGGAAGGGATAATCTTTATTTCTGACTTTAAATTTCCTCCATGAGCGGGGATCAGGAGATCCTAACTCCACCCTTCCACGGGTTTTTTTAGGTGTAGGTGAACTCCTTGTCGGTCGGCATCATCGCCAAGGACCACCCACGCCACAGGGTTGCGCCTACGCTTTTAAATAAAGAACGCTGATGGCTACCCGTGTTTCAACCTCAAATCGCGAGGATCGGTCTCCGTAGCAAAGTTCAAGACGCTACGGTCACCCCGTGATTTCAAAAAGGCAAAACGCCGAGTTCATCCATGCAAGACGAATGACTAGCGTGGGCAAAAGCGAGACACAACCGTTGAAGACGAATGAGGAGCAATACCTTCGGGATCAAACAAAGAAGATATCCAAAGTATTTCAAAGCTCGTCCCTACCAACCGCAAACTTTCAAAACTTTGAGGGGTTCAGAGGTCGTAAAAATTCATCAAGACGCCAATATCCGCGAAACACTATCGATGAAGGTTACAAGTCGACGACTTTCACGATGACAAAGGAGAATCGAAGCTAATGTCTCCGAGTACAAGGATTACAAGTTGACAATCCTTGTGAAAAGAGATCACAAGTTTTGATCTCTTCATTCAAAATGCGGGCTCATCCCCGCTTCAATTCAAAACGCGGAGCACATGGCCCGCTCAAGCCCCAAACACGGAGCACATGGCTCAGGCCCGCCCGAAGCTTCCTCCAAAACGGGAGCACACGGTTCGCGTTGCCTTTTCCAAAACGCGGAGCACATGGCCCGCCATTTCAAAACGCGAGCACATGGCCCGCTCAAGCCCCAAACACGGAGCACATGGCCCGCTCAAGCCCCAAACACGGAGCACATGGCCCGCTCAAGCCCCAAACACGGAGCACATGGCCCGCTCAAGCTCAAAACGCAGACGCAGGCTTGCTCCGTAACGCCGAACTTCGCTTTGACTCATTCAAACATGAGTTGAGCGGTTCATAAACCGTTTGAGAGATTTAAGGGGTGGTTACACCCACTAAACCCCATTGAGGAGCAATTCAAGGGGCAGTTACACCCTTTAATCCCTATAAATGGGGGTTTTCACAGCCAAATGAGGAGGGTTGAAAGGTTTTGGCCGGAGAACTAACAAAGGGAGAGAACCAGTTTCCTCTGCGCAGCTGTGATCGGCGTGACGATCGGACCTTCATCCGTGGTCTGATCGGAGTGAAACTGGAAGGAAGCCTCAACACTCATCGTTCCTAATTCTGAACGGTGGAGATTGATTTCTACCGGTTGGATTTGGAGATATTGAGGTTTTACCGAAGCCAATTGTGCAGAGAACGGTTTCTTCTGTGCAGCTGTGATCGGCGTGACGATCGGACCGTCATCCGTGGTCTGATCGGAGTGAAACTTGGAGGGAAGCCTCAACACTCATCGTTCTTAATTCTGAACGGTGGAGATTGATTTCTACCGGTTGGATTTAGAGATATTGAGGTTTTACCGAAGACCTCCTTTGCTGGAATCAACTCTCCTAGAGAGTTCAACTCGATTAGAGTTTTCAAACTTGCACGACAAGTTCTTCTCCGCCATTCTTGGCTAAAAGGATTATTAATCCTTTTCTAAAATCAACTCTATCAAAGAGTTCTTAACTCGGCCAGAGTTCTAAACTTGCTCCTGCGAGTTATTTTTCAACCTCGTCCCACGAGTCAAGACGGTCGGATCGTCAACGGGATACAAGATTCAAGCTCCCACCGCTACCGTGAAGAACCCAGATTAAATAAAGGGAAGGGACTCCGTTGACCTTTCCCTCTTTTGTAAATCGGGCAACCGATCGAGGAATTTGTAATCTTTTTTTATCTAAGTCAGTTAGAGAGAGAGATTGCATTCGAGAGTTGTATTTATTCTTTCTTTAAAATCAATTGGAAGGGATAATCTTTATTTTACAGCTTTAAATTTCCTCGCGAACAGGGATCACCGGAGATCCTAACTCCACCCTTCCACAGGTTTCTTTTCCGGTGTAGGTGAACTCCTTGTCAGATCAGCATCATCGGATACTAGAAGGGAAAGCGGACTCCATTACATCATCAACTAATCCAACAGGATTAAGTGACTGTGTGATTCTATACATCAACAACTCTACATAATATTTTATGACTATTGTAATTAATAATAAGGAAGTTAACAGATTTTGACCTCGTAAAGTATTTCTCATCCAAGATTCACAATAGAGATTAACATGTATCATAATCGTATGAGAGAACTTTCTCATATACAATGATGTCACTCAATCTTTAAAGTCTCGTTATGAGAGATTCTCTCTTCCCTTATTTTCAATTGTCTAAAATTCAGCACATCATTTTATATGAGAAAATTCACTCATATGACAAGAATACACATGATCTCTTCATATTAAGATAAAAATCTTATCTACGTCTGATTAAATCCTAATCCAAATGCTTGACTCGTTCAACCAAAAAGTGAAGGGTCATCGTCTTCTTAGTTGTGAAAGCTCCTATTTTCTATAGTGACATTGAATATTAATCGACAGATAAGAAACTTGAACCATCGATGGAAACACTTACTCATGGTGATACATGATCATAAATTATACCACACCACATCTAGAAAAATATCAACATAAGAATAAAATGTAATACTTTCATAGATTCCATCCTCAACGAGTGGTGAGACACTAAAACTATATATAATGATCAAGTGTAGAGAAAACCTCTATTTCTTCATTTAGAAGTGGTCCAAGTCCAACCCTTAATAAATCACTACAATGGCTCACTTCACCATTGTTTATAGAGATGAAGTATCTTAGGCATTGGATGCTTAGATTTGAGGTCCACACACAAAAACCAATCAAAGCAAAGAAGAATTGTCAGGATACACACTAGAAATTAATCAATACAAGATGCACAAAACTAACCACCAATAAATAAAAGGAGTGCGGGATTCTTGTGCTTGTTTTGTTTTAGGAATTATTTTTTGTTCTTCTACATGTGATTCCAGATGTACATGTAGACCCACAAGTAAAACTAACCATATTGGTGGACCACATATTAATTAAGTCTGTTATATTGAGAGAGAAGGATGGATCTACTTGGTCTCTTATCAACTGTCAATCTTATGGTCTTAAATTAAGAGTTATCCTTTTATAAAGGGGCACAATAAAATTGAGTTGAAGGGTTGCTAGTGTCAATAAAGTATGTCCATAGTTTTTATATCAATCTTTATTTTGAAAGCTCTAATCCTCGGTCAACTATTTTGCTAGGAATTTGGACACTCTCCACTCTGTTTGGCCATTAAAAAAAAAATCCTTTTTCTAATCTCAATCTTCTACATGTTGCATTCTAGATATAGTTGTCATCATATCTCTATCAATTGCATGGGTTAATTTAATCGCTAGTTACTATATTTATCACTAAATTAGATATTAAAATTTATGATTTAATTGCTTAGATGATTGATCATATAATTAAATACTAATTGGATTGCCAATTACTTTTAACAATTTCTATCATTTTACTGATGTGCTGTAAAAGTTTCGCGTTGGACCAAACAAATTATATATATATATATATATATATATATATATATATATATATATATATATATATATATATATATATATATATATATATATATATATATATATATATATATATATATATATATATATATATATATATATATATATATATATATATATATATATATATATATATATATATATATATATATATATATATATATATATATATATATATATATATATATATATATATATATATATATATATATATATATATATATATATATATATATATATATATATATATATATATATATATATATATATATATATATATATATATATATATATATATATATATATATATATATATATATATATATATATATATATATATATATATATATATATATATATATATATATATATATATATATATATATATATATATATATATATATATATATATATATATATATATATATATATATATATATATATATATATATATATATATATATATATATATATATATATATATATATATATATATATATATATATATATATATATATATATATATATATATATATATATATATATATATATATATATATATATATATATATATATATATATATATATATATATATATATATATATATATATATATATATATATATATATATATATATATATATATATATATATATATATATATATATATATATATATATATATATATATATATATATATATATATATATATATATATATATATATATATATATATATATATATATATATATATATATATATATATATATATATATATATATATATATATATATATATATATATATATATATATATATATATATATATATATATATATATATATATATATATATATATATATATATATATATATATATATATATATATATATATATATATATATATATATATATATATATATATATATATATATATATATATATATATATATATATATATATATATATATATATATATATATATATATATATATATATATATATATATATATATATATATATATATATACTTATATATATACACACACTTACATATACTTAGGCTAAATTACTAAATAGGTATTTAAAGTGGGACTACTTAACCAATAAGGTATTTAAAAACCCGTCTTTATGGTATTTAAAGTAGACCCACTTATCCAACTAGATCCTTTTTCTGTTGAAGATTAAATTCCTGAGGAAAATTTATTTTAACCCCCTTACCTCCCAAAAGTATTAAATATATGCCTAAATTTTTTTAAAAAATGCCCCCCCTCCCTCTCCCTCTCCTCCTTCTCCTCCTCCTCTCCCATTCCCCTCTCCTCCCCTCCTCCGCCTCTGCCTCCCCCTCCTCCTCCATCCCTCCCCTCACCTTGCTTAGTCAGTCCTTGTGTGCCGGCCTTGTAGATGGTGAAGTCGACCTTCAAATCTGCCGGGAGCGAAAGGGCCGTCGCGCCCTCCCACCGCCCGCGCCGGGCCACGGCGACACGTCGTCCCCGACCGGCTGGAGGCGGCGATCATGGCGAGCACGTTCTTTGGTGGCCGGGTGAGGTTCGAGATGAACGCTGGCCGAGGCCACACGGGGTCCGTTGGCGCGTGCAGTCGAGCCGGTGGTTGCAATGGTCTGGCCCGGCCGCCCAGCGACCGCGAATGCCGGCCGATCCTCAACCGACATCCAGCCGGAGATCGCGGAGAGGTGGCGGGGAGGAGAGGATAGGTGCTCTGACGGTTCCTTGCGCGTTCTCATGATCTAGGTTTGATTTAAAAGCTCCCACCCTCCCTCCTCCTCCACCACCCTCACCCCCACCACGATCCCCTACCTTCCCCAGCGGAGGCGGAGGAGGGAGGATAGGGAATGGGAGGAGGAGGAGAAGGAGGAGAGGGAGAGGAGGGAAGGCATTTTAAAAAATTTGGGCATATATTTAATAATTTTGGGAGGTAGGGGTTAAAATAAATTTTCCTGCAGTAAAGAGATCTAGATGGTCATTAAATACCATAAAACTTATAACTTTAAATACCTTATTGGTTAAGTAGTCCTACTTTAAATACCAATTTGGTAATTTAGCCCATATACTTATATATATATATATATATATATATATATATATATATATATATATATATATATATATATATATATATATATATATATATATATATATATATATATATATATATATATATATATATATATATATATATATATATATATATATATATATATATATATATATATATATATATATATATATATATATATATATATATATATATATATATATATATATATATATATATATATATATATATATATATATATATATATATATATATATATATATATATATATATATATATATATATATATATATATATATATATATATATATATATATATATATATATATATATATATATATATATATATATATATATATATATATATATATATATATATATATATATATATATATATATATATATATATATATATATATATATATATATATATATATATATATATATATATATGCATTAATGACAATATCATTCTATAATTATATATAAAAATTATAAACCGGCCAGACACCACGGCCTCGACCGGACGACCTTGGCGGTTTTCAGACCAAACTTGGCCGGGCAGAACCGGCAGGTCAGGCCCAAGGCCCATTTGGACACCCCTAGAGTTGCATACATAATTTTAACACATCTTGACATCTATTAATGCTAAAGTTTTTTTGGGGACATTTTTAAGAGTAGAAATAGGATTTGAACTTCGTAGCTATCTTCTTTAGAATAAAAGAAAGAGAAAAAGATCCACCTCTTGTTTTAGCCACGTTAGTGAAATCTAATTACATGACCGATCATCCGAATAATTAAAACATATATATGAACATACAATTAAGTGATAAATTAAATATAGTGACCACCGATCCAATTAACCTGAATTGCACTGATTTTATTGTTAGTCAAAATAAATAACTATATTCTCTAAATGTTGAATGATGGGTGACAAAGAAAATTCGTTTCCCTTATCAATGATGAGTACACAAAAAGGGTTTCCTTTGGAAGAAAGGGCTGCTAATTCTTCTTTTTTTATAAATTACTATTTTCCTATAATCATATTATTCTTGAAAGGGAATTTTATTGCCGTAAAAATGTTCAAAACTTTCAATTCAAGAAGTACAATGACATGTGATCACTAACTAATTAATTGATAAGTGATTCGTTCTCTACCAAATCTTGTTATCAAAAGCTGAGAGGGGCCCACATCCTTGACTCCTCTTCATCGCCTATTATGAGACAAGTTTATCACAAGATATGGAGCAACAATTATGTGATGCCAAGGATTAATATATTTCTTATGGAGAGTTGTTTCCGACTCAATACTTTATGAGCCCAACGAGTCTCTTATATCTCTAATCATTCAGCCCTAAGTTTTTATGTAGCGTGGGGTGCTTGGAAAGCACATTGTGCTCGCATTTTTGAAGGGAAGAATTCATCTCCTCATTCGATCATTGATCAAGCTAAGGCTTCAATGTGTGCAACCTCATCTTAATCAAAGGAACAACCTCCAGGCACTTCAACTAATATATATATATATATATATATATATATATATATATATATATATATATATATATATATATATATATATATATATATATATATATATATATATATATATATATATATATATATATATATATATATATATATATATATATATATATATATATATATATATATATATATATATATATATATATATATATATATATATATATATATATATATATATATATATATATATATATATATATATATATATATATATATATATATATATATATATATATATATATATATATATATATATATATATATATATATATATATATATATATATATATATATATATATATATATATATATATATATATATATATATATATATATATATATATATATATATATATATATATATATATATATATATATATATATATATATATATATATATATATATATATATATATATATATATATATATATATATATATATATATATATATATATATATATATATATATATATATATATATATATATATATATATATATATATATATATATATATATATATATATATATATATATATATATATATATATATATATATATATATATATATATATATATATATATATATATATATATATATATATATATATATATATATATATATATATATATATATATATATATATATATATATATATATATATATATATATATATATATATATATATATATATATATATATATATATATATATATATATATATATATATATATATATATATATATATATATATATATATATATATATATATATATATATATATATATATATATATATATATATATATATATATATATATATATATATATATATATATATATATATATATATATATATATATATATATATATATATATATATATATATATATATATATATATATATATATATATATATATATATATATATATATATATATATATATATATATATATATATATATATATATATATATATATATATATATATATATATATATATATATATATATATATATATATATATATATATATATATATATATATATATATATATATATATATATATATATATATATATATATATATATATATATATATATATATATATATATATATATATATATATATATATATATATATATATATATATATATATATATATATATATATATATATATATATATATATATATATATATATATATATATATATATATATATATATATATATATATATATATATATATATATATATATATATATATATATATATATATATATATATATATATATATATATATATATATATATATATATATATATATATATATATATATATATATATATATATATATATATATATATATATATATATATATATATATATATATATATATAAAATAAAAACTAGAGTAGAGTTCACAAACCCCTGAATTTTGGATGTTTCTCCCTTAACCCGTAGACATTTTTTCACAACAAACCCCTTCAACTTTGGGGTATCTCAAAATCTGAAATAATCTCCACACCCAAAAACCCAAAGGAAAAAAATCAAATTCTCTAAATGAACCCCCAAATGGTGTTAATGACTCAATCAGCCAGCCGTTGTTTTGGTTCTTAGGAAATAAGTGTTTATTGCTCAGCTAACATTTTTGAGGTCCTGTAGGAAAATTTGGAAGCTTTTTTGGGACCGAAAAGTTCAAGGGGATTTCAGGGCATTCTATGAAATTTACCCAAAATACTAGATAACAAAGTATGATATTATCATTCCACTTGTCAATTCATGTTTATGGCACGCCTATTTCTAATTTCTAATTATTAAACATTGCAACACTTATCTGATTAGCCTAAGTCGGCTATGAAAGAGGGGCCAGGCCTCGGGTTCAACTAAAAAATAAAAATAAAAACAAAACAAAACAAAAGGTGTATAAACCCCTCTAGTCCAAAATGGACGGACGAGAAAAGAAAAATGAAGAGGGAAAAATCAATTTCAGTAGATACTGTAACTAAATAAATAATTTTTATTCCTCCGAATCTCTCAACTAAACAAACAGCTTGCCATCCAATCAAACACTTGATTCATATTAAGAAGGGAGCATCATTAGTGATATTCAAAGAAATTTGTACCTCCTTCCATGAAGTGCCCCTAACTAGCACAAAGGGTCAAATTAAACTTTGAGATTTGGATCCATGAAGTTGGCCAGTTCACAAATTGTACGACCTTTTATTCTACTAGCGGAATCTCGTGTGAATAAGAAAAGAAATTGGAAGTTATTTGGTTGACTAATCATGTGGATTCCTCATGTTCATACTTTCTAAGGTTGTATTATAATTTGCAAACGGACAATCTCGATTACAATTATAACTGTTTGTTTGTTTATTTACAATTTGCAGCTAAAATGAGTTATTTTATGTAAAACCGTTGAAAATTTCATGAGTGAGTATAGTTCCAATTGCTAAAAAAAACCTAAAATTTTGGGTTAAGGCCCATAATTCATGTTTGGGTCCGCTTACTTCCCAAAGAAGTGATATCAAAGTCTAGATTGTGATCTAAGGGAGAGTGAAATCTCATCCGAAAGTCTGAATATGTCACAGAATGACTATGATTAGGTTAACCCATATCGGTCATCATATGGTGGACCGGATAAGGATGATTGGCATATCATTCTGCTCCAATGGCTGTTATTTGACCAAATTGAATGCACTAAGGTCTAGTTAGCCTACATGTTGATAGTCAATCCCCACTTTTGGCCTCATAAATAATCCATACTCTAGTTGAATTGTCAATACCCTATCGATACATGGTTACCGGTTTAGATCATAGCTATATATTATATGTAAGTATATATGAGTATACATATTAGTATATAGCTATATAGTACATATAAGTATACATTAGTGACAATATACACTTATATATATATATATACATATACTATGTTATATGTAAGTATATATATATATACATATACTATGTTATATGTAAGTATATATATATATACTTATATATATATATAAAAATATAAAAGCCGGCACGACTGACCAACTCCGGGTTCAACGCCTTGGTCTGATATTTTTCAGCCCAACCGGGTCAATACCGGCAGCCCAAGGCCCATTTGGACACCCCTAGAGTTGCATACATAATTTTAACACATCTTGACATCTACTAATGCTAAAGTTTTTTGGGTACATTTTTAAGAGTAGAAATAGGATTTGAACTTCATAGCTATCTTCTTTAGAATAAAAGAAAGAGAAAAAGATCTACCTCTTGTTTTAGCCACGTCAGTGAAATCTAATCACATGACCGATCATCCGAATAATTAAAACATAATCTAATCACATGACCGATCATCCGAATAATTAAAACATAATCTAATCACATGACCGATCATCCGAATAATTAAAACATAATCTAATCACATGACCGATCATCCGAATAATTAAAACATAATCTAATCACATGACCGATCATCCGAATAATTAAAACATAATCTAATCACATGACCGATCATCCGAATAATTAAAACATAATCTAATCACATGACCGATCATCCGAATAATTAAAACATAATCTAATCACATGACCGATCATCCGAATAATTAAAACATAATCTAATCACATGACCGATCATCCGAATAATTAAAACATAATCTAATCACATGACCGATCATCCGAATAATTAAAACATAATCTAATCACATGACCGATCATCCGAATAATTAAAACATAATCTAATCACATGACCGATCATCCGAATAATTAAAACATAATCTAATCACATGACCGATCATCCGAATAATTAAAACATAATCTAATCACATGACCGATCATCCGAATAATTAAAACATAATCTAATCACATGACCGATCATCCGAATAATTAAAACATAATCTAATCACATGACCGATCATCCGAATAATTAAAACATAATCTAATCACATGACCGATCATCCGAATAATTAAAACATAATCTAATCACATGACCGATCATCCGAATAATTAAAACATAATCTAATCACATGACCGATCATCCGAATAATTAAAACATAATCTAATCACATGACCGATCATCCGAATAATTAAAACATAATCTAATCACATGACCGATCATCCGAATAATTAAAACATAATCTAATCACATGACCGATCATCCGAATAATTAAAACATAATCTAATCACATGACCGATCATCCGAATAATTAAAACATAATCTAATCACATGACCGATCATCCGAATAATTAAAACATAATCTAATCACATGACCGATCATCCGAATAATTAAAACATAATCTAATCACATGACCGATCATCCGAATAATTAAAACATATATATGAACATACAATTGAGTGATAAATTAAATATAGTGACCACCGATCCAATTAACCTGAATTGCACTGATTTTATTGTTAGTCAAAATAAATAACTATATTCTCTAAATGTTGAATGATGGGTGACAAAGAAAATTCGTTTCCCTTATCAATGATGAGTACACAAAAGGGTTTCCTTTGGAAGAAAGGGCTGCTAATTTTTTTTTTTTTTTTTTTTTTTTTTTTTTTTTTATAAATAAATTACTATTTTCTATAATCATATTATTCTTGAAAGGGAATTTTTATTGCCGTCAAAAATGTTCAAAACTTTCAATTCAAGAAGTACAATGACATGTGATCACTAACTAATTAATTGATAAATGATTCGTTCTCTACCAAATCTTCTTATCAAAAGCTGAGAGGGGGCCACGCCCTTAACTCCTCTTCATCGCCTATTATGAGACCAGTTTATCACAAGATATGGAGCAACAATTATGTGATGCCAAGGATTAATATATTTCTTATGGAGAGTTGTTTCCGACTCAATACTTTATGAGCCCAACGAGTCTCTTATATCTCTAATCATTCAGCCCTAAGTTTTTATGTAGCGTGGGGTGCTTGGAAAGCACATTGTGCTCGCATTTTTGAAGGGAAGAATTCATCTCCTCATTCGATCATTGATCAAGCTAAGGCTTCAATGTGTGCAACCTCATCTTAATCAAAGGAACAACCTCCAGGCACTTCAACTAATACTCATCCGCAACAACAATTAAAGTGGCATCCTCATGAATAAGCAGATGTAACAGTGAATGTAGATGGAGCTGTTAATAATGGAGGAGCATCCTAGGCATGTGTGGAGAGGTTACGTAATGGGAGAATTTTATTTAGCACTTCGGATCGGAGCTCCGAAGCAACAGAGGCTTTGGGAGTTTTGCATGCTCTAAAAATTGTTTGAACTCTTGGTTATCAAAGAATCCATGTGCTTTCAGATGCAAAAGTAGTAGTTGATGCAGTGAAATCCCCTCAGACTGATGCTACATATTGAAAATTTTGCCACGTGATTTCTAAATGCGGGAATATTCTAAAAAATTATTCTACAATTCGCATCTTCCATGTCGGGGGTGATGCTAATGTAGCTGCTCATAACTTGGCTTCCAAAGCATTAGAACTCACCTTATATGGAGCTTGGTTAGATTGTAATTGGTCCATGCCATTAGCGTCTTGTATTTGTATTAGCTCTAACTTTATAAGCCATCAATAAAGCAAGGCAAGGGTACGGTTTTTTTCCCAAAAAATAAAAAATGATAAATTGTATTCTATCTATAACACTATATACTAATTAGTATTCTTTTACTGATTCAATCGAAACATCGTATAATAATGCTCTTCTGCTATCCAGTAATTTGACCCTAAAAAATGTTGATATCAAGAAATTGCGTGAATTAAACTATGAAATTTATTCTTCTTCTTCGTCCATAATTGGCTGATAGGGCTTTTGTTATACCGTACCCGATAAATGCAATAGAAAGAAAATCAACATCTAAACTTAAAATAAAATAAAAAAAACAATCGACAAATACATGATGAAAGTATATATATATATAAAATAAAAAACTAGAGTAGAGTTCACAAACCCCCCTGAATTTTGGATGTTTCTCCCTTAACCCCGTAGACATTTTTTCACAACAAACCCCTTCAACTTTGGGGTATCTCAAAATGCGAAATAATCTCCAAAAAAAACCCAAAGGAAAAAAAATCAAATTCTCTAAATGAACCCCCAAATGGTGTTAATGACTCAATCAGCCAGCCGTTGTTTTGGTTCTTAGGAAATAAGTGTTTATTGCTCAGCTAACATTTTTTGAGGTCCTGTAGGAAAATTTGGAAGCTTTTTTGGGACCGAAAAGTTCAAGGGGATTTCAGGGCATTCTATGAAATTTACCCAAAATACTAGATAACAAAGTATGATATTATCATTCCACTTGTCAATTCATGTTTATGGCACGTCTATTTCTAATTTCTAATTATTAAACATTGCAACACTTATACGATTCGCCTAAGTCTCGGCTATGAAAGAGGGGGCCAGGCCTCGGGGTTCAACTAAAAAAATAAAAAATAAAAAACAAAACAAAAACAAAAGGTGTATAAACCCCTCTAGTCCAAAATGGACGGACGAGAAAAGAAAAATGAAGAGGGGAAAAAATCAATTTCAGTAGATACTGTAACTAAATAAATAATTTTTTATTCCTCCGAATCTCTCAACTAAACAAACAGCTTGCCATCCAATCAAACACTTGATTCATATTAAGAAGGGAGCATCATTAGTGATATTCAAAGAAATTTGTACCTCCTTCCATGAAGTGCCCCTAACTAGCACAAAGGGTCAAATTAAACTTTGAGATTTGGATCCATGAAGTTGGCCAGTTCACAAATTGTACGACCTTTTATTCTACTAGCGGAATCTCGTGTGAATAAGAAAAGAAATTGGAAGTTATTTGGTTGACTAATCATGTGGATTCCTCATGTTCATACTTTCTAAGGTTGTATTATAATTTGCAAACGGACAATCTCGATTACAATTATAACTGTTTGTTTGTTTATTTACAATTTGCAGCTAAAATGAGTTATTTTATGTAAAACCGTTGAAAATTTCATGAGTGAGTATAGTTCCAATTGCTAAAAAAAACCTAAAATTTTGGGTTAAGGCCCATAATTCATGTTTGGGTCCGCTTACTTCCCAAAGAAGTGATATCAAAGTCTAGATTGTGATCTAAGGGAGAGTGAAATCTCATCTGAAAGTCTGAATATGTCACAGAATGACTATGATTAGGTTAACCCATATCGGTCATCATATGGTGGACCAGATAAGGATGATTGGCATATCATTCTGCTCCAATGGCTGTTATTTGACCAAATTGAATGCACTAAGGTCTAGTTAGCCTACATGTTGATAGTCAATCCCCACTTTTGGCCTCATAAATAATCCATACTCTAGTTGAATTGTCAATACCCTATCGATACATGGTTACTGGTTTAGATCAAAGTTAGATTTACCTAGAGATGTCAAATGGTTCCCAAGATGATTGTTCTTACAAGTTAATAAGATCTGGTGAGCCTACAAGTTATAAAGATTGAGTAGTCATGTCGCATCTCCATGGTTGTTGGTTCAGACAAAGTTCACACAAAGTTCACAAAGGGTCCAATGTTCCCATGAATGTTGAGTTATACTCATAAATGAAGATAGGATCGTTGGGAATGTCATGTGCTTCATATCCGTTCAAATTGGATCGTAATTTGAGAGGGTACAACTACCCCAAATCTTCACTGTTTATTCCAATTTCGAGGGATAAAATAGAGCCGCATAGGATTTCCACTATCACGATAATGGTTTTCACAATAGTTATTTCAAGACAATAGTGGTTTGTGATAATAGTGGAAATTCTATATGGCTTTATCTTATCCCTTTAAATTAGAATAGACTGTTAGGATTGAGGTAACTGAACCCTCTCCAATTATCACCTATAGCTGGAGAGAATCAGGATCCATGAGTGTAATTCTACATGAAAAATTAAGAAAGAATGGGGGATTTAAATTACAGTTTGAGTCAATTTATAGATACTTTAAAATTTTTGAGTCAATTTGTCCACAAGTCGTTTTTATGAAAAGTGAATTATTTCAATTCTACTTATAAATAAAGTGATAATTTTAGCAATAAAAGATCAGCTCTATTTGTATCAATCCTCTTATAAAATTACAACTATATTACGTTCAATTGCAGATTTTGCAAGCCAAACATAAAATAGAAAAGATGTGGAAACAGCAAACAAGTATATATTAAAGTTGCAATGGCATAACGTAAACATTGAAGAGAATTATAAGACTTATTTTCTAAGTATAGATTTACCTGTTATCAACAAATGTGCCTGTCTTAGCACTATTGAAGAGTTAAGTAAAGACCTTGATCATATAACTCGTGCTAATTGCAAATTTATCAAAGATAAACCCCAATTAGTAAAATAAAATAAAATAAAAATGGCATACGTTAGTTAAAAAAGGATTAAAATTATCTTTAACTTGAAATTTCAATTAGATAACAAACCATAATGTGTCCAAAATAAGAAGATTATGAGAGAGACGTGTTAATATTCAAGTGAGCAACTTATTTGTCTACTATCATCATGATAAAGTCTTTGCAATGAAGCAAGCAATATGAGATTCAACAAGAAAGAAAACAAAAAAAAATAAAATAAAATAAAATAAAAAGACAGATACCGAATCATGTCTCTTGATAAAGTAGGGGGAAAAAACTTGTTACATTAGTATTTCTACTAATAAGTATCTAATTTTAGAGAAAGTGTTCTCCCAAATTTCCAATGATAGCGACTTTCATGATTCTTGACTTGACAAAAGCTAGCTAATCCAAGTTCTTGATAAGATAAGATTAGTGATAATAATCAATTAGGACGGACTAATATAAAATCCTATTTTTATAGTGCATTTCTTTTTGTTTGGGTGCAAGTCAAAATCTACATCTCTCTCATTAAGATCCTCATACCAAAAATGCGAATCTTGCGGTGAGCTTACCCCATTCTTCATCCTTGCCCTAAAAGCGAAATAATTTGACTTTAACTCTGTTTTACTTGGATTTTTCCTTTTTTTTTATATAGAAAAGGATTAAAAAAGAAAAAGGTAAACGAGATTCTTTGAAGGAATAATTTCAAAGTTACGGCCCTTGCGGCCACACTTGTTTGTTTTCTTCCAGTTCTCACCTGAACAAGATTCTTCTCTTGTTTATACAATATACAGTGGATATAGACTTTTTTTTTTTTTTTTTTGGATTCACATACCATATTCCAGTTTATTATATAAGACCCTTTCCGAAAAATCTTAGGTGTGTTTTACTCTGTTACTTTCTACATTCATTCGATTGTAATCTAAGTATTCGATTGTAATCTAAGTCTTTGGCGGGGTCCAAACCTGAAGCCCTCTTAACGTTCTTTTGTGAATGTTAGCGGTCAGCTCGTCAAACTTGCTCAACAGTTACAAGAAGCTAACTTTTCTAACGAAAGCTACTCATTCCCTACATCCTCGTCAAACACATTCGAGTTTTGCTGCTTGGATCTAGCCACATCATCATGTCAAAACATCTCCATTTTCTTGTATCAAAAAGTATAATTCATGAAGACGCCATGACAGTACAGCACAAAGTGAATGATAACCACATCAAAATACCTACGGATAATATGATTGAGAACTTATTCTCCACTGTCTTATAAGGAATGGACAAATACAAATTCTTATTTCTTGTTCAAGAACAAGGAAGTCAAAACCTCACGGCAAATTTTTTCTCACTCCTGAACTTTGAGCTCAGTCTAACAAAACCAAGATGTTTCACTGCAGGTATGAAAGACAGATACAAATAGATTTATAGATTCTCATAGTACGGAATATTTCTTATCAAAAATAAATAGAGGAAAAACTCATTTTTATGTGAACATAGCCGGTATTCGGTAAATCCAAAGTCGATCTAGCACTTATTTGAATTTGATAGAATATAAAACTATAACTCTCAACTTTCACTACAACTTTAAAATCTTCGGACAGTAGTAAGGACATTTTATGTGGTAGAACAATCCAGAGTCAATTCAATTGGCCATAAATTTAAAACATATTTAAAAGATAATGTTGTTGTGTGAGACCAGGTTTCGACCGATTAAAAGAACGCTTAACCTGCAGAATCATGTTAGTCAATAGAATTATAATCCTCAACTTTTATCATAATTTCAAAAAAATTGAAAGAGCAAATATGCTTCTAATATTTTATTTTTTAAAAAAAACAACAAGACTCGTGAATTTGAGAAGATTGTAAATGCAAAAATTTATTGTAAGAAAGGATTAAAACAACAAGGCCAAATTAAAAAAGTGACAAGCTAACTTTATGGATATATTTAAAAAATAAAGGAAGATTCTCTAGACAAGAGAGGAGACGAGAATCCGCGCCATCTACGTGGCACTGTCGGCTGTGTATGGAGGATGACGCGGACATGGGCCTCGGTTCGCCGCATCACGGACGGCCCAACAAGCTGCGCGTCATGACGTGTCCCCTAAGTAATTTATCTACTGCATTTAAAATTTATAAATCCATCGAATTTTAATCTCATGTGGGCCCGGCCCAATTACAGGATTCTCTCTTTATGATGGTGGGCCCAACTTGTTCCCCCGTTATTTTGTTTTTTTCTCTCTCTATTGGAGTTTAGAAAGTGAAATAACGCAACACAATTTAATATTAACGCAATCTCTTTCTAATTTTATGATAAAAGATTGTTGGTCGGCTTCCTCCATTTCGCTGTTCAAACGCTTTCAAGTTTCATCACGCGAAAGAGATTCACATGGCGCTCTCTTCTTTCATATTAGCCCCTGTATACTTGGTTATTTATACAAATAGCTCTTATTTATGTTGTTATTCTGCCTATGTGCCCTCCATGACCAAAATCTGTCCTATTTGCAGATTTACCCTCCACATATATCCAATTTGCACATTTATCCACTAAATTTGCATTTTTTTTTATACCTCCCTCTCATTTTACACTGTCAAAATTCATAAGGGTAAGTTAGGATATATGCAAACTTGCAAGCTATATTGACAAAAAACTTATTTGTTGGGACAGAGGTATTCTTATCATTATCCCTTCTCAGTTTGAAATTTAATGGTATAAGGTGCGATGACTGTTTTAAAATATTTTTTAAAACAAAATTACAATGAAATATTAGGTTTTTGCATAAATATTAGATCTTTTCATTGGAAAAATCATCACAATGTTCTTCTATTTCAATAAAAATTAGATTCACGCAACAAGTTAAGCATAAAAATTTGACTAGCTAATTCCTTGATCCTTGGGCAAGGTCGTAGTATGCTCATCTTCACTGACTAGCATCACACTCTTAGAGTATACATTATGTCTTTCTCCATCATATATGGATTAATCATCAAGAAATTAAATATTGAAACGTCTTATCATAGGTGATAGAAATCACATTGAAAATATTTTCTCTATTCATTGTTATATGTTAATGAAGAGACTAGGTTTCATTGCAAACACTGCTTTCTTTTGATTTGTATTGCTTGTAGGGGGGGATATTCCAATTTCGTTAAGCAATCTTCTAGCCAATATAGTTTTCAAATGATTTAATATAAGCAACCTAATAAAGCCTCTGAAATCATTTCCGAGAGATAGCTTCTTTTTTTTTTTTTTTTTTTTGTGGCAACTTCCCTCTATTTCTTTGCAAATTTGCGACAAAGGCGGTGCCGACAACTGCGCAGTTAAACTAATTAATGACTTGAATCTGATTAAAGAATCTAAGGACTAGGAGCCTTAAAATTATTGGCCAAGGTCACCTTTGATGCAGTCATAAAACTATTACCAAGTCCATGAGAATATTATCCAATATAATGACAGGATTTGAGAAAAGACAGCATTCCACTATGCTAATCTACTCGTAACACACAGAATAAGAATAAAAGTTAAAGATGGGATTCTTCTCATAAAACTATCCAGTCGTCCTCGTTCAGCGATTAGAACTGATACATCAAAGAAGAGAATAACTCTTATATGTGTTGTGTCAATATAAAGATAGATCTTCTTGATGCACCGACTATCCAGTAATCCGAAACCGATATCGTTGAACCGCCTTATCCAATACAGAATAAAAGACACATGACTCCATTAAGATAAGGACATGAGCAAAAGTGTGCCCTAGTTGATGGGGGTGCCTTCCAACAAAAGGGAAAGGGAATCATAAGGGGGTCTTTCCCATCAAACTTCCCCTCAAAATCAAAAGAAGAGATGGATTCTAAAGCAAGCAAAAGAAAGCACGGTTGGGAACGTGGACTAAGGAATCCATTCATCCATCCATCCAAAAAAAGCACAGGAGTAGACTCTGTCTACAAACTATTGTTATCATTGCTTGCGCTTGGATTCCATGATATATAAATAAAAGTATTAAACTAACTAATCCTCATGGGTAGTGGACATAATAAACTAAATCTACCAATAAACCAACAGATTAAGATTTTCAAAGATAGAAAAATTGAAACTTTTGAGGAAAGTGGGTGAGCAGTAAGTAGTAGAACAGGAGTTAGTTTGTTCACATGGGAGGTTGGGAATCAAAAGGTCTCTCTCTCTCTCTCTCTCTCTCTCTCTCTCTCTCTCTCTCTCTTTGTTTTCTGAAGAATTCTGCAAAGGACATTTGAGAGTATCATATGTGTACGATGGGAGCCCCACACTTGTCTCCTTCTCCACTCAAAAGAATCCAAAACCTTACTTTCTTTGGAATATTGTGGGCAGCTCTTTTACTAATTTTGATGAGGGGGAATATGATTTTCTTTTAAGAAGAAGAATAATAGGTTCGTCGTGTCCTTATTTTAATGGATCAGGTCTCCATTGGATGACCTTGGAAATCCACACAAGAGCAATTATGACAGCGTTGGCTGAGAAAATTCTTGATTAAAAGAAGAATTAGTGTTTGTGCTTCTTTGATTTGATCTCAGATTAAAATAAAAGTGTTCGATCACATCAGTGGGAGTACCGTATGCTTTTGAGAAATTTAAGAAAATTTAGAAGAACCCTGCCCGCCAGAAGAAGAGGTAAGAGCTATGGTGGGGTCCTTTATCTTTTGAGAAGAGGCAGTGGAGTGTTTGATAGGAGAGATCGAAAAGAAATTTGAGGAATTGACTAACTTATTAAGAAGGGGAAAAAAAAATCAACAAGTTTTTCCCTTGTAAAAACAACTTTAGGAAGTTACCGAGTCACACACTGTAATATTAATTACGGTAAATTGCAAGTAAACCTCCTGCAGTATCTGTATTTGAGCTTAACGCCCATATAGCTTCATTATTGCAAATAGACCTCCCTGGGTTAATTTTCGTTAACTCTTTTACCCACAAATAGACTCGCTAATTTCACCCATAAGCTGTACTCGCTAAAACCTTACCAAGGGTAAAATAGTGAAACTTTTACCCCAAGGGGTCTATACGCAACAATCAAACTACAGGAGTAATTATCGCAAACGGTGATAGTATAAGTGTCTATGTGTTGCTTTGCGATAATTACGTCAGTATCTTGGTTGAGGGGAACATCAAATATCAAGCTCTTTACCTATCTTGGATTTTGCAACGTACTAAGCAAATATCAAGCTCTTTACCAACTCTCTTAAGTTCCCCTTCTATTAAAGACCACTCAAAGTTTCAAATAGACCTAGACTTGTTATGTAACAACTATTAAGGCACTAACTATTCACATGGGCATTTAGCATACCTCTTGCATTCCAAAGATTAGAGAGTGGGTAAAACAGAAAAATCTCTGTCCAGGATTCTAAATCTCTGACTGCAATAGATGAAGGGAAAAACTCAAAAGAACTTTTTCTCCTATTTCTCTTCTGCTGTCAGTAGCTTCCACAGCCCCCCTCATTCACATACAGTTCTCCACCTTATCTTAACCTGCAGCTAATTATATTACTCACAACATTTTCATTTCTTTTTCACAAACCCATCAAATTTTAACTGTGGATTGTGCGACAGATTCAACACAGTAAAAATATATATATATATTATGGAGAAAATGAAGAAACATTTGTATTCAACCACAATTGCCTTTCCTTCAGGCTAAGGATGATTTCAAGGGTGAGACAGATAAAGAGAGAGCCTATAATTGGCTCTTTATTTTGACTTTTGTGAACTATTGGTTTTTGGCTTTTGGAGCAGGCAAAAGGCCATCAATACCTCCACTGATGCAATAGCATTGATCCCAAACCTTATCCACACACTAAAAAGATTATTTTTTGACTTACTTTGGCTTCAAGAATCTTCACCAATCCTACCTCCACCTCACCCTAATCATTGCCCTCTCCATAAATGCGCATTCTATTTAAAACCCAGTAAAACATGCATTTAAACAGTGGAGATATCAAGTCACTTCAAATTTGGGTGCATTTTCCACTCTTAACAGTGCGGCATTGAATTAGTCTGAAGAGATTGTCCAGCCAGTGACTCCTCTCCTGTATGCCGTCTGTTTTGTGGCCACTGAGTGCCATCTAAATCAATGCGCAAATAATCTTAAAAACCTTGGTGATCACTCAATGTATATTGTATGCTAGCAGTCTATATCAAATCTTTACAAGAAGATTCTTCTTTGTACACATCCTACATTAGCTATAGAGATAATGTATATAGAATGCATGACGCATGTACATGACTGAGCTAAGTCACTCTTGTCTTATCTAAAACTTGACTATATAATTAAGCACATCTATAGCTCATACTTGGTTTTCTAAGATTTCCATAGAAAAATATATAGGTCATAAACATCAATCTGTAGTTTCATAGATATGTTCAACTGAATATTTCAATAACAAATCCCTTTCTCCACTTTCTTTAAATTTAAAAAAAAAAAGTGAGCAAACTCTAGCTGCTAAGCTTTAACTCAGTATATCTTGAAATTGGGCTGATATGTAAAATAATCAAACACTACAAGGTAGTATCAAATCAAACTGAGCCAATCACTAAAAAGAAATAAAAATACAAACTAGGCTATTTAGACTACAAACCATTAGCATCCTTTGGCAAGTAAATGCATTCATCTAACTGTACCACTTCTACATTTTACTCCTAGACTACATCCTAAAACAAAAACTATATCCAGTTAAATAGAACTCAGTCATCAAGCTAAACTCAGATGTTTGCAGACCAAATTCGACAGTCATTATTATTATTTTTTTTTATCTAAAACTGACTTCCCCCAAAGTAAATGCAAATCTAAAGATTGAAAACCACAATGATAATGTACATACTTCAGACCTGTATATGTAACTGTGGTAGGTATGTTGTTCAAATATGTAAAAGGATTATTCAAACAAGCATGGAGATAAAAATAGCAAAATCCAGGTTATTACTCTACAGAAGTTGTCTTGATTTAATAATCTGAAATATCAGAAAAAGGCTTGATGCGTCGCAAAATAGTGTGAACAGGCTAAGAAGAATCTATACGGTATAAGCATACAAAAAAATAAGCTGGGTACATTAAATTGGTAGTACAATCATCATCTAATAATCAACTGCATCATTCTGGCAAAATTGATTCCAATGTCGGACAACAAACTATCACTCCACATGATCCATAGATTCTACAACAGTCCGAAAACCTTTTGGAATAAGACTTATATCATGTTACTTGTTTGACGAAATCTACAATAAGTTTGATTATGCAACCACCAGCAACCTAATCTTGATAAGGGAGACATATAGCACCAAAATCCACCCACAATTCAGTGAAAATGGAAGATCCCCGAAAGGAACGGCCGACCAAAGATCAAACTAAAACAATATGAGTTTGAAGCATCACAGTGGAATGGGTAGGATTTGTATCCACATGGGTGGCTGAGATCAAACAGCAGGTCTGAGCCAGTATGATTCACAAGATCTCACTATAAAGAAACGGTTACCATCATCATGCAGAATCTACTGAGTGAAGATGACATAAGTTGGATTCCTAAAGGGAAGGTGGATGCAGCTGTATGCTATTTAAAAGCATGAAAGAGATATCCTCCCAGTTTTATTCTTTTTCATCCATGCAGTTGTCTGCTTCCTATTGGTATTGTTGAGAGGTTTACCTTTAAATTTCTCTATCTCATTCAAGGTCCCCACTTCACATGGACTGAGCTCTAACATGCTCCCTTCATGACTTTCAAACAATAGATGATGTTCGAATATCAATTTTGTATGATAAATCAATCGTGATAAATATCAAGCAGTTCATCAGCATATGATACGAACTTTACAATCTCATCATGGGTTCTGGATAAGAGAGGCACATTGGAAGGCTGTGGCAATCTGTCTCTTGCCTCAGATTTTAGTGTCAGGACCACAAGAGTTTTGTCATAAGATATAGCTTGAATGTACACATCAGAAATGGCTACGAGTTAGACTGAACGTGATCTGATTCTCTACATCTAGCCCATTCCCGAGTGTGAGGTGAATCACAATCAACTTCATCAAATCTCGAGAATGTCAACTGAGACAAGCACTTAACAGAATAGTTTCTATCGTTTGGAAAGAAATCGAGTCTCGATAATGTTAAGAAATCAGAAGCGAAATGGCAACATAGGTTTAGCCTGCTTTAATGACTTTTAGCAGAAAAAAGAACCACATATTTTTTTTTTTTCAAAAACAAAATGACCGGAAGGCAGAAAAGATAGAAAAAGAGAAGAGGGTGGAATAAGAAGTTTAAGAGTTTGCATAACAAAGAAAACAAATAAGTGACTGATACTAAAATATAAATGAAAAGATTATCAATAAAAAAGAAGATAATATATATAATGTGAAAGTACTTTAAATCTTGAAGCGGGGCTAAAGTGTACCAAAAGCGTTATAGTGAAATGGAGGCTAATTCAGGCTTTATCAGGCTTTCTCGATGTTGGAGGTAACAATGCCTTGAAGCCACCATCAAACTTGACAGGATGGACGCAAATTTGGATTTGAGAGGCGGGCAGCAAGTATATTTCTATCTGGGTAATTCAATTTATGATAAATCTAACTGATAGAAAGTCCAAATCTGAAAATCAGCACAGGAACATCGTTATACTTTGATGTGCTAGACAACAAACAAAAGACCAAATCTGAAAATGGCTTCACGATGTCTAAATTGTATGTAAGCATCATCGTAAGTGGAAAGACTGGATTCAATACTATGATAGTGGCCAGGCTCCTCACTGCTTGACTATAATAGCATTTAGCATTGTGAGCTTATCAAAGGAAACCATCCAAACAAACAAATTCTCTAGTGTAAGACAAAATGCAAAAAATCCAGAGAAAAGAGTTTATTATTCATATATTTACATAAATGAGTAAAACTTAATTGCTAGGTTTAGCATGCAACTCCAGAACTACATTAATAGTCCCTCGCATAAATTACATGGGCGGTTTGTATAGTTAGCATATTACTATATATTTTGATTGCATCTGCTAATATTTTTAGTTGTAGCACCCACCCAAACAACTGCTGCCAGTTATTACAGCTAATGGGTTTTGTACCATAAAGAACAGATAATGTAGCTCCTACAAAGCAATCTAAAAGGTGCAGCATGCATGACTGACAAGTGCAATGGTGAATCCCACAGAAAAGGAAAGATGCCGTACTCACATTTAAGCCTTGCTCAGTTTAGAAGATGAGGAATTCATATGTCCTTGGGTTTAAACATGTGTTTGAGCCATTGCTCAGTTTATAAATCAATTAAGATTCGAAAGCAAGATGAGAGATTCACTTCTAGTTCTTAAAAGATGAAGCATCAAGGCTTTAAATTAGGAAGAATGTGATAAAGGAGCGGATGCACAGATGTAACAGTGGACTCGGAGGCAGGGAAGGAAACTACATGATTCATATATTCAACAAATCAACCTAAAGAAAAACATGGAGATCTATGATAGTCTCTCTCTCTCTCTCTCAAGTGACTGCATAAAATTTACTGTTAACTTGCATGAAAATGTCAAAAAAAGAAAAATGTTAGCATGTCAAGCCCAAGTATTTCAGAGGTTAGCTGAAGAGTCTAGTTTCCCTAGAAATTCCAACCCACATAAGGTTCCTAAATCAAAGTCGGTTTTCCTACATATCTCTCTGTCAAGTGAATTCGCTTTAAAAAGTAGAAACTAGAATCAAATATCTTCTCACCTAAACGAACTTCTTTGAGTGTTAGCCACAATGCACAAATCACTTTATCCAGGAATGAAAAGGAAGTAAAATATTCCTAGTTTAATAACCAACTAGATGGTTTTCATCTTTACAAGAGGTTTTCATCTTTACAAGAGGTTGTCACCTGAAGTAGTACTGTAAACACATTCACCAGACACCAACTGAACTTAAAAGAAACAATATGATTCATGTTTCTCATCAAACTGGTATAACTGAAGAGTTTAACGAACAATAATCTTTAAGTGAAAACAGAAGCTGTTAATTAAATATGTATTGTTCCAAATAAGAAAAAGAAATAATTAAATAGTAACTATTTCGAGTTACCAGAATCATATGAAGCTTTGGAAGAGAACCGCCAGGTTTGCTATTGATATTTTATTAGAATCAGCAGATGGAGCAAAGCACAGCTTCAAGGCATAATAGTAACAACTGTTGAATAACTAAGGGAGAACATACTTCCGATAAATCCTGACAAATTTACAATATTAATAGGACGTTTGCCTATAGATGATGCATGAGAAATGGGAGTTTGAAAGTAGAGGTTAGCATTCAGATTCTATTATCATAGACCATCACCTTTCATTTTGAACGATGTGCATCCTTTATGCTCTTCAAAACCTAAACTGAAATACAAATAAATTTTGCTCAAGGAGAACAAATCTTTAAGTGGGTATCTTCATTGAGTATTTCTGGCATTTGAACCTAGGTATTTTTACTCTTTACGATTATAATCTAAAACTATTTTAATGTACTGAGAATCAACATTTATGAGAACCTTATCCATCATCTATCTTTTATTTAAACTTGAAATGAAATTGATGAAGATTCTGCCAAAGATCTCAGATTTTGTTGTAGGAGATATCCTAGAATTGCTTAGAGTTTATGTTTTATTCAGATCGATAGGACTCTTATATTGTTTTTGAAGAGTTTTGAGTAGAAGAAGATTCTATCTTCATTGGAGATATAGTTGAGAAGAAAGTTTATCCTTTTACTAGTGTTTCCTACATAACAATGCCTTGAAAGTAGAAACACTGATTCTGATTATCAAAAGATTTGATTCTTGATTGATTGATCTTGGTTAATTGATTGGATCTTTACTCTCCTTCGAAGTTTTCTCTTCTTTCTTCCCTTACCCTCTCTTTTCCCATTAATCTCCTTCAGAAATCTAACATAGAATAGTAAGGAGATCAATGGACTCTCTTTTCCCACTAATACCCCTTCCTCCAGAAAGCTAATGCAGAACGGGAGGAGAAACAGTTGCAAGGAGAGAGGATTAGGGAAGAAACAAGAAAGATAAGAAATGAAGCATCAATTCATCAACGAAGATCAATCTATCAATAGCAATCAATAATCAAATATTTGCATGACAGGAATCTGTCTTTCTAATCATAAAGCATCATACATATAGGAAATCTAGTAAAATGATCATCTCCTACTCAGTATAACTCTAGTAAAATTGAATCTTCTTCTATTCAAAAACTTCAAAAACAATATACGTCCTAAATAAATTAAAAAAATAAAAGGAATAAAAACAGCTTTTTAGCATATCTCCCATGCCTATATTAAGATCTAAAATCTGTGGAGCAATTACGAAACGTAGGGTGAACATTAACTAAAGAGACGAACAGATGATTTCATTTCCATTCTTTCATCAATCTTTTGGACATTGTAACTGAAGAGAGAATCAAAATGGTGAACAGGTGGAACATTCTGACTGACAAGTGCAATGGTGAATCCCACAGAAAAGGAAAGATGCAGACTCACATTTAAGCCTTGCTCAGTTTAGAAGATGAGGAATTCATATGTCCTTGGGTTTAAACATGTGTTTGAGCCATTGCTCAGTTTATAAATCAATTAAGATTCAAAGCAAGATGAGAGATTCACTTCTAGTTCTTAAAAGATGAAGCATCAAGGCTTTAAATTAGGAAGAATGTGATAAAGGAGCGGATGCACAGATGTAACAGTGGACTCGAGGCAGGGAAGGAAACTACATGATTCATATATTCAACAAATCAACCTAAAGAAAACATGGAGATCTATGATAGTCTCTCTCTCTCAAGTGACTGCATAAAATTTACTGTTAACTTGCATGAAAATGTCAAAAAGAAAAATGTTAGCATGTCAAGCCCAAGTATTTCAGAGGTTAGCTGAAGAGTCTAGTTTCCTAGAAATTCCAACCCACATAAGGTTCCTAAATCAAAGTCGGTTTTCCTACATATCTCTCTGTCAAGTGAATTCGCTTTAAAAGTAGAAACTAGAATCAAATATCTTCTCACCTAAACGAACTTCTTTGAGTGTTAGCCACAATGCACAAATCACTTTATCCAGGAATGAAAAGGAAGTAAAATATTCCTAGTTTAATAACCAACTAGATGGTTTTCATCTTTACAAGAGGTTTTCATCTTTACAAGAGGTTGTCACCTGAAGTAGTACTGTAAACACATTCACCAGACACCAACTGAACTTAAAAGAAACAATATGATTCATGTTTCTCATCAAACTGGTATAACTGAAGAGTTTAACGAACAATAATCTTTAAGTGAAAACAGAAGCTGTTAATTAAATATGTATTGTTCCAAATAAGAAAAAGAAATAATTAAATAGTAACTATTTCGGGAGTTACCAGAATCATATGAAGCTTTGGAAGAGAACCGTCAGGTTTGCTATTGATATTTTATTAGAATCAGCAGATGGAGCAAAGCACAGCTTCAAGGCATAATAGTAACAACTGTTGAATAACTAAGGAGAACATACTTCCGATAAATCCTGACAAATTTACAATATTAATAGGACGTTTGCCTATAGATGATGCATGAGAAATGGGAGTTTGAAAGTAGAGGTTAGCATTCAGATTCTATTATCATAGACCATCACCTTTCATTTTGAACGATGTGCATCCTTTATGCTCTTCAAAACCTAAACTGAAATACAAATAAATTTTGCTCAAGGAGAACAAATCTTTAAGTGGGTATCTTCATTGAGTATTTCTGGCATTTGAACCTAGGTATTTTTACTCTTTACGATTATAATCTAAAACTATTTTAATGTACTGAGAATCAACATTTATGAGAACCTTATCCATCATCTATCTTTTATTTAAACTTGAAATGAAATTGATGAAGATTCTGCCAAAGATCTCAGATTTTGTTGTAGGAGATATCCTAGAATTGCTTAGAGTTTATGTTTTATTCAGATCGATAGGACTCTTATATTGTTTTTGAAGAGTTTTGAGTAGAAGAAGATTCTATCTTCATTGGAGATATAGTTGAGAAGAAAGTTTATCCTTTTACTAGTGTTTCCTACATAACAATGCCTTGAAAGTAGAAACACTGATTCTGATTATCAAAAGATTTGATTCTTGATTGATTGATCTTGGTTAATTGATTGGATCTTTACTCTCCTTCGAAGTTTTCTTCTTTCTTCCCTTACCCTCTCTTTTCCCATTAATCTCCTTCAGAAATCTAACATAGAATAGTAAGGAGATCAATGGACTCTCTTTTCCCACTAATACCCCTTCCTCCAGAAAGCTAATGCAGAACGGGAGGAGAAACAGTTGCAAGGAGAGAGGATTAGGAAGAAACAAGAAAGATAAGAAATGAAGCATCAATTCATCAACGAAGATCAATCTATCAATAGCAATCAATAATCAAATATTTGCATGACAGGAATCTGTCTTTCTAATCATAAAGCATCATACATATAGGAAATCTAGTAAAATGATCATCTCCTACTCAGTATAACTCTAGTAAAATTGAATCTTCTTCTATTCAAAAACTTCAAAAACAATATACGCCCTAAATAAATTAAAAAATAAAAGGAATAAAACAGCTTTTAGCATATCTCCCATGCCTATATTAAGATCTAAAATCTGTGGAGCAATTACGAAACGTAGGGTGAACATTAACTAAAGAGACGAACAGATGATTTCATTTCCATTCTTTCATCAATCTTTTGGACATTGTAACTGAAGAGAGAATCAAAATGGTGAACAGGTGGAACATTCTGACTTACACTTGCAAACAAAATTGCCCATTTCCTTGGGTTGTGGGAATACCAGCAGGATCACCGTATACTATTTTGTTTTGATAAAATGAGCTGTGAGCAACTTTGGAACAGTGAATCCAGTGAAGGAATCGACCTGGAACAACTCTTTCAGCTTCTCATCGCATATGACAGTCTTCTTATCAGCAGGATCCTACCAAAAAGTTGGAGCAAGTAAACATGATATAGCCACAGACATGCAAACAAACACACTCTCCCTGCCTCCTCCACTCTATCTATCTATCTATCCATCTCTTTCCACCCACATGATACTAGACAGTGTTAGGATTTATAAAGTCGTCATTAGGTATTATTCTATATTACCCATACCTACAAATGTGAATTCTCAAATTATATAAACAAACACTTCCCCATGATTAATTAGCATTAAAAGTCAGGATATCTAGGTAAAGGTCATGAAATTTCACATACAAGTTTTTCACTGATGGTAATACAGCTGAAGGTTAGCTCTAAAAATTTGTAACTTATAAGAATATTTCATAGCAAAGGCATGACTGGATGATTAATAAATTCTAGAAAAATCTTTGTCCTCCGGACTGCTGCCAGACTGATCTTTTAATGCAAAAAATGTAAAAACGAAAATCTTTCCCGTTATGTGTGCATAGTAGGGTGTTGTGTGCGGCACACGTGTGTGAGGGTGAGTGCACTGAGTGGGAGGAGCTTAGTTTCAAATGATGCAAAGCAATGAAACTTCCTTGGAAGCTCATACTGCTTAAGCTCCATTGCATCAACCATACTGTTTTACTCGAAATTCGAGCTTCCTCAGTCCTCTTATTATCAACAGTATATTCAAGCTAATCTGCAGCACTGAAATCATCAATTGCCTCCTCTTATGTCTGATCATCGGAAAATGACGACTTCACGCCAATTCAAAAATGATCTTATCAACATTCTCGAGCCCCAATTTGGATATCTAATTAGATGACATCGGTGGTGGTACTTAAACACGAAACATGTCTTTGAACACCAAATCAGTGATACTTCAATTCCATGCCCAATGCACGTGCCTGCGTTTAAAGTAACATTGCCACATAGCCCTGAAGCCATTAAGACGCATTCATTAACTTACTCCACGTGATCACAAGATTCTAAATGACAGACTAAACCTCAACAGTAATCAACTGCAAACTCACTTCTACATATATACTTTGGCTCCATCCAGAATTATTTGCTAAGCACATACGCTTCCCGTGGATCTTATTAAGCCCATCAAAATATTGGTAGTTAGCAGCAGAAATCTGAGATATGTATACTAATAGTGGCCCAGATCGATGCAAAAGCCAACTTATCTAGAATAAACACCAGCAAGTTTTTGTGCCTAAAACTAATAAAACTACCAGTGTGCTGCAACCACCTGACTATCATGCACCCTAAAGAAATTGAACACCTAGACAGGATGAAGAAAAAGAAATGAGGAGGTATCTCATAGACACAAATTTCTGAATCACTGACAAGGATCCTCCCACAAGGGTACTTTCTTTAGAATTTTGTCAAATGATGGATTACAGCTAAGTTCTTTCAAGTCTCCTCTACTGAAAATGTCACAGTTTTTCTCAATCCTCAACCACAAGAAAGGTATCCAACTTTCTTGGCCCAATCATGATACATGGAATAACCAGCAGCAGAATGTTTTTAAAATTTTACCATTTCTCATATATCCAGAAATCATCCATAAAATAATATTTAAACATTCCCATGAGCTACTCAAAACTTGGGAACATAGACACAAAATAGGACATGGGCATTATATATGATAATGAACAATTTTTTAAACACTAGGTGGGTCAGCATGGATACAATTTATGCAGTCACACAGAATGCGTGAATATGGATACATTGTGAAGTATAATAAAACTATACATGTGAATATGTCTGTCTTAATGTTCAGCTTTTTGCAGCATGATATCATAGAGCTACAGTGATCAAAAAAGCCCTCACTACAACCTTTATTAGACCTATTCTTGAAGATTGTGTCATAGAAGTAGGGGTTGAACTTGATCGAATAATTATCAAATAATTCAATATATATTCATCTAACTATTTGTTTAAGTTCTGTTTGAGAGATCATTCAAGAGAAATCAATGAATTTGTGTAGTCGTATATTAAACAAATCAAATATGAGCATTCACATATTCGATTCATTTGCTTAATTAATATTTCTTTAAATTCCAATCACTTATAATTTTGTTGTTACACATAATATTGTGTTTGATTTGTATAGTTCATTCTAGATCTTATATTCATTTTGAGGATTCTAAGAGTTCCAACTCAATTTTTCAAATCAAACATTCTAATGACAGTTTGTACATCATTATTATAAAAGAACACTTTTCAATATGAATTTACATGCCGTTAAAAATCAAAATGCTTAATCAAATAACTTAATATTGTAAATTATATAATATCAAATCAAATAATTATATTTTAATATTTGATAAATATTTCATGAATTTGGATTCAAAGAAATTGAAGAATAAAATTTGAATTGGGATTCAAATACAAAAATTTTAACAGATATGAATCGATTCATTCCTTTACCAGTCTTACATAGTCCAATTCTTTACTACAACATTTAGTAGAATAGGTCTACTACCATATAACTAGACTTGCATGAAAATGATGATTTCATCAAATAGCTTTAAATAAAAAAATAAAAAAATAAAAACCTAAACTTCCTAACTAAAATAGGATAAAAGTATGAAACTCCAGGTGCACAGTGACAACTTGTTGCATAACTTGCCACAGCCATTGTACTAAAACTCATCCACAGGATAGTTCAATGATATTTTTCTACACTCTTCTACCATCCATATTTCAATTCCCTATCTTTCAGGAGGATCAACTTGCACCCTGGTTATGCACTATCGATAAGTGCCCAGAAGACTTAAAACAGCTAATTTGAGGTCAAAAGTTAAGATCTTTCGCAAGATAATTAATAACACTGGTTATGGCAAATGTTTAACCGACTGATTTTTCAGCTTGTTAGCTATCTACAAATAGCAATCTACCAAAATGCTCCCTTTCATCCATGAAATCCCACTCTTACACCATATTTACTTGGTGTGCATGAAGGGAAACATTAAAATAAAAGAATATTCAGTATTCAATATGACTGTCTAAAAGACTGGAACAAAAAAATTTTGAACTTTTATGTGTGTATATATGCACATATTTCTACATGTAAGTATGTGTACATGCAGGAACAATGTAGCATTTATGAACATATACGATGGAGAGAACATAATTGGTGTCAGGAACTGGGTACTACAGTATTTGGTAATACATATTCAAAACATGCTTTTAAATAGACCAAATATTACTATTTACCTGCAATGTGTCGATGTGGACAAAATGTATTAGTCTACCAGACAGGTCTCCCATCTCCTAGTCTAAGAAATTAAACTGATAATTTAGTGACTCAGATTCAAAGTTCACATCTGGTTTGCTGATGCTTTTTTCAGTTAATATCTTTTTTGTAAATAAAAAACTAGAATTTTACATGTAAGTGCATGTATATTGCTAATGAAGGGTCTTCATAATCTTTGCAGCACTAAACTGAATGATTGTTTGAGAAATTGACCTGTAAATCAATGATACAACATCATATCTGACATACCTCACACTGTACTACTATATCATGGTCTTCCATGGAAGCCACATTTGCATCCCACTTATTACTGTCACATGTATATTTGCATATAATACAAACTTTATCAGAGATAGGAGGCCCAAAAAGGATGATCATGTTTGATTCCTACCCTTTCTCAGTATGAATTGAGTATTTAAACATGTAAAATAACGTTTAAAAATCCAATAGAGAGAAAAGGTTATTTATTATAAAGAAAGAACTCTTTATTTATGGTCAACAGCAAGTAGTATCGTCATGCATATTTATATATATAATGATAACTTTTATACACATGCATAACAGTTCATAGAAAAATGTAGAAAACAGATAATGTTGCTCACATATGACAGTTGTATCATGAAATATTGATTAGTTGACAAGTAAAAAGCCATTCCTATTTCTTGCTGATTGTATATTAGAGAACTGTTGTGTTGCCCCTGCAAGTAACCTCATAGCCAACCACTACACTAATCCCAAGGTATATGCAGAAAGAACATGAGAAAGAAATAAAGATGGGATACCTGCAGATTGTTTTGTTTAATGTAATCCCACATTCTCTTCACTACATCTGACCGTGGTAATTCACTTTCACCGGTACCAATAAACTTCACTAGAGCATCTGAAAGTTGGAGCGGTGCAAGAAAACCTCTCCCTCCCTTTTGCTTCTTCTCTTTAGGTGGAGATTCATCTGAAGTTGTTAAAGAAATGAATATTACCAAATACCAATTAACAATACTAATATACAAGAGAATTAATTTCCCTAACCTTCTCTTTCTTTTTTTGGCTTCTTTTCCTTTTGTGCTGACTTGAGAGTACCTGCTAAATCATAGAAAGCAAAAAATTCAGCTATAGGCAAATGTATATAGGGGTAATAACAGTGCAAAAATAAATTTAGCTGATCCTGGATTTTTATGTTAAAATCTTGAACATAGTAATCTAGATCAATGGGAATTGGGGTCCGCAACACGAATGCAATTCTTCTCCTCAGTTCTGTTCAAGGCTATATCCAACCTAGTTCCGCTACGTCTACCTCTGGTCGTCCTAACTTCATTAGTTATAATTTGATCATTTTTCCTAACTTCATTAATTATAATTTGTTCATTTTTCCTTAACTGGTCTATCTAGTGATCTCCATTGCACATGACCAAACCATCTCAATTGGACATCTTTGTTTATCATCAATGGGAGCAACCTCTAACTTCATATAATAGTTCTTTATCCTATCGCTTAATGTATATCAACACGACCATCAAACATTCTCATTTCTACTACATTCAGTTTTTTACATATTTTCCCTTAATTGCTCAACATTCTGATCCAATAAAGCATTGTTTATAGAGCTTTCCCTTCGATTTCAAAGGCATTCTGCAATCACACAAGACTCAAGAAGAAGTTCACTTTAATCATCCTGATGAAAAGATGATCCTCAATCTCATCACACTGACAAACGATTGATCTTAAATAGCGAAAGTGATTACTCCTAAGTTGTTTCAACGACAATATTCACTACTCATTCATTTTCTCACATTTTTACTAAAATTGCATTTTGTGTATTCTGCTTCTTTTCTGCTCATTCTAAGTTCTTTAGATTTTATCTCCACCTTTTACTTTAGAAAGTATTATTCTCTCGTTACCCACTAATATTATTTCATAAGCAAAGAACAAACAGCATGATACTTCGTCTTAAATATGTCTGATAAGATTATCCATAACTAACACAAAAATATAAGGACTTAAAGCTGATCCTTGAGTTATAACTGACAAAATTTTATAGGTATTTTGTGATCACACGAGATATCTAAAGCACTCCTCCACTTTAGATATCCTGATATTGATTCAATGACCATATCATCCTCAATCTCGATAACTTGAAGAATGACTAATATTAAATAGTGAAAGTGATGACCCCTAAGGCATTGTTTGACTGCCAATATTCACTATTCAATATTTTCACATTTTCTAATGAAATTGAATTCGCATTCTATTTTTGTTCTACTCGTTTTAAGTTCTTATGAGCCTTTAGATTCGAGAGCTTTTCTCCACCTTTCTACTTTAGAAGTTATCCTTCCTTATTCTCAGAAGCTAATAATGTAATTATTATGTAATCAACAAATAAGAAATAACATAATGATTTAATACTGTCTTAAATATGTCTAATATAATGATTTAATACTGTCTTAAATATGTCTAGTAAGTAAATATCAGAAATCGGAAGTATCAGGTGACCAAAATCCATATAGACCATATCACTTTGTGGATATTGGGGAAATATCGGGGATATGTAGTAAATATTAGAGTGCCGTATCGGATTATGTGCATATAATATCCTAAAATGTAATCTAAACATGCTAAATGAAATCTAAGCATACAAAAATGTAAATAATATATGTTAGGATCACTCAACAATTGTAGAAATTTACTTGGGGAGAAGAACCTACTAGAATTTGCTAAAAAATTTCATAGGACCGGAAGTTTTGCTAAAAACATTAAATAAAAATTTCAGAATTATATTATTTTGCGACAAGCCAAATAAAAGGACATATTGGCCGACATACCGACTGATATATCGGCTATGTCGGGGATATATCGCCCAAAAATTACCAAAAAAAGGGTAAAGGATATTGAGACCATATCATTTCGTGGCAAGCCTAGTAAAAGGATATGCCGACTATATCGAGGGTATTTAAAACAATGCTAGTACGTTCATCCATAACTAACACAATTGTGGTAACAGGACAGTTTTGTATCTTCTCCAATTTTTACTTTATCATATAGATCTTTAATAGCATCAATTACATTAATATTTACGCTAGATACTTGTTTCTTTCATAAAACTGGCCATATTAACTCCCTTGGCTGTCTACTATAAGCTTTTTCGATATCAATGATATAATAAACACAGAGGAAAATACCAGAGGACTCCTCTTACTGATTGAGTGAAATGGATAACTTGGTTAGTTAATTAAATGGTCTAAACAAAACTTCCAGAACTATTTCCCATTCCATTATAAAGCAACTAAAATAGCTTTAAGAAGACCTAGCAAATTAGGCGAACATGTGATTTATTTTCATTTCTGCTAGGAAAAGAACTAGGATCTGATCTTTGACACCTTTTTCCCAATGCGTGAACCACTGGGGACTACAACCCTCACAAACTGTAAAAGGCTTTCAATTGTTCTCAAGCGAGGAATTCTTTTCGTATATCTAATTGCAGGTATTAGACAATGAGACCAACATCTGCAACCTCTCGATGTTCTGTGATTCTATGAGTTGGCTACCGGTTTTTTTTTTCTTTTCTCTATCTGACCTTTCTCCGTATCAATAAAATATTTTTCATTCTGCTGCAGATATTATCCCTCCAGACTCTACAGCTATTCATAACATAGATCTTGAATTATTATAGATTGATTCATTTATACTTTATCCATGTCCTAATCACACAGTTCTTTACTGCTCCATCACTGCGTTATCTTTTCTTAAAGTTGTATGTCCGTTCTCATGCCAATCAGATAAATGCTTCCTCTGACAGTAGCTCGACTGCTAATTTTCATCTTTTTTGGTGATTCAGTTTCCAAGAAGAGCAGATGCTGATTTCTCCAGCAGTTATAATGACATTATTAGGTATTTATGGCTTCCACTAGATACGATCTCTTCTTTAGGATCTGGGCATCGAAAGTTCCTGCATACTTTTGTCTAGGATCAAGCCAAATCCAGTCAACTACTTTGTTCATTTTCATATTTATATGGATGAAGCACATAACCTTTCAATCCCAGACCCACAGTTTATTGACTTATTTTCCAAGACAATGTTTCCCATTAGCTTAGGGACGCTGAAGCGGTAGACCACATGATGTTTGAGGAAGTTGACGACATTCTTGGTTTTAACCTCCCTTAGTGGTATTGCTTCCACCATTTGGAAGGGCAAAACAAAACCAACCTGCCACAGCTTTGATGACATGTTAAAGGTACATTACATCTACATATCCATATTTGCAGTCCTTTGGCCTTCCTGAAAATACTCCTTTTCTGAATTCAAACAGGGTAAATACTTGAATATAATTTGATGATGGAAACTTATATGAAAGAAGGAATTTAAAAGGAACATGATGAGGGTAAAGAAAGCTGAATGAAAAATGACAGTTCTGTAGCAAAATATCTCAGGAGTTTCTTAAAGTAATCAGGAGTTTCTTAAAGTAAATAAAAGAAAAGGAATTTTAATAATTTTGACCAAAATAAATAAAATGTGATAAACTAGGACATAGACAGCATCGAAAAGAGTATGGCATCAGAACATAGTACTAATATGATAAGAAAAAATTGACAACACAATTAGTCATGTATAATTATCCAAAGATTCAGAAAATTTTCGAAACAGTACACGCAAGTTAGAGGAAACTATATGTATCATCATATTGTACGTTTCATCTGTTGCTAAAAAAAACTGCATAAGCAAAGGAATATGAGAAAAGAACAAGTTTAGAGCCCAGACTGCAAGTTTGCAATAATCATGGTAAACTTAGCTACAACCTAAGAGAATAGATGGTCTATGTGACCAGTTAGAGAAAAGTACCATCTTCTGAATCCAATGGCCAAATATGCTTTGAAAGAGCTTTATTCATCTGAAACATGTCGATGCTTTTCACATTGAATAGATTATGCATTCTCTCATCACATAATATTTTTCTCCTATTGCTTGGGTCTTGCAGACTGTTCTCACGAATATAAGCCCAAATTCTTTTCACAACCTGAAAACAAACACAAGAAATTAGAATAAATTTAAGTTATAGATCATTGAAGTTTTTTAGCTGATGTGAACTGAGGATAAATAGAAAAACATAAAGAAACTCTAAAGCATTACCTCAGTCCTAGCCAACTCAGTTTCACCAAGGAACTCCTGAAGTTGTGGGGAAAGACTGCATACTTTGGCAAATCCTCCTCCGCCCCTTTTCTTAACCTCCTTGTTAGATCTACTACACTTAAAGGAAAGCACAGGCTGAGGAAATTAACATCAGTAGTCTAGGAAAAAATAAATGAAGCCACCATTGCAACTCCAAGAATGGTTCTTATGTCCAATGCATGACGATATCAATTAAAGAGAGCTTAAGAAATGCAACTTATCACGCATGCACGCGCGCACGCACATCCACACCACCACGCCCGCACACTAACACACACACTCGCACATGCCACCATTGCAACTCCAAGAATGGTTCTTATGTCCAATGCATGACGATATCAATTAAAGAGAGCTTAAGAAATGCAACTTATCACACAAGCACGCGCGAGCGCACATCCACACTACCACGCCCGCACACTAACACACACACTCGCACATGCCCGCACCCGCCTGCCTGCATGCACTCACGCACACCCACACACACACGTGCGTATGCGTGCGTGCATGTGATGTAGGACAAATTCAAAGGCTTCATCTAATGTAGATAATAGTACAAAAAATTATTAAAAATCAAATTTATTTATCTCTCAGGATTTTAGATAGGATATTTGAATTTATCTTTTAGGCTGATTTATCTAGTTTTGAATTTTGAATTGCTTTAGGGATGAGATTTCCTATTGAATTTCAAATCGTAGAGATGGGTTTACAACTTCATTTAAGGAGTTATGCTTTCATTCTATTTTAAGGCATGAAGAAATTTATGAAATAAAATTGAGAAAAAATCAGGCATGGGGTTTGTTGGTATGGTGGCCATATGATTTACCAAGGTTTGAAGCCAAGAAAGCTTAGATCCAATCTAGACAATTTTATTTTTTATTTATCTGTTCCTTGTTTTATTTTAGCTGTTTATTCAATCACCACTTTTCCAAATAAATAAAAAAATCAAAGAAAACCCAAACTTTTCAAAGGCTCGTAACTTGTTTCTGCGTCTCTCCATCCATAAAACACCCGACATCATTGCTCCAAAACACCAATCAGCCCTCCCCTTCCACAAGAAGACAAAGAGCCAAAACCTCAAAACCAAGTTCACTGTTCATCTCCTTTTCCTTTTGTTTCTTTGAACCCAAGCCAGTAAATTCAACCTCCGTTCTTTCGCAGCCCAAGTTCGTTGGCCTCTGATACTGCCGACGAGATTTCCCGAAGCCCCAACCGTCTTTCGATTGTCAACACACACACACACACATATACATACACACTAATATATAGATGCGCAGACATACACATATACATAGATATATACATATATATAGTCCTATACAGCTAGAGCAAACAAATATTCAAATCAATAACCTTCCGACATACATAATACTAACATCAACTACTAGACCACCGAGGAAATTTAAGATTAGTAAAAGCAAAAAAAAACATAAATAAATATTTCGGTCCGAAAACATGTAGGTACAATAAATTTCAACTGACAATTTTCTCATACTGAAGAACAAAAGAACAAATGTATCTCAAGCAACTCATGTGCGGTTCAATATTGGATATGTCATTTAAACTTTTTGCAATGAAACAGTAAGAAAATCGTTCCTTTTATTCAGGTCAAGATCGAATCAAGAAATATAATTCAGAGGCACTGGCATAGCAAATAACCACTTTGTTGGTTATAGTTATATAAATACTATGGTGTCAGCTGATATGCTGCAAGTATATGAAGAAGACTGGATAAAACATACAAGTGCTGATACTTACCACGTTTAGGATTTAAAGTCCCTTTTGGTTCCTTGGATCTCCAGTGTATAAAGTGTACTTCTGGCAAAATTAAGTAATTAGCAGTGTCTCAAAAAGGTCTCAATGGGCTTGCTCAAATGCGTTTTGAAGCATATATATATAGTCTATATTGATAAAACTCTAATTCTTAAACTTTTCCAACCGAAGCTTATCCTCACAGACAATTTGCCTTATGCCTTGCGTTGGGACGTATGCACTTCAGCATACGAACTTCCCGGGCCATCCTGTTTATTTCCTTACTAGGTTAGTGCTTTCCTCCAGCTGTGACCACCGGGTGACTGCCACATTTAGCATAATTCCTATTGTATTGTCCTTTATGATGCATATCATGAGGCCTACTTTTTTATTTACCAGTCTGCTCCTATAGATGGTTTCACCAGGGAAGCCCAAATTTTATCATGTTTACCGACAAAAAGAACAATAACCCTCCCTCTGTTGTCATCTACCATGTCCGCCAATAGTGCAAATTAGGCATCCATTTCAACTTCACTTTTCATTTCACATCCTCTCTTCAACCTCTCCAGTAGCATTCAAGCATAAGTTTTTCAGCCTGTTGCAGTTAATGTAAGCTTTTGACAAGCAAGATTACAACAATGAGGGTTGCAGATCTTCTAGTTACAACTGAGAATTGATAGTTTCCATGTTACCATGGTGAATGTTGAAGCTTGTAAAATTGCAGTGAGGTTGTGAACACAATTAGCATTTTCCCGATTATTATCTAGTAACTTGTTATTATCCTCTTAATTTCTTCTCTATTTCAGTACTAAGAAATAGATAGATACTCAACAGTCTTTTCCGCATTAAAATGATCTAACCCATTCATGTTATGATCTAATGCATTAGATGATATAAGCTACAGTGGACATAATTACACAAAAATAAAACAAGTATCTGGAAAATAGAAGTAGAAACATCCTCATGAGATTTTCACTGGCAAAACTCAAACAAACTCACACTCACCTGCGGGCAGGAAGTAGGGAAAAAGGAAAGAGAGGGAGGTAAAGGGAGAAAGAGGACAGAGACTCTGAAACCCTAGCTTCCTCATCTTAACTCTAACTATCTGTAACTTATATGCTAACCTATTCTCTTCAAATTTCATCCTAAAAGATGTATGGCGCATCGAAGAGAAAATGGAATTGTCCTGGAAATGAAAATAGGTTTCCATAAGTACTCTGTCTTATGTAGAAGAACTTGTCCTAGCTACCTATATTTTATGTTGTAAAAGCCAAGGAAAGTGGCGTTGGGGTGATCCACATGCCAATCAAACACAACAGAGTCTCTAGTGCAAGCATTCTTTACATAAAAATCCTAACCTAGCTTCTATGAGCCCTAAATTGTAAATACTATGATGTCTTCGCTACAGAACGTTACTGAATCGAATGCACATCTATCCTCCTTTCTCTCTCTTCTTCTCTATCATCTATTAGTATAAAGTAAAGAGAGAAAATGCTATTGTAACATTCCTCTTTGTTCTATTTAAGACAAATACATATTATTTATCAAAACTAATATTATGCATGATTCCTACTACACATCAAACTTCAAAGGGGTGCCTGATGTATCACTTCTTCCTCTAATAAAGACCATTGTTGCGCGATTCCCTGGACCACCCCTCAAACCGTCGTACAGTTCCTGCGAACCGATTCCCGGTACATTTGCGAACCGATTCCCTCCGATACACGAACCAGTTCCCCAAAATTGGCGTACCCCTTACAAGTATGCTAGATGCAAAGTCGCTTTAAGTGCATGTGCGCAAGGCGCAATGCAAAGTGTGCAATTAAGTGAAGGGAGACACAATAGAGTATATGAGCTAATGACTTTACTGTAACTAAACACGTATGTTAATTAAATGTAAAACGAAACCATGATCCTAAAACGAGCTCTGTGAAAAAAAAATCAGAACAAAGAAACAAACTCTATCAAAAAGAAGTATTTAAGTATCTCGTATGAAAAAATATTAAAATTCATAATTAGCTTTCTAGTTTTCTACTATATACTTTGAAAAACTTTAAGCGCACCCGAAAAAAATTTATAACGTACCACTAATCGAACTTGCGTATTGAAGCAAGCTACCCCCTAACGAATCTAATTTTTCTAAGTGGCGAATTGCGTACCCGAATTCGTACAGTGACCCGCTACGTACCGCGTACTGTGTAACTATGATTAAGACTATGTTCGAAACATCATTTCATCCTACACATGTAATGCAGCTGGCAAACTAAGCTTAAACTATAATTTCAAGAGTATCACAGATCATTCAAATGGGAAAAGGTAGAAGTCTGCAAGTTTAGTCCATATCTCTAATAATCATCTAACCAACTACGTTCGAAACACCATTACATCCATAAACATATAATGCATCTGGCAACGTAAATTTAAACTAATAATTTCAAAGAATTTCAGAGTATCATAGATCACCAAAATGGAAAAAGGCAAAAAGTCTGCAGGTCTAGTTCATAACTTCATTAATCATATAACCAACTATTTGTGCACCTCAGACAATAATCACCTGTTCTCACAATAGTTAGAACTAACCTTAATTTGACAAATTTAAATTTTTTTTAGAAAAGCTGCATATTTACAGTTCAAGATAAAATCTTTTTGTTTCCCCACAACCATACATAGTAACTAATCACAGTCACTCTCAAGTTCCACCGGAATGCACAAAACTTAAACATGCAAATGACCTAAAACCCAAATTAGGGGAAACAAAACCCTAATTTGAAAGAAAACTGAGCTCACCTTCGCTTTCTGCTTCTCCCTCCATTGCTCTTCTCCTCTTCCTCCTCCTCATCTTCCTCTTCTTCTTCCTCCTCCCCCTCCTCTTCTTCCTTCACTCCGTTCTCTTCTTCATCATCCTCCTCCTCCTCCTCTTCTTCTTCCTTCTTCTCGTTCTCGAGCTCGCTCAAGAAGAGATCGACCTGCTCCCTGATGAAGGCCTTCTTCTCGCTGAGATCGACATTGAAGTCCGCCTCCAGCTGGCGACGGACGGCACCGGTGGTCGTCGTGTTCAGATCGGAGGCCCGAAGGAACGATCGCAGGCGATCCACGAGCTCGCCATCTGAAACCATTTCGGATTTCTTCTCTGGATTTTCTTCTGATTCTTTGCCAATTTCTTCAAGTTTTCAAAGAGCAGCCTTTGCTCGGTTGCAGGAGTCCTTGCTATATCGGAAATAAAAATGTTTTTTTTTTTTGGGGATAATTTATTGCGGTTAATAGATTAGGAACGGATATAGGGGTAGGATTGTAATTAGAGAAGTTCTTTCTTCGGTAGCGGCGGCGTTGCTCGTGAGTAACGTGCGGGGGCACGGAATGATGGATCCTGGCCGTTGGATTAGACCTTGCTGTTTGCTTTTTGTACTTGCTTTTTCTTTTTTCTTCTTTTTTCTTTGTTTTATAATTTATTTTGATCAATGCGCTATAAAAATGGACTGGGCCTGTTTGGAAATATTTGAATCATAGCCTGGCCTCGTTACTGATTGTAACAGGTACAAACCCAGCCCAGTTATTTAAGCAGACAATTGTTGCTCACAAAATGGGAAGGGAAGAAATGCATAGTTAATAATAGGTCATAGATAATAAGTAGGGGAGAGCATAATTGGGCCGAAACCGAATAAACCGTCCCAACTGCCCGAAATTTGGCAGTTCGGGTCAGTTTAAATTATTTTTCGGTTTGGGTCGGGTTAACAAAATTTCAACTTAACATATCCGAACCGACCGATATATAATGTATTGGTGATTTACTGTACTGGGTGTGGTTTTGAATTATAAGATTCTAATATACCGAAACCCATTTAAGTTTGGGATCACGTTTAAGTTAACTGACTATTGATTACGTGAGATATTTTCTCCAATTTATTCAAACAAAATTGAGGAAACCCTTCGTCTCCTGCACTCATCTTCTTCGTCTCCTTTCCTAGCAGTAAACCTTTAATTTTTCAACTAAAAATTCCAATCTCATCAACAACGCTTCGACAACTTTATCATGGCATAGCAACCACAAGGTCCACAACCTCCTCAACATCCACCTTCGATATCCGACTCGCCATCACAAGAGGTATAAATATCTTTTAAAGTTTTGATAGCTTTTTTTTTATTGAAATTGATATTCATATTTTATTTTGATGGTCAAGAGTCAATGACGAAAGAGATTAAAAATCAAATTGATGTGTATGTGAATATCTTCAGAAGATCTAACCTAAAAAGAACTACATGGCTTAGCTATATAATATAAATTTAATTCATGCGTTCTTAGTTCTCACATCACATGTCTAATGTGTGGCATGTGCTAAACAATTTTAATTAAACTAATTAATTATATCACATAAATTTACTTCCATAAATTAAATTCAATTGTCAGGGAATAGAGATGATTGGTAACTTATATTATTGGATCACTTTAATCTACAGTAGGGCACCTACTTATAAAATCTCACATTGTTTTGAGATGACAACTTAAAGATGTTTATATATTGATTGATTTTAGAGGTTCGAGTTTCATTGGAGGAAAATCCAAATGTTAGTACAACTGGAAATCAAGTGGATGCTAATTCATCCTCGCGGAAGTTCCAAAATAAACGAAAGATCGGAGGTATGGAATCACTTCACAAAATTTAAGGATAAGAACAATGATCCTAAGGCAAAATGCAATTAATGTTAAAAGGAATATTTGCCCATGCAAAGAAAAATGGAAATACATCTTTACATAATCACATGGAAACTTGTAAAAAGCATCCGCATAATATTGACAGTAGGCAAAAACTATTGAGTTTGCAATGTGATTTGGGTGGTAGTGATGAGATGGGAAGTCTAGGTAACTGGAGTTATGATGAAAGAGCTGTAAGAAAAGCCCTCGGCTATTTTATCATTGTCGATGAGCTTCCATTTAAATTGGTAGAGGGTATCGGGTTCCAATATTTTATGTCCACTATTTGCCCTAAATTTTATGTTCCTTCTCATTGGACAATCCAAAGATTATCTTGAAGAGAAAAAAACTTGAAGAATTTATTGAAGGCTACATGCCAAAGAGTGTGTCTTACCACAGATACATTGACTTCCATCCAAAATATTAACTATATGTGTTTGACTGCACATTGGATTGATGATGATTAGAAGTTGAACAAAAGAATAATAAACTTTTGTTTAATTTCTAGTCATGGGGGAGACGATCTTGGGAAGGCGGTAGAGAAGTGCTTAGCTGACTGGGGAATTGAGAATATTTTTACTATCACTGTTGATAATGCTAGCTCAAATGACACGATGATTACATACCTAAAGAAGAGGCTTAATAATTAGAGAGGGACAATGTTAGGTAGAAAATACATTCATATGAGATGCATCGCTCATATTATTAATCTTGTAGTTAGTGATGGGCTTAAAGGCTTGGGAGTCTCAATTGCTCGAGTTCGTTCAGCCGTTATATATGTGAGATAGTCTCCATCAGGATTGGCTAAATTTAAGAATTGCATTAAACTTGAAAAACTTAAATTTAGTTCATCTTTGTGTTTGTATGTGTGCACTAGGTGGAACTCCACCTTTTTGATGTTGGACACAACCCAAAAATATGAAAAAGCTTTCGATAGGTATGGTGAAGATGATCCATTTTTAAAATATGAACTTAATAATGGTCAAGGAGGTCACAGAATGCCAATGAAGGATGATTGGATTAATGCACGAAGATTATGCACTTTGCTTGAAAATTTTAAAAATTACATTGCGTGTGTCTGGCTCTTCCTATGTTCCCAGTAATTTTTTTCCTTCAAGAGGTTGGCAATGTTGCTTGTGATTTAAAAAAATAGAGATTGAGTGGAGACTCTACTTCTTGCCAAAGTTGCAACTAGAACGAGTGAGAAATATGATAAGTATTGGGGAAGTTGGGAGAAGATGAATATGTTGATTTATATTGCTACTCTTCTTGACCTTCGAAACAAAGAGGATTTTGAGCAATTTATACTTGAGCTTATATATGATGAGATTGAAAGAGTTAAAAAACTAAAATTTATCAAGAATGCGACATTTGAATTATTTAATTAGTACAAGGTCAAATACGAAAGTCAAACAAATGCAAATGGGCAAAGTGGTGCATCATCAGATAATATTGATATTGAAGATAATAATCAAGTGACCGATGTAAAGAAGTCGATTTAAGAGGTTGAAAGCTGCAAAGGGAAGTGCAGAAGCAAAGGCGGAATTGAAAAAGTTTCTAAGCGAAGACATTGAAGCCGATGGAAATAATTTTGATATTTTAGTTTATTGGAAAGTACATAGTGGAAGATTTCTGATCCTCTCGCGAATGGTTCGTGATATACTGGTCATGCCTATCTCGACATGGCTTCTGAGTCTGCATTTAGTACTGTTATATCATGTAAATGTACAGGTGGTCCGGTTCTCAATCTTTTTAGAAGTTCATTGACTCCTAGAATGGTTCAATGTCTTACATGCGCATCAAACTGGCTTTGGATCACGGTGGCGACGTCGGGATCTAGCAAGATTTGTGTTGAAGAAGATTTAAATACACTTGAGAAGTTGGACGCAGGTATCATTTATTTTTAAAATTAAATATATTATGTTATTTTAATTAAATTGTTATGTTTTATTTGACTTTTAGATTTGAACAAGCTTGCAACTGAATCAACTATCAGTGATATGTAGTAGATTAATCCATTGAAGAACTTTGGTAGGTAAGAAGTGTATGTATGTATATTTAACTGTACATAGAATTTTAGCAAGTTATATTTATAACATTTTAATGTTTTATTTTTACAGATTGAACTTGGAAAGGAGGCGATAATCTACTAAACTGAACGAGAAAGTTGTGATGTATTTGGATCTCTTAGAGTTAGAGCTACATAAACTTATTTTTAAAATTTTAATTTAATCTTTTTAGATCTTTGGATAAATTTTGAATTTATGAAGCACATATTATTCAGCCTTTTATTTTAGATTTTTATTGTTCTTTCGCAAATCTTGTGCAATGAGGAACACCTTTGTCAAAATCACAAGTGCACTGAGTTCATGATTATTATTGCTATTTGCTATTTGTTAAACATGAACTATATATATATATATATATATATATATATATATATATATATATATATATATATATATATATATATATATATATATATATATATATATATATATATATATATATATTGTTAAAGCAAGAAATATTTTTACAATGAGTGACTACTAGTATGAATACGCATGAAACATTACTGTCTTGAATCTTGATACAAGACAAACCATTCATTTGCAGTCTTATAAAATAAAAGTGGGGTGTAACTACTCTTTTTATGGTTGTACTCATCTTTATAAACCCATTCACTAGATAGTACTGTAGCAGTTGTTATTTAATAGGTGAATGCTATTTAGTCAAAGTGCTAGATATGTATTTGTTGTACATGTTCCACTCCCACTTGTCCAGTGCAGAACCGATCAAACCGCACCGATCCGAACCGAACCGATTCGCATCGGTGCAGTTCGGTTCCTACAGCTGATCGGTGCGGTTTCGGTTGACAAAAAGTTGGTCGATAACCGACCGACCGACCGATTGCTCAGCCCTAATAAAAAGTGAAGAAGTAATAAGAAATGATGAATATAATTAGAAATTATAAATATTGAGAATGGAAAAATAGAAAATCAAAAGTTTTAAGATTCATATTCTCTTTTATTATAAAAAATTAGTACGGTGTAGTATAAATTTTTCAACAGTGTGCTACTAATTATTTATTAACTGAATTACCAAATTGGTATTTTTTTAACATCACTTTACTAGGTTGGTATTATTTCTTACTTCGACGATATTGTAGTATTAAAATTTCACCAAATGTGCAGCTAGGCAAATTTTATCGCAATCAGCAAAAAATATAGAGTAAATTGTATGTGACCTCGCGTGATTAAATTTGAGGGATGTTAGAATGCTGATGTGGTTGCGTTTAAAGGACATAACATAGTTAAGGTGATATGGCACAGATCAAGGCTAAAGTTAACCTTGAATGTGAGCTTCAATAGGGTATAATGTTGCGATTATAGAGCTTAATTGCTCAAACGCGCGTTGAGCTTGATCAAATTTCCCGTGTTCCTCTCTTTCAAAAACCCATTTTTGAAATTGACCCTCAATTTTGACCTAAAATTTGATTCTTATACCCAATTTAAGATATCTCAACAATTTTTGTCACATCACCATGGAATGCAGATTCTATCAGAACATCCCCGTATAAAGGGGTGATCCATATCATGCACGGATAGTTTGGAGGTTAGTTTGGGGATTTTAGGTCTTCCATCTATGGTGTAAATCATCATATTTCTGTAGGGATGTCATTTGTTGATGTTAGTTATCAAACAGATAATTAGGTGTGAGTGGTTGAGTTGTTAAGGGTCCGCTAACTCCTCCGAATATTCAGTTCAGGAGCCAGCTGTTCTTCCCTGAACATGTAAGAACTCGTAAGAGGGCGGAGTTGGGTTCTCTGGTTGTTCCTCCGACGATCAAGTCAATATATAGCTTGAGTGGAGAAGAAATTGAACTGTAAAAGTTCTTAGTGAGTAGAAGGAAAAATTGCTTACCATGCACTGGAAACAATCCCCCTATTTATAGTAATTAGAGGGGGGGTAATTTGGTAATCTCGCCCGAGTCTAGCTAGCAGCCCAGTCAGCATCTGCTTTACAGGTGTCGGCTGTAGAGATGGGTGAGTCATTTCCAGCGTTAAATATGATGATGACGGGGTGTGTGTGGCACTGACGTGGTCTGATGAGTTATAAAGACTGTAGGGGTTGGAGAAATGATGATTCTGATCATGCATTTAATGTGATGGTGACCGATTGTCGGCGAGGGGCTCGAGGTAACCGTCGTCTTTCTACTCATCTGGTCGAGGGCCGAGAGGTACCGCCTTTTGACTCGGTTACGTGAGATACCGACCGAATGGTAGGTCGAGTAGGCCACCGAGGAGTCGGCCTGACGGGAAGGCAGGTAGGTACCGCCTTTTGACTTGGTTACGCGAGATGTCGGCTAGTCGAGTCGTCCAGGCCAGGGTTTTAGTCGTCTTGTTCTTGAATCGATCTTGATTAAGCGTTGTGTGGGGCACGTGTCGGCCACTTATGCGGGGATCATTATTTAATTAAGGAAAGCACCATAACAGCACTGGTATAATTTTTACTAGTCCCATGTCTGTCCCACCTCAGCAATTACCAATTTAAAAAAAAGTCATGCGCGAGCACATGACGTCTTTTGCTCGAGATTTTCACTGACGACAAAATTTAATACATAATTACACATTTGGTAGACTTTTAATGCCCAAAGTAGTCAGAGCAAAAAAATACCAAATTGGTAAACAGATGTTAAAAAAAATACCAATGTGATAATTTGGCCATTATTTATCAATTATGCTAAAATAGTGTCTGGTGGAGTCAAAGACAGAGGCCACTGGATTCAAGTCACGCCCAATTAAGGAGAGACCTTTTAGTGGTTGAGCTAGCTTTGAAATTTCTAATTTGGCCCATCTTAATTAATATTCTTGCAAAAATATTCTTTTTTTTTCTTTAATCGCTACAAATATATTCTTTAGATTGGCTAATTGTAAGTGAACTTTGTAGGAGATAAAGGTGCTATAGACAATTATGATTATTGAAAAAAATACTTTCTAACACTAACAAACATTTAGCCTATCATTTCAAGATGGAGACTACTCATTTGACTCATAAACCCCCTGAGTTTGTCCTTGTGTGCGTAGAATGGATGTCTATCAAATTCGAGTTTGTTGTCAAATTTTGTTGTTTTATTCCTCAACATGGTGTTGACAACCCCCACCTCATCCCTCCATCTAAACAAATGCTTCTTCTATCGACAAGCAACCATAGGCCCATTCTTCTTATATTGGGATCTTCTACTCATCAATAGTGTTTATTTGCGATGATCTCCACTTTGATTTGTGACGTGATTTGTCAGTGCAGGTTCACAAAATGAAAGGTGGAGATACATTAGCAAATATTAGGATCCACTATTGATGAGTAGAGGATCCCAATTCATTATCCTTGGTTGTCAAACTAATAAGGGGAAATAAAATAAAATAATTGCTAAATTATACAAAACCCCTACTTTTGGCTTATTTTGAGCTAAGATCCTAACTTTTAAAAGTCACACGAATTAATCTCCTTGACTTTTGTACCTGGTTTTTACAAAACCCCATCGGTTTTAAACTTTATCAACATACTCGTCAAACGAAAAATTGCGAGTTTTGTAAAATTCACCTGACCCCGGACGAATATTTGGGGTTATACAGTTTTGAGGGGTGTCTGAAAAAGTTCAAAACTTATGGAGTTTTGCGAAAACCCCACAAGTTGGGAGAGTTTAGTGATATTTTTAAAAGTTAGTGGGTAAGTTGAAATTGAGTCAAAACTTGACGTGGTTGTGTTAATTTACCCAGAAATGGACCGACAACATAACTCTTCTACCGAGTTCACCGGTCGCCCATGCTAAGCTGACCACATCTTCTGCATTTGGTAGGTAAAGGATTAGCTATGTTTGGTTACAATACTGTTCTTTACTTGAATTAGATATGCACATTCATAACTAAAGTCACACATACAAACGGCTACGGATAAAACCTCAATAAAGAATTTGGATGTTATCCACCATAGCTTTTCTCTTCACATTGAAGCTATCTATTTTTTAATTATATCCATTATCATGTCAGATAGACGTGCCGTTTCTTATTCCTCTCGTCCACAAATATGACCTCTCATTGAGGCAACATAACATGCATAGCCTTTGTTTTTATTTTTCATTTTAATGTGAGGGGCACCGTAACATGCATGTATAAGTATACAAGGGTAAGTAAATGGTCGGTTTTGATTATTTTTTGCCAAATCAAACCGAACCGAATCGTGTCAAATTAGTTCGATTCGATTTGTTCGGTTTGACCTTAGACATGTGAAATTAGAGAGTTTTTAGGTAAAAGATAAAAATATTACCTCATCAAACCTTTTATTCATCTCATGTTCCGAACCGAAGAGAAAACTCATCAAATCAAACAACTTTACAAACTAAAATCAAACATTTATCAATTAAAATATAGAAAAATATTATTATAAATTATATGTTCACCTTGAATAAGCATGGGTTTTAGGCAATTATGCCGAGAACAGTCAGTTCGATTATTTTGGTTTTAAATATTTTAGAATCAAACCGAAGTTTTTTTAAAAACCAAACTGAACCGCCAAAATTTGATCCGTTCGATCAATTTAATTGGTTTGTACCGAAATGCGCTCACCCCTATGCATGTATAACCATCACACCGTTTTGTGGTTTTCTATAGAAGATATTCCATATTATCCTTAACTTACACTTGCTCTAACAATAATAAGTGTTCCATCGTATGAGAACAATGATTTCTATGGTCTAGTCATGACGAAGAAGAAGCAAAATCCCTCTTATGAGTAGATAATACCAAAGGAGGTTTTTATTTAATAGTGTTAGCTTACCCGATAGGATATCATGTTATACAACTCAACAACTCTCTAATATTAATTGAAAGCGAGGGGCAATACTTTGAAGTCCGCATCATTGAGTTTTATTGTGTGGGGGAACTTGAGGGGGCAAAACAAGGGAGAAATTCCCTAACGAAACCACATTGCGTCATGATAAATTAAATTTCTAAAGTTTGGTTGTTAACTTTTGTTGAGTTTATGATGTACAATTTGTACGTTATTGAGTTGGAGATTGAGACTTAGAGATTCGACAAGGACGTTATCTATGCAACATTTTGTGTATGGGTAATGCATGTAAACCAAATTAAAACTTGGATTAACCTTTTTTTTTTTTTTTTGTTATTGACTTAAAATGAGTGTTTGACAAAGTGAAGTGAAGTTAAAATGTGAAGAATCGCCTTTTTACAGGTAAAAAATGAATTCATATGCATCAATGGGAATAAAATGTTCATAACCACTTACTCTTAAAACTGGAAAAATAAAAAAGTAATGATGTAGTAATAATATTTTATCCTTTTAATTGGGCTACATTTTAGAAAAGCCCCTCAACTGTCAGATAACCCCCACAACTCTCAAAATAACCCCCCCCCCCAACTACAAATCCTATCAGAACCCAAGACGAATCCCGCGACGATGCGGGTTCTCGATAGGTCATAGATGGAGGGGGCGCTTACTAAACCGTCCCCCTATTTTCCAAGTGAAAGGATCAGAACCTCCTGCACGGTGTGGGAGGTTCTGATAGGACCTGACTCCCCAAATCCTTTTAATTAGGCTAAATTTTAGAAAACCCCCTCGACTGTCAGGTACCCCCACAACTCTAAAACAAGTAAAAGTAAAAATCATAATCCCTTTAAAAGTGAGAGTTATGAAAAAACTTTCATTTGTCAGCTTTACCCCTAATCTTTTTCAATGTTAACGTTCTTATTCTAATTATAATTGGTTATCAACTAAAGCAAACTAATTAGTATAAAACTGATCTAATTAGAATTGATTGATAACCAAAGAGTAGAAAAAAGCTAAAAGGGCATAAGCATTGTAAACATCATATGCATTGCCGTGTAAATATTAATCAATTGATTGATGCAAAATTATGGAATTAATTAATTTATCAACAACAATTGATTGATTAAAATGTTTTTGTATAGTCCCTTAAATCTTTCATATTTTGAAATTATTCCACAAAGCATTGAAATTACTACTAGGTAACTCAATTCTTAAGTTATTTTTGAAAGTTGTTCTTCAAATCAATGGTATAATTAGCAATTAAAGGGAATTTCCCTTTTTTACTTTTGATTAGAGGAACTAATAGCAAAATAACTTAAGAATTGAGGATGTAATTGTTATTTCAATGATTTGATGAATAAGAATTGAGCAACCTAATAATTGAATGTGGTTATCTTTTACAATCTTATGGAGAAATTTTTCAGAATGTTGATGTGTTTTCTTCTTCTATAGTCATTAGGGATTAACATAGAAGACCTTTTTCCTTTTCTTTTTACTTCACAAGAGTTTTATGTCATCTGTTATTATTAGATTTGAGGCATTAAAAACTAGTTGCTATATGAGTGACTAATCTTTTTGAATGATTTGTTGCTTACACTGCTTATGATCACAAATGAGGTATTAAATAAAAGTTGAAGGTACATAAACATAAGTATTAAGAAAGTTTACGGACATTATTACATCGTCAAATAGAGATTTAAAAAACAATTTCATGATCAATATTACATCATTAAGTAAAGAATAAACCAATGATATAAACCAAACTATCATGATATTTAACCATGTATAATGCACATGCATCTCATCTCACCTAGTAAAAATAAAAACCCTTAAGTTTACATGTTATTAGAAAATTCCTTCAACTTTAAAATTTTCCCCAAAAAAAAAAAAAAAAAACCACTTAAAGGCATTAAGTGCAATTTTCACATGAATGATATAATTATAAAGAAGGATATTTTCACCAGTGCAATTTGGTACGTTTATTGCCAACTTTTGTGAGGTCTACGTTGTAAAGGCCCAAACTCAGCGGGGTTTTTTGTAAAATTTAGTCTTTCGTGATACTTTTGGGTGCAGAACCGTCCAATACAGGTTATGTAACCGCACGCCCAAAAGTGGCCCCAATAATTCAACCAAAGAAGCTCCATCTGGAAATTTCACGTGGGTGTTCACGTGACTCATAGGCCACCTAAACCCCCTAGTCTCTCTCCACCGCTAAAATCTCACCCAAACCTACACCCACCTTATCCAGCGCTGGCCCCACAATGAAAAACACACTTCGTTATACTGTTCAGAGGAAAACGGCTGCGTCTTTTGCGGTCGTCTGTATTACGAACCGTATATCCCAACAGTTTCCAGTAATAGGCAATTATTCACATAATAAAGGGACAATAAAGTCATTTTCTCCTTTTTCCCATATAGAAACCCGCCGCTTGTATCCCCATGCTAGGACAACGCTCTCCCACGAAATGACATATACCCATCTACAGTTTACCCATCAGTATTTTGATTAGCACCTCAACATTATTGAAATTGCTATGAGCCCCTCAAATTTTATAAGTTGCTTGAGATTAGTTCCTCCGTTAAATCTAGCGAATGAAAGCTCGATAGAGCTAACCTTGAACTATTATTAACAATTTATACTCACTAAATGCATATTCTTTAGATGTGAAAGAGAAGAGACAGCTGTAGAATGAGTTAGAGAGCTGTTCACAGGGGGTGAGCAAGACGAGTTTTATTGAAATATTTATGACTTCGTATTAGTGTACAGCTCTTATTCCTTGTCAAAACTTTAGCTTAAAAGTAATACTCTCTCAAATAAAATGGTGGCAAGTTATATGGACTAATTTGAAACAACTTATAAAATTCGAAGGACCTAATAAGGTTCTCATTAGTAAGGGATTAGTTTCAAAACATTAAAGATGTTCAGGGACTAATATAAAAACGACCCCTTTTTCCTCCACGTTAATAAAGGTCACCGTTAGCAAACCTCAGCACTCTCCTTCCCTCCGCATCACAGCTTGACACGCGTCCAGCTCTGCAGCTCATCCAATAATCCACCGTCAGTTACGTAATATCAACGGCTGAGATCGAACCGTACTCCTTGCTTTCCGTGCAAGGGTATTTACGTAATTATCTTTCTGAGATATTTATTTCTTCTTCCATCCCTTTGGATGGTAGCGTCTCTCTTCGCCTTCGCTCTCGCTGTAAAAGGAGGTCACGAGCTCGCTCCCGCTTTTCACCTTCGTCATCAAAAACCCTAACCCTCGAAAAGGAGCTCAATAATGGAGAGATCTGAGGCCTAGAAGCGGTTCGATCACGGGCGATCGCTGTCTCTTTCCTCCAACTGCACCGGATTCTGAGGTGATTGAAGACGCCACGCCATCGGATCGATTAGGGATTTGATGTGAAGAGAACTATAGAGAGAGAGAGAGGGAGCTACAGAGAGAGAGAGAGGGGGGGAGAGATCGAGGAGTTCGTCATCGTCGTCGACCGATGGATCGCCAAGCGGTGACGGTGGGGCCCGGGATGGATCTGCCGATAATGCACGATAGCGATCGGTACGAGCTCGTGAGGGACATCGGAGCTGGGAATTTTGGGATCGCGAGGCTGATGAGGGATAAGCAGACGAAGGAGCTTGTTGCTGTTAAGTATATAGAGAGAGGCGAAAAGGTTGGTTCAATTTCTCAAATGAAGCAATTTGAGCTCGATTTGCTATTTTTGGCGATTGGTCTATTTTTGTTTTGTTATGCTCTTTTGGGGAACATGAAAAAAATTGGTACTTTATCTGACATCAATAATTGCAAGCCTACAAATCTAAGGAAAGGATCAAGATGCGACCTTTTCTCTAATGAATGATTAGAAACGGCGTTTCCTCTTTGAGAGCGCTAACATTAATTGTTTATATTTTGAATTTTGCAATTAAATAGAGTTTTACTGTGTTTGATCACTTTCATAACCAAAAAAGTGAACTGTTTGTGGGGGTATCAAAATTATATTACCGAAGGGTACTTGTTTAATCAACTTCAAATGCATTCTTGAATTTGTTTGAATCGAATTTGGATATGGTAGTATTTTTGGAGGGATTAGTCTGCTTTGGTTTTATCGTTCTCTTTTGGGGAACCTAAGCGATTGGTATCGGTTAACTTTCTATAGATACTGTGCTTTACTTTACCTGGCATCAATATTTGCAACCCTACAAATTGAAGGAAAAAAAATTGCTTTCTTTGCGCTAAATGATTATACGTTTAATTAACCTTAATTAGTGACAGTGTTTCGTCTTTGGGAGTGCTGGAGTAGTTGTTTTTACTTTGATTTTTGCAACTAAGCTATTCGAAGTTTCTCTGTTTGATCAATTTCGTTACAGTTTTCATTGGTAGCGTGAGACACGTGGGAAATTTGGCTTGTAAAAATTGATTCACTTCTCGTTGCCAATGACATTAACAACAACATAATTTTGATTGATTTTTTTTTTCAAGAACTAGTGAGAAATGATAGTCAATTATATTATCTTACTCTTCACTATTATTTATGTTTCAAAATATCTTGTTTTTGCAGATAGATGAAAATGTTCAGCGTGAGATTATTAATCACAGATCGTTGAGGCACCCAAATATTATTAGATTCAAAGAGGTGTGTTGATTTTGATAGTTTCATTTGGACAGAGTTGGAGAGATAGGTGACGAATTTTACTGATATTACTTTGCTGGAGTAACATTTTAGGTCATTTTAACTCCAACTCATCTAGCAATTGTTATGGAGTATGCTTCCGGTGGTGAGCTTTTTGAGCGCATCTGCAACGCTGGTCGATTTAGTGAGGATGAGGTTAGCTCACTTGATCGTTTTCTTATTAACTATCATTTATATCAGCTCGATTGTTTCTTTCAGTCGTGTTCTTTGCTTTTTCTCGCAGGCCCGCTTCTTTTTCCAGCAACTTATATCAGGAGTTAGCTATTGTCATTCAATGGTATGTTAGTTGCATGTTTTAGTTTTTCCTTTGTTTATTAGTTGTGCCATTTAGGGATTAATTTTTAATTGTTATTTATATTGCGGTGAAGCAAGTGTGTCACCGTGACTTAAAGCTAGAGAACACCTTATTGGATGGAAGTACCGCTCCTCGTTTGAAGATTTGTGATTTTGGGTATTCCAAGGTACATGGTATAAATGTTACCGAATTGTTTCATATGTTTCTGTCCTGCATCGCGATTACAGCTTAATCAAGTGGCGTTTCTCATTTCTGTTTATCAGCCTCAACATGTAATTGCTCTATGGATATCCTAATGATTTCTCAAGAAAATTAATACTGAAATCAAGTTGCACATTTCAGACTTCATGTGAATTTTAGTTATGATACAAATATTTGTTTTTATCACTGCATCGAACAGCATTATAATTAACAGTCATGCTTCACATTCAATCTTTTTATATGTAGCAACTTGTATTTGATTAATCCCTCAATTTATTTTCAGTCGTCAGTCCTGCATTCACAGCCAAAATCAACTGTTGGAACCCCTGCATATATTGCTCCAGAAGTTTTGCTCAAGAAGGAGTATGACGGCAAGGTAAATATTCTTGTCATTGATATCTTTGGCGTGGCATTATTCCCCTACTGATCCTCATTGCTACTGTTATAATCCAGATATATTTTGGTATTATACTTTATGCATATATACTCAAATCCTTATGCTTCGTGAAAGTTCACTTTTAAGTTTTATCTTCCACTAAGAAACAACTAAAGATCATTTACTTTAATTGCATTCTCTATGGTCTGCTAATGCATGTCTGGAGGATGCCTTCTATGAGGCCAAATGGCACTCTACTTGTCTAGGCTCTTTTCTTCTTTCTTCCTTCACTATTAGATGTTGCATGTGTTACACAGATTATTGATAGAGCTCTTTCCTTTTGCCGTCCACGGATCCACTCTTTTGGCTCAACCTGTGTGTTACATCTGATGTTACCTGCACATGACAATTTGCTGAACCATATGGGATAGCCTATTTTCTCGGATATTGTCAGTTAAAATTTCTTCTCTGTATATCCGTCTTCCTTTTCCAAGTTTTCTTTGCACTGTCGTGAGGTTCACATGATCCAACATCCAAATCCTATCATCAGGATAGAAAGAAACCACCTCGTCGGTGTACCACAGGGTGGTAGATTGTCATCTATTCGTAGATTTAGAGATATAGATCTCTATCTATATGATTTATACGCAGGTCATTTCTTACTCCTTAATGTCATGCTTCTCATCAAACTCTTCGTCAGATATCCTTGCAATATTTTATGCATTTAATAGAGAGGCTTGGACTTGAACTTCTCCATGACCAACTGTACCTTCAATTTACTGGGAGCCTGGGAGCGTCTTAAAATTATAAACAGAATTACTCCATATTCATTACCTATCAATTCAGCTTGTATAGACCACTCCAGATGGTGCAATAATTTGAACTCTTTTATCAATTTCAAGAGTCAGTTTGTGGCTTGAAACTAATGTTCCTCACCCGAATCCTTTTGTGTCAGAATTTCCTCTTATGCTGTATATTATTTCCATTTGACTCTTTTAGTTCCCAAAAACTTGTCAAGAATCTTGTCAGGTGGATCATCTTTGTTCCTAACCAGAACTGCAACTGTGAATATTGGGAGAATTGTATTAATTGTTCTTCCCTACATGTTGAATGCCCCTTTTGTGGCCTCAAAAGCCTGGATCTGGCGTGGTTCTACTTTCTCTTAAATTGTCTTCTAAAATGCGTGCCTGCTAGATCAAAATTGGGTGTCTTTGGAAATCACTGCACAAAAAGCATAAGCTTGGGGTTTGCCGGTCAACAATGAATGTCAAGTAGGCTAAACGCTCTCTCTCACATACACCTTGCGTCATGTGGAAAGATATTCAATGCACATACACCTTGCGTCTTGTGGAAAGATATTCAATGCACATACACCTTGCGTCATGTGGAAAGATATTCAATGGAAACATGACTATTGTTATGACAGAATAAATGGCGATTAACATATATACTTCCAAATTGCTAACGCTGAAGTTTGAATATGATACCCGTTCAATTCCAGTGTCATAAAGTTCCTGCAACTAGACTTCATCTTAATATCTCTAGACTAGAACTGCAACTGTGAAAATTAAGGGAATTGTATTAATTGGTTAACACTTCCTTACACATTGGATGCCTTTTTGTGGCCTTAAACCTGAACTCTCCATGATTCTATTTTCCTTTAAATTATCTTCTTAAACTGCATGCTGGCTAGATCAAACTTGGGTGACTTTGGAAATCACAGCACAAAAAGCTTAAGTCTGTGGGTCGTCTGAGAATAATAAATGTCAAGCAGTCACGTGGAAAGGTATTCAATGAAAAGATGACTCATGGCATGACAGAAAAAATGGTGATAAACATTTATACTTCAAATTGCTAATGTTAAAGTTCAAATCTGAAACTCGTTCAATTCCAGTCTCCTGCAACTACGCCAAATTTGCAGTTGTAGTGAGCATGAAGGGACTTATATGTATCCTTTTAATATTTTGATTATTGTGTAAAACAAGGAACTTTCTGCCTGTTTAAGGCAATGCAAAACTAAACCATGGTTTCATTTAAATGTGAAAGTAAAAATTCATAGATATCTCAACTTTAATGTTGGTGAATGATGTAAGCACAGAAACTGGGATTTCTGTTCTTTATACAACTTCAAATTGCTACAAAAGTTGACCTGAGTTTCGGCTACTGCAAAATTCCATCAATTATTTCTGCATATTGTCCGTTGTTAATAGTCAACATAAAAGTCCAAGATGCTTACTGTGCTAGGAGATCTTTGAGTGAAATATCAAAATTCATTCTAATCTAAGCAAAATATGTTGGAAAATATCACTTCGCTTGAAATCTTAGAATTCAAGTCATCCCCATAGCTGTTGGCCGATGCTCTATTTCCTGCACTTTTCTTCTCTTATTGATTCTTTCATCAACTTTTTCCTTTCCCATTGTGATACCATTATTCCTAAAGTGTCGACTTAATTTTATAAGCAATAATGTCATATTCCTATAACCAATAATGCCATGTTCTACGTTGGGGGATCTACTCTTATGTCACATTTGGGTCTACTTGCTTAGGAGGGAGGGAGGACTGTGATTTGCGACTCTCATTGAGGTTTATTTGCTAAATCAAAAGGATTAAATAGAGAGATGCTGTTTTAGTGGGACCGGAGTGGAAACCTGGGGACATGGCCCTCGGTGATAGCATGAACTCTGCTTGTTGTAGTTTTTAATTTGATCTAAAAGAAAGTGTCAGCTATTTGTCATTTTAGATGTCAGAGGAAATGGAACAGGTATGTGTTTGGATTTGACATGGTAGGATTAAGAGAGGTTCTTCATATTAATCTTCATATTAAAACAAGTTTCTAACAAATGTTTATATTAACTGTTCTAAATGGATAATCCCCCACATTGCATCTTTGGAGATAATGAAGCCAGAAATTTTGTGCTAGTATCTTGAATTGATATACGTATATCTATTATAATGGTTTAATTAGATTTCATAGGCTGCCCATACAGGCATTAAAAACTACATTACCTATTCTATGTGGTGTTTTTTTATTCCACCAAATTTCAATGGGTAGATGTTTCTGTACGCTGGAAATTTATGTGTGGATTTGTGTTGGTATTTTCACCAATTACGACGACAGATTGCTACTTGTCGAAATTTCTCCTGTGTAATTATCTCTTTATGTTGTGAGAATTGCTATTCATAGTCTTCTGTTGACTAGTATCACATGTGTCAGCGCTTGCTTTTCTCATTGTATCATACTTCAAAATTAATTTTTATTTCTGCTCATGTTCTTTAGTTTGTATAAAATCACAGATAGCAGATGTGTGGTCTTGTGGAGTTACTCTATATGTGATGTTAGTGGGTGCATATCCATTTGAGGATCCTGAAGAGCCCAAGAATTTTCGGAAAACAATTCAGGTTACTTTTTACCATTTCATGAGATGAGCCACCGTTATATTCATTGTACTAATAACCCTTTTTTTTGTGCAGCGTATATTGAATGTTCAATATTCAATTCCAGATTATGTTCACATATCTGAGGAGTGCCGGCACCTAATCTCTAGAATTTTTGTTGGTAATCCTGCTACGGTATGTACTTTGTGTTATAGACAATCCTTGTTGTGGAGTTACATTTGTTTGTTGTGGAGAATAATTGTGAAAAAAATCTTATAGAGGGCCTTCTATAGTATATCGAATTAGGAGTAATGAGAGGATGCCACTTGATATATCAACAGTCATTTGTCTATCAGTGCAGACAATAGTGACTGAACTGATAGACATTCTTGATACATTAATCAAGATTCATGGCATGGCAGGTGTCCCTCTCTCCTTCCTCCATATACAATAATCTATAGAGTGGGCCTATATAGAATAGTTGTCGCTGATTTGGTTGCTTGACCCAGTTACATCCCTAATATTATCTCGGGTTAATCTTTTAGGGTCGTCCAATTGTCTGCAGATCCTGATTCTTCCTATTTCACTTTCACTTAATAGAATAGAGTACAGATTCTATCTGAACACCCCATAGAATGTGGTAATCTGTACCATTCACAGGTGGTTAGAGGTTGGAGGGTTAGTTTGAGAACTTTAGCTATTCTGTTTGTGGTGCAAGCCACTTCACTTCACTCCTACAGGGATGGTTCTAATAGGATTCCTATTCCACTTAATATTGCTTCACATTTTTTTACTCTTTTCAGAGGATATCGATGCCGGAGATACGCACCCACTCCTGGTTCTTGAAGAATCTTCCCGCAGACCTAATGGATGACAACATGATGAGCAACCAGTATGAGGAGCCCGATCAGCCTATGCAGAGCGTCGACGAAATAATGCAGATAATTGCAGAAGCTACTATCCCTGCAGCTGGAACTCGTGGCATCGGCCAGTTTATCAGCGATAGCCTCGATATGGACGATGACATGGAGGACCTCGACTCTGATCCTGATCTTGATGTTGATAGCAGTGGCGAGATAGTCTATGCTATGTGATCAGTGTTGTTTTGGGATAGGGGAGTATCAAGAGGGTTTGATATATATGAACTTTGTGAGCACAATGGGGAAAGGGAAAAGGTGTTCACTGCTAATTGTGCGTGCTTGTATTTTATTAGAACGTATGAAGCTTGTTATTGCTGCAGCCTGCCCTATATTATGCAATGTTTTTACCTCCTTTGTTATATATGCAGTTGTTATAGCCTTGTGTTTTCACTCTATTTTCCTTACTGCATTCTTGTTTGCTGAATATGGGCTGAGAACCTCTTTTGTCATGTATCTTCAGCTTTCTACTGGTTCGTCTGTGCCTTGTGACTTACTGCATCTCTTTTTGTCTACAAATGCAGAAAGATTTTCCCTCCTCTTTATACTAGTGGATATAATCATTTTCTGTATACTTGCTGTGCTTAAATTGTTTAAGGAACATCCTTTACTTGTTTGGGTGATAGGAAATGGAGTTGTAAGAGTATAATGCTTGACTACGGTTAAAGTTCTATTTTCAATGTTTGATTGTATTGTTCTGATTTAAATACTTTTAAGCCGAGGGTGGCTTGGATTGTTACATGAACGGTAATATAAAAGTAGTGTGTTTCCTGGAAATTGTTGTGCTTGATTGCTCCCAGATGGAGCTCCAATTCCATTAAGAAAAGAGTATCTGGTTCAATATTTGGGGTGGTCTCTCTACTATATTAGAGTGTACGTACATGAGACAAAATAATCAACCCATCCTTTCAAGTATAGGCGAACTCTCAAATTTTCTCCTAAAATATCAATTTGCTTAGTCCCCACCAACCCCACCCAAAAAAAAAAAAAAAAAAAGGAAAAAAAAAGACGACGAAGAAGAAGAAGAAGAAAAACTAAGTGTACGTGCTCATTTTTTGAGCCAATAGTCAAATATTTAACAGATTAATGACATGACAATGTTTTTTTACATTTCTTCATGATTTTTATCAATTTGCCTCCTTTTCTCCAATCCAAAAAAATAAAAATAAAAAAATTTAAAAAAATTCCCAACTACTTTCCTCCAAAACTTTTTATGCTTTAACCCTTCTGGGAGTTAAAATTCATTTTTTAGTTGCAAAAAAATACAAAAAGTGCAAAAAAATATTGTAACGTTATCGATCTATTAATTTTGATAATGTGCTAAGAAAGTGACTACATTAGACACATCGATACTTTGAAGGGGAAGTTGAGAGTTCACCAATACCTTAAGAGATTTGGTCATTTTTTTTCCAACTACATGACATACGATAATTGTTAAAATTTGGAATGAATTGTAGCTGTCCTGTAATTAAAAATAGAGGTCTCCAGTGGGGGTGAGCAAACGGCCGGTTTGGTCGTTTTTTTCCAAAATTTTGACAAAACCAAAACCGAACTGCTCCGTATTTGAAATCAAACCGAACTAACATAAAATTTCATTGGTCAATTCGGTTTGGACTTGAACTAGTTTAATTAAGAAAATAGTCTATTTTAATGTGGAAGAAAGATGCATATCAAGAAATCGGTGAAAGAAATATGTTGGTTAAGGCCTAAGGGATCGCCAAAAGAACAATGCAAATTAGTTGAAAGAATAAACAATTTAAGGAAAAAAGAGAAAGAATTTGACTAATGAAGAGAAAGAATGAGCATATTTTAGACAAATTGAGAGAACAGGCAGTTCAGTTTATTTGTATTGAAATTTTGTCAACCCGATCGGAACATATTCTAAAATCGAACCAGGCCGCCCCCGCTGTCCTGTATCAAACATGTAATGGATGCACATTATTATAGTTATTCGAGTAATATGGACCTTTGGATATCAACCAATGGCTGAGATCTTATCTAGGGATTGCTTCTTTACCAAAATTGACCCCCCGTCGTCCCCTCCCTCCCCTCTCTCTCGCGAACAACTCCACGCGAAGTTCCGTTTCTTCACTGTGTCGTGTCGCCTCTTCTGCCGCCTCAACGCTCGAAGATATTTATAAAATCTCGAGATATTTCCCCCCCTTTTTTACTCAAATTAGCTCCTTTTAAGAGGGAAAAATGAGGGAAATTGTGACGATTCAAGTGGGCGACTTCGCCAATTACATCGGCTCCCACTTCTGGAACTTTCAGGTGAACCTCGTTTTCACTCACCTTTCGATTTTTGATCAGTTTCAGTATCGAGGTTTTCTTTTGAAACCAGGAAAGCTGCGATCTTTCCTGAATTCAATTTTTTTTTCCTCCTCTTGAAGTAAGCTTGTACCCGTACTAACTAACAACAATCAGCAATGTTTGCTTATCCTCTTCTTGTAACTTTTAAATTTGTTCTATGTAACTTAGAAGAGTTTGTTAATTATGTGCATTTAGACTAATACTCGTTGTTATTATCCAAATGACTGACATTATGCATAAAGCGACAGAAAGATTGAAAGAATTGTAAATGTAAGTTTGAAACCAATTTGTTGCTTTTGTGGATGGATATAAAGCAGAAATTTTGTCATTTAAATTATATTGGTTATCCGTCATTGTGCCCATAAGCAAGTGTTATTATTTAGACCCTGTTCTGAGATGTCATCTGGCCTAAACACAAATGGTAAGTTTCGATGCAAAATTAGATGTTTAGAAGAATGTATGTCCATGGATTGCGTTTGGGATAGAATTCGCCGAAACGCTTCTTTTAGTATTTTTCTAACCATTTATCGATCTGATACTTGTATCAGATGCCATTTGGCCTGCACGAAAGAACTATATGAAAATCGAGTACTGCTTATGTACTAATCTCATGCTAATGCATACAATGTTCACCATCCATATTCCAAAACACTCGAGTAGAGTAGGGTACTGAATAGGTCTGTACAAGTACAACTTGAGATTATTTTGTATCATTTATATCACTTTCCCTATATCCAACCATCAAGTTCACCTCAATCCTCGTGTAGGTGTTTCATTTTGTTCCCTGTTATGTGGATGATCCCTACATATTAACTAAATTGCAAGATCTTTAGAACATTATCTAGTTCGAGTATAATTTACCTAATTATCAGATTGGTTATTCAGTTTCAGACTGGGAAGTGGTCATATCCAGATCAAAACGAGTACGATGTAGGGTTATTTGAAGTTCAAATCTTTTTACTGTCCAAATGTTTGGATCTGGGCATGGCACAAGTTACAGTCCTAAACAAGATCCAAAGTCATCTATGCCTTATTTAGATATCAGTTCTTATGTAGGATTAGGATTGATGTATTCTCTATCTAGAAAAAGATCCCAGGTCATGTAAAATAATGGAGGCGTTATTCTGTTAGATTAACGCTTCTTGTAGACATTTAAACAACTGTTTATTGCATTGCAAAAGTAAAGGTTGAAACATGAATTCCTTTCAGGAATATTCAGCTATAAATGCAATTCAAATTCCTTTCAGAAATATTTGACGAGAAAGTGCATATGCTTATACCGTATATGTTTTATTTTGAATTTGTTAGATGTCTCAATGCTTTTCTTGCTTTAAAACTTTTCTTAAATGAAAACCCTAAACAACTATGTTATGGTTAATTTGAAGGATGAGTTGCTTGGATTGGCCGAAGACCCACATGGAGATTCCATTTATAGGAGTTCATCATTGAATATGGATGTCCTTTATCGTACTGGTGAGACACATCAGGTAGACTTGCTTATTGACTGTTTGCATCGCATTTTGATTTATAACATAAATATTACTTATGGATATTCTATACATTTGGAATAATGACTTTGAACTTGCTACCGCTGCTGTTTTTATGAAAAATCACCACTGTTTTATGAAAGAAATCCTTTACTCTTATGAACCGCTGAGTTCAGTTATCAAACTTTGCACAATGGTAGGTTGGTTAATGGAAAGACATCAAATGCTATGTTTGTTCATGTTCGGAATATGATAAAATTGGAAATTGGAGTTCCTCAAAAGAATTCTTGCATACTATGACTTATGAGCAGTTATTACCTTTTATGGGAAGGATGAACATGGTTATGACACAATAGGACACACCAAAGCGCAACCTAGGTCAGACCCAGGATTTTATTTTTCGGTGGCGGGGGCCCTAAAATTAAAGAGGAAAAGATGGAAGACGAAAGTATAAAACATGTAAAATTTTATCTTAATTGTGATTTTGCTCTCTTCTACAATTGAAATCATCATAATTGAGTTGAGTCAATAGTTAGTTCTTTGTAATTTTTTGTTTGCATGTTGGCTCTTTCATGCTCTCAATGAAAGCCGAAAGTTTAAGCAAACAATCTAATCATGTTTGGAAGTGAAGAATACTCTACTCTGCAAAAAAGAATTTCATTTTCCACATCGGGAAAAAAAAATTATTTGATAGGTACTATGTGCAAGATGTCATATATATGTCTATGTTTATACCCATAAGTTTAATTAAGGGCCAACCAGATGGAGTTAAAAGGATTAATTTGTAAGGAGAGAATGATGGAAGGGACACCCATCCATCCACCGCCCCTGTAAACTTTAGTTTTCCGCCCTATACAATGATTTATAAAAGGCTTATATGAGACAGTAGTGCCTTGTTCGCTGAGTGTCCAACATGTGTCGGCATGACACAATGTCATGATATATGTTTATGCTATATAGAGTATTATGTAGGCTTATCTACCTATCATATGGAAAAAATATTCGATAGCAGTTGTTCTTGCCTGAACTTCTTGTTACCAGATATTAACACAAGATCCCAACGCCTCGACAAACTCACTTCTTGTATGAATCAGCTCTACTCCCCAACTTAGCATCAAGGGCCTATGTACATCCCCATGCTGTATTCAAACTTATGAACAGTCAAGTAGATTATACTACTTTGGTCTGTAAAGCACAGTTATCTATTGTTTTATACAACCACCCCTCCTCAAACACACTTGCACACATGCCTACACAAAAAAGGAGAAGGAAAAGACCAAGTCTCCTCAAACTTCTAAACTTTGGGGGATACATTCTGACTGTTCTAAATAGACTTTCAAGTCTGCGTAGACCTTCCTATTTCATGCATGCTGTTGCAGTTCCCACTAGCTTCTTTTATGAAATTTCACTCATTTGATAGGCAGCGGATCCTGATTTGTGCTCACCAATTTTGATCTTCTAACTCATGATAAGCCTCCCTTTATTCAAATATTATCTGAAGGATGACCTAAATTCCTCTTTCAAACTAGGATTTGTGGGACCAATTATTGGAGATGGTCAGAGATTCTTTTTCCGACAAGAAAAGTCTTGTTCCTACATTCTACTCCACTAAAATGTTGAGGAATAAATTGAAGGGATCAAAATGAAGGGAGAGGTATGATTTATTCTCTTCCTTTTCTCTCGCATACCCTTTCTAATTTCTAACAGTGACCCTCATGTCATAGCATCAAGGCCTTTAACCTATCTTAATTAGTCCACGCCCCTTAATGCCATCACATCACTCTCTCTTATTCAAGCCACTCCAGATCCAAGCTATCTTCCAAACCAGATCATGTTCCTTAATTCACTGCCACGAATCACAACCAGAGCATGTCACCACCTTGGCCACTTTTATCATAATTAGTCACTGCCATAATCACAGTCATAGATCGTTACTTTAGCTATCTTCCACCACCAATCGGCCAATCATAGCTGAGCTGCCATGCCAACAAACGCGCTAGGCAACTTTGCATGTTAGCCTTCAACTCTGCCTTAAAATTGTGTTGTCTTTGTACTATGTCAGGTCATCCTATTACTTTGCCCTTGTTTCCTCAACAATGATTTTCAGTCAATTTCCTTATCTTCTTATTCCGTTAATTCGATTCCTAGAACTTTGTAAAAGAAGTTAGTTGTTTTCCTGCAAAAATAAAATGAAAGAAGAATATTTCAGTTTGTTGAGTTAGTATTTTGCTATGTTCAGGTTGTCTGGATCCCAAGATAGTAGAATCTTATTGATGTGATTGGATCCAAGGAAAAGTCTAAGGTAGTATATTCAATTATTGATTGTTGATTGTTTGTGGAGGATTTGTTTAGTGCGTAGAGCAATATGACAACAGATAGTAAACCTGTGGTTTCTGATATTGTTTTGAGCAAATCATAGATTGAAAATTAAAACATAGAAAACTTTGTATAGTGGGAAAGAATTGTGGAGATGAATTTGATTGGGAGAGGCAAGGAGATTTGTTGACATGGAATCTTCATGAGTCATGATGAATGAATGGAAGCATGATGATGCTCAAATCTATAAGAGTAGATTGTTAATTCCGTGAAGCATGACGTAATGAATGCATTGATTCACTCCCGAAATATGGGAGACTTACGGGAGACTTTCCGTGCTTTACATGGGGAGAGCAATCTCTCTAGTGCTGATTATGTGTCTCGGGATATGTTACGAATTCAAAAGGGAAAGCCAACCCTGTCTTAGTATTATGGAGATTTTACCAAGATGTATGAGGAATGGAATGTTATTTTTCTATCAAAGCAGATTGGAAGATGTAATTGCAGCAAGAGTAGTTAACAGGGAGGTTGTGATCTGAGCATAAGATGTCACATTCGCAAGTGCTTGGAGTTGTAACGAGTTCCATCTTTGAGCAAAATTTTTCAGAGGGTCACTGAATCAACATTGTTCTAACTATTGGCTAGTAGAACGATATATCTGTTAATATATTGTTTTCGAGGATCTTTTGCAGTGACATGGAGAAATAAATTGCCTGTTCCATTACGGTACCATACCAGGCAATATTTTGGATCTTTTGCAGTGACATGGAGAAATAAATTGCCTGTTCCATTACGGTACCATACCAGGCAATAATTTGGATAATGACAATCAATGTATCAGTCTGATAAATGATCGGACAATATGGCTCATATTAGTCTTTAAACTTAATTGATCACCATTTTAGGCTACCGATGCTTGTGATTTGTAAGTCAGCACACAAATATGTTTCAGTAAATATTACTCCCATGAATTTAAGAATGATGTTATCTGGCATTCAATGTCAACATATTTCATTTTTGTTTTTGTTAGATATCAATTATAGGTCAAAGAAACTATTGAAGTTAATCTCAAGATGACAAATCCTCTTCTCTGTTTCTTTTCTCAGTTGATAATTTTTGTTGTTTAAACTTCCCTTGTTTGAAGTTGTTTATTTAATTGAACTTTTTCCATCAATCATCTAGCTGCAAATAGTGCATCGATTTTTCATATATGTACTAAAGTTCTATTATCTGCAGGGTGTTCCTACATACAATCCTCGGTTGATATCAATTGGTCTTCAAGGTAAATTGCTTTTATGGTCAATATTCATGCACAGTGACTTTTTTGAAATGTCATTTGGATATTAGGAATTTCCATGAAGCACAAACTTATTCCATTGGGTTATGATTTTTGGTGGATTTGAATAATGAAGCATGACATGTAAAACAAATCTGATTTATGTATTCCGGGAATTTTCTTAATGTCTATTGCTGAAGAAATATTTAACCATTATCCTTCCCAGTAATTCTTTGTGATTGAATCTCCTTGTTGGATGATGTGTCGTCATATTCTTATCTAGAATTCTATTTCTCCTGATTTATTGACACACTATATTATGTTTGCAGGATCTCTTGGTTCTCTAAGTTCTACTGGTTCACTATATACCGGTGATCCCGATCCCTCAGATATCATTACATGGTAGTACTTTTCTCTTATTGCTATGTACCATTTAATAGAGTGCAAAATGGTGTACACGTCCTGCATTATTTTTATTCACTGTTATAAGTTGAAAGAGTCTGCCTTCTAGCAAAAGTTTAGGTACTTTAATATCATAGCATATGCTCTGATGGTATGCATGTTATACTCAGGGTGTGGTTGTTCAAGCTAATTTTAGAAGGAAAAAAAGTACAAAAGAATATCATAGATGAGGCTCTCTACGGTTTGCGCTCAGTCATTTGAATTCTGAAATTTTTTTTTGTAAAGGATGCAAGTGGAGATGGAAGACTAGGTTCTAACAGTCTAGATAAATGAAACAAATGGCTAATTTTAAGTGGGGACTTGCTTAATTTGATTAAATTGCATTTGAAATCAGTTTAGCTAGTGAACAACAGTTGGAGATTTAAAGCTAATCTTATCATGTATGTATAAGGAATATATTAGCAGCAAAAGGAGTCCAACTTGATAACAATCCTTTGAAATTTGATTTTTTTTAATCTCATCTAACCACTCTAAGAGCTTGAACTTATCATTATCCACATGATTAATTGATCTAGTGGAGAGAAAAATAAAATCAAGAAATCATGGTCCATACAAATACGGTGAGGAAGCACTCATGTTTAAGATTGTTGATATAAAGGAACGAGAGAACTCAAATATAAGGAAAAGGATATGCAACAAACTCATTTATCCTTATCACAACAAACAACCACCCCCTTAATATCTTATATAAACCCCCCAAAAGAAAAACCCTAGGATGGAAAATCTTCTAGCAAAATATCAAAAATCTCATTCTAGAACCGCCCTCATGTTCTTGCATTCAACCTCAAAAATTCCCCATTGGATTTCGTATTTTACCTAGCAAGAAGGTTGTCCCTGGATATAATTGTGTTCCTAGGACTTGCATCTAATCGAGAGATTTTAGGTTCATCCATTAGCATTCGTGGTTCATCAGATAGCATTCGTGGTTCATCAGATAAATAAATCTCGACACACCGTCCTCATCCCGAGCCACTATGCTCAACCCTCGAGACACCGTTCCCACCCGAGGCACTGTCCTCATCTCGAGCCACCATACTCAACCTTCGAGTCATCGTACTCAGTCGAGCCACCATCCTCACCCCGAGCCACTGTGCTTAATCCTCGAGTCACTGTACTCACTCGAGGTATCATCCTCACTCCGAGCCACCGTGCTCAACATCCGAGGCACTGTCCTCATCTAAAGTCGTATGCTTTCTCACAAGTTTGTGATTACTTCAAAAAGATTTATTTATACACGATGCGAACGAGAATCATATACGAAGATGCGATTGAATTAAATGACTAATCCTAGCATTAGATATAATTCTCGAATAGAACGTACGATTGAATCAGAAACTCGGTGCAATAAATAAATCTAAAAAGAATCTTGCAAAGAAGAAATAGATATGCATGAATTATTCAGGTCATGAGGAATAAACGTTTGTGATTCAATTGGTACGATCGGCTAATTTGAATTATTTAAATAATTGACAAATTAAAGGGTAGGATGTGACTCGTGTGCACCTTCAAAATCGCGGTTTATGCTCATGGTTAATTCCTCTCTATAACCTTTAACAACCCGCCAATTTGACGAAACTGTTCCGATGCCAACGAGCCAGTCTCGGTGTATATATAGATTTCTATCAAGAAGGAGCTTTAATGACATTAGGTAATTCGATTATCTATTCAAACTCTAATAAGATTTGGATATCTTGCCATGAATAAGAGATACCTTTACAAATTCTCTAGGAATTAGACTTCAATGAGAGTAAACCATGCTTTGTTCAAAAAAACGCCAAGGATAATAAATTCAACCAGCACTCACATAAGGGATGTGCATTACAAAAAAGCCCCTTCACAAGTTTGAAACATTACATAGAACCCCTCCTAACAGAATTGTAGTTTACTCTTTAGACAAAACAGAAATTACATTTCAGCCCAAATTCTGTAAGCTAATATAGAATTGCAGTTTAACCCCTGGAAAATCTAGAAACTGTAAAACAGTCTAGAAAATTATATTTCAGTCCCTGACAAGTCCAAAAATTGCAAAACAGTCTAGAAAATTACAATTCAACCCCTAAAAACCTCAGAAATTGCACTTCAATCAAGAAAATTACAGTTTAGACCTTGAAAATACATAAATTGCACTTTAGTCCAAAATTGCAGTTTGGTCCCCCAAAAATTCAAAAATCACGGATCGATTCATCAAAAATGAAGAGATTGAAAAATTACAAAATTGACCTCTACATCCCTAAACTAGAAAATTACAAATTTGACCTCCACGTCTTTGAACCGGAACTCAAACTAAATTGACCTCCACGTCGTTAAATTGGGTCAAATTCCAAATTTGACATCCTCGCCCCTAAACCGAAAAATCTCAAATCAAAATTGACCTCCACGTCGTTAAATTGGGTCAAATTCCAAATTTGACCTCCACATCGTTAAACTTGGTCAAATTCCAAATTTGACATTCACATCCCTAAACTGGAAAATCTCAAATCAAAATTGACCTCATGTTGTTAAACTGAGCCAAATTCCAAATTTAACCTCAATTTCGTTAAACTGGGCTAAATTACAAGTTTGACCTCCACGTCGTTAAATTGGGTCAAATTCCAAATTTGACATTCACATCCCTAAACCGAAAAATCTCAAATCAAAATTGACCTCCACGTCGTTAAATTGGGTCAAATTCCAAATTTGACCTCCACATCGTTAAACTTGGTCAAATTCCAAATTTGACATTCACATCCCTAAACCGAAAAATCTCAAATCAAAATTGACCTCTACATCCCTAAACTAGAAAATTACAAATTTGACCTCCACATCGTTAAACTTGGTCAAATTCCAAATTTGACATTCACATCCCTAAACCGAAAAATCTCAAATCAAAATTGACCTCTACATCGCTAAACCGACTCAATCTAAATTCCATTTCATGTCTCTAAGGCTAACCCAAATCCAAATTCAACCGCCATATCTTTAGTATAAGATTTTACATGAAAATTGTACACTGGGGGGTATGCCCCTGGTTAAGCCATGTATATAATCATTTTTTTTTCTAATAAAACTATTGTGCTTTTTGTTGCTTTATGAGTATTCTTTTATTTTGATGATATTTATTGACTCTTAATTGAAGGTTCCGTTCTCCACAACTAGTTGAGATAAACAAGTTTGACCCCACAAATTCTGATAATTTTATTAGAAAAAAATGATCATATACATAGCTTAACCAGGGCATATCCCTAGTGTACAATTTTCATATAAAATCTTATACTAAAGATATGGCGGTTGAATTTGGATTTGGGTTCGCCTTAGAGACATGAAATGGAATTTGGGTTTTGACTCCAAGTTAGCGATGTAGAGGTCAAGTTTTGATTTGGGTTCCAATTTAGCGATATAAGGGTCAATTTTGGGTTTTTCCAGTTTAGCAATGTAGTGGTCAATTTTGATTTGAGATTTTCCAGTTTACGGACATGGAAGTCGAATTTGGTTAGGCCTATTTTAACGACGTGGAGGACACATTTGGAATTTGGCCGAGTTTAACGATGTGGAGGTCAAATTTGTAATTTGGCCCAATTTAACAACATGGAGATCAATTTTGATTTGAGATTTTTCCAGTCTAGGGACGTGGAGGTCAAATTTAGAATTTGGCCATGTTCAACGATGTGGAGGTCAAATTTGTAATTTGGCCTAGTTTAATGACGTGGAGGTTAAATTTGGCCCAGTTTAACGACGTAGAGGCCAATTTTGATTTGAGATTTTTCAGTTTAGGGACATAGAGGTCAAATTTGAAATTTGGCCCAGTTTAACGACGTAGAGGTCAATTTTGATTTGAGATTTTCCAGTTTAGAGACATGGAGGTCAAATTTAGAATTTGGCCATGTTCAACGATGTGGAGGTCAAATTTAGAATTTGGCCATGTTCAACGATGTGGAGGTCAAATTTAGAATTTGGCCATGTTCAACGATGTGGAGGTCAAATTTAGAATTTGGCCATGTTCAACGATGTGGAGGTCAAATTTGAAAATTTCCAACCTCTTCATTTTGATGAATTGATCCGTGGTTTCGAATTTTAGGGGACCAAATTGCAATTTTGGACCGAACTGCAGCTTTATGTATTTTAGGGTCTAAACCGCAATTTTCTAGATTGAACTACAATTTCTAGGTTTTCCAGTGGTTGAATTGTAATTTTCTGGACTGTTTTGCAATTTCTGGACTTGCCAGTGATCGAAATATAATTTTCTGGACTATTTTGTAGTTTCTGGATTTTCCAGGGATTAAACTGCAATTCTATATTAACTTGCAGAATTTGGGCTGAAATGTAATTTCTAGTATTTCTAGGGAGTAAACTGCAATTATGTTTGTTTTGAGGATTTTGGTAACCTTTCCAAACTTGGGAGGGGTTCTCTGTAATGTTTCAAACTTGTGAAGGAGCTTTTTTGTAATGCACATCTCTTGTGCGAGTGCTGGTTGAATTGATTATCCTTTTTTAAATAAAGCTGGTTGAATTGATTATCCTTTTTTTAAACTGCGTTATTCTTTCTTTTTTTTCCTTTTTTTTTTTTTGACAAAGCATGGTTTGCTCATTGTAGTCCAATTCCCTATAGGATTCATAAAAGGTTTCTCTTATTCATGGCAAGATAGCTAAATCTTATTAGAGTTTGAATAGATGATTGAATCCATTAGAGTTTGAATAGATGATTGAATCCATTAGAGTTTGAATAGATGATTGAATCCATTAGAGTTTGAATAGATGATTGAATCCATTAGAGTTTGAATAGATGATTGAATCCATTAGAGTTTGAATAGATGATTGAATCCATTAGAGTTTGAATAGATGATTGAATCCATTAGAGTTTGAATAGATGATTGAATCCATTAGAGTTTGAATAGATGATTGAATCCATTAGAGTTTGAATAGATGATTGAATCCATTAGAGTTTGAATAGATGATTGAATCCATTAGAGTTTGAATAGATGATTGAATCCATTAGAGTTTGAATAGATGATTGAATCCATTAGAGTTTGAATAGATGATTGAATCCATTAGAGTTTGAATAGATGATTGAATCCATTAGAGTTTGAATAGATGATTGAATCCATTAGAGTTTGAATAGATGATTGAATCCATTAGAGTTTGAATAGATGATTGAATCCATTAGAGTTTGAATAGATGATTGAATCCATTAGAGTTTGAATAGATGATTGAATCCATTAGAGTTTGAATAGATAATCAAATTACCTAATCCCATTAAAGTTCCTTCTTGGTATATATATATATATATATATATATATATATATATATATATATATATATATATATATATATATATATATATCTTCGTTGCAAGATTCTTTTAAATTTATTAATTGCACCGAAGTTTAGATTCAATCATTCATTCTATTAGAATTATATCTAATGCTAGGATTAGTCATTTAATTCAATTGCATCTTTGTATATGATTCTCGCTCGTCACAGATAAATAAATTTTTCTTTAGTAATCACAAAATTGTGAGAAAGAATACAACGACTTTGGGTGAGGATGGTGCCTCAATGTTGAGCACGATGGCTCGGTGAGGACGGTGCCTCGAGGGTTGAGCATCGTGGCTTGAGGTGAGGACGGTGCCTCGAGGGTTGAGCATCGTGGCTTGAGGTGAGGACGGTGCCTCGAGGGTTGAGCATCGTGGCTTGAGGTGAGGACGGTGCCTCGAGGGTTGAGCATCGTGGCTTGAGGTGAGGACGGTGCCTCGAGGGTTGAGCATCGTGGCTTGAGGTGAGGACGGTGCCTCGAGGGTTGAGCATCGTGGCTTGAGGTGAGGACGGTGCCTCGAGGGTTGAGCATCGTGGCTTGAGGTGAGGACGGTGCCTCGAGGGTTGAGCATCGTGGCTTGAGGTGAGGACGGTGCCTCGAGGGTTGAGCATCGTGGCTTGAGGTGAGGACGGTGCCTCGAGGGTTGAGCATCGTGGCTTGAGGTGAGGACGGTGCCTCGAGGGTTGAGCATCGTGGCTTGAGGTGAGGACGGTGCCTCGAGGGTTGAGCATCGTGGCTTGAGGTGAGGACGGTGCCTCGAGGGTTGAGCATCGTGGCTTGAGGTGAGGACGGTGCCTCGAGGGTTGAGCATCGTGGCTTGAGGTGAGGACGGTGCCTCGAGGGTTGAGCATCGTGGCTTGAGGTGAGGACGGTGCCTCGAGGGTTGAGCATCGTGGCTTGAGGTGAGGACGGTGCCTCGAGGGTTGAGCATCGTGGCTTGAGGTGAGGACGGTGCCTCGAGGGTTGAGCATCGTGGCTTGAGGTGAGGACGGTGCCTCGAGGGTTGAGCATCGTGGCTTGAGGTGAGGACGGTGCCTCGAGGGTTGAGCATCGTGGCTTGAGGTGAGGACGGTGCCTCGAGGGTTGAGCATCGTGGCTTGAGGTGAGGACGGTGCCTCGAGGGTTGAGCATCGTGGCTTGAGGTGAGGACGGTGCCTCGAGGGTTGAGCATCGTGGCTTGAGGTGAGGACGGTGCCTCGAGGGTTGAGCATCGTGGCTTGAGGTGAGGACGGTGCCTCGAGGGTTGAGCATCGTGGCTTGAGGTGAGGACGGTGCCTCGAGGGTTGAGCATCGTGGCTTGAGGTGAGGACGGTGCCTCGAGGGTTGAGCATCGTGGCTTGAGGTGAGGACGGTGCCTCGAGGGTTGAGCATCGTGGCTTGAGGTGAGGACGGTGCCTCGAGGGTTGAGCATCGTGGCTTGAGGTGAGGACGGTGCCTCGAGGGTTGAGCATCGTGGCTTGAGGTGAGGACGGTGCCTCGAGGGTTGAGCATCGTGGCTTGAGGTGAGGACGGTGCCTCGAGGGTTGAGCATCGTGGCTTGAGGTGAGGACGGTGCCTCGAGGGTTGAGCATCGTGGCTTGAGGTGAGGACGGTGCCTCGAGGGTTGAGCATCGTGGCTTGAGGTGAGGACGGTGCCTCGAGGGTTGAGCATCGTGGCTTGAGGTGAGGACGGTGCCTCGAGGGTTGAGCATCGTGGCTTGAGGTGAGGACGGTGCCTCGAGGGTTGAGCATCGTGGCTTGAGGTGAGGACGGTGCCTCGAGGGTTGAGCATCGTGGCTTGAGGTGAGGACGGTGCCTCGAGGGTTGAGCATCGTGGCTTGAGGTGAGGACGGTGCCTCGAGGGTTGAGCATCGTGGCTTGAGGTGAGGACGGTGCCTCGAGGGTTGAGCATCGTGGCTTGAGGTGAGGACGGTGCCTCGAGGGTTGAGCATCGTGGCTTGAGGTGAGGACGGTGCCTCGAGGGTTGAGCATCGTGGCTTGAGGTGAGGACGGTGCCTCGAGGGTTGAGCATCGTGGCTTGAGGTGAGGACGGTGCCTCGAGGGTTGAGCATCGTGGCTTGAGGTGAGGACGGTGCCTCGAGGGTTGAGCATCGTGGCTTGAGGTGAGGACGGTGCCTCGAGGGTTGAGCATCGTGGCTTGAGGTGAGGACGGTGCCTCGTGAGTACGATGACTCGAGGATTGAGCACGGTAGCTCGGGTGAGGACGGTGCCTCGAGGGTTGAGCATCGTGGCTTGAGGTGAGGACGGTGCCTCGAGGGTTGAGCATCGTGGCTTGAGGTGAGGACGGTGCCTCGGGTGAGGGACGTGCCTTGAGATTTATTTATCTGATGAACCACGAATGCTAGTGGAGCCTAAAATCTCTCGATTAGGTGCAAGTCATAGGAACACAATTATATCCGTGGACAACATATCACCTTCTTGCTAGGTAAAAGACGAAATCCAATGGGGCATTTTTGAGGTTGAAGGCAAAGAACACGAGGGCGGGTGGTTCAAGGCTGAGATTTTGATATTTCGCTTGAAGATTTTCCGCCCTAGGGTTTTTCTTGTGGGGGTTTATATAGGATGTTAAGGAGGTGGTCGTTTGTTGTGATAAGGATAAATGAGTTGCATATCCTTTTCCTTGTATTTGAGTCTCTCTCGCTTATCTATATCAACCGCCTTAAACATGAGTGCTTCCTCACCGTATTTGTATGGACCATGATTTCTTGATTTATTTTCTCTCCATTAATCATGTGGATAATGATAAGTTCAAGCTCTTAGAGTTGTTAGATGAGGATGAAAAAATCTAATTTTAAGTGGGGACTTGCTTAATTTGATTAAATTGCATTTGAAATCAGTTTAGCTAGTGAACAACAGTTGGAGATTTAAAGCTAATCTTATCATGTATGTATAAGGAATATATTAGCGAAAAGGAGTCCAACTTGATAACAATCCTTTGAAATTTGATTTTTTAATCTCATCTAACCACTCTAAGAGCTTGAACTTATCATTATCCACATGATTAATTGATCTAGTGGAGAGAAAAATAAAATCAAGAAATCATGGTCCATACAAATACGGTGAGGAAGCACTCATGTTTAAGATTGTTGATATAAAGGAACGAGAGAACTCAAATATAAGGAAAAGGATATGCAACAAACTCATTTATCCTTATCACAACAAACAACCACCCCTTAATATCTTATATAAACCCCCAAAAGAAAAACCCTAGGATGGAAAATCTTCTAGCAAAATATCAAAAATCTCATTCTAGAACCGCCTCATGTTCTTGCATTCAACCTCAAAAATTCCCCATTGGATTTCAGATTTTACCTAGCAAGAAGGTTGTCCTGGATATAATTGTGTTCCTAGGACTTGCATCTAATCGAGATTTTAGGTTCATCCATTAGCATTCGTGGTTCATCGATAGCATTCGTGGTTCATCGATAGCATTCGTGGTTCATCGATAGCATTCGTGGTTCATCGATAGCATTCGTGGTTCATCGATAGCATTCGTGGTTCATCGATAGCATTCGTGGTTCATCGATAGCATTCGTGGTTCATCGATAGCATTCGTGGTTCATCGATAGCATTCGTGGTTCATCGATAGCATTCGTGGTTCATCGATAGCATTCGTGGTTCATCGATAGCATTCGTGGTTCATCGATAGCATTCGTGGTTCATCGATAGCATTCGTGGTTCATCGATAAATAAATCTCGACACACCGTCCTCATCTAAAGTCGTATGCTTTCTCACAAGTTTGTGATTACTTCAAAAAGATTTATTTATACACGATGCGAACGAGAATCATATACGAAGATGCGATTGAATTAAATGACTAATCCTAGCATTAGATATAATTCTCGAATAGAACGTACGATTGAATCAGAAACTCGGTGCAATAAATAAATCTAAAAAGAATCTTGCAAAGAAGAAATAGATATGCATGAATTATTCAGGTCATGAGGAATAAACGTTTGTGATTCAATTGGTACGATCGGCTAATTTGAATTATTTAAATAATTGACAAATTAAAGGGTAGGATGTGACTCGTGTGCACCTTCAAAATCGCGGTTTATGCTCATGGTTAATTCCTCTCTATAACCTTTAACAACCCGTCAATTTGACGCAAACTGGTTCCGATGCCAACGAGCCCAGTCTCGGTGTATATATAGATTTCTATCAAGAAGGAGCTTTAATGACATTAGGTAATTCGATTATCTATTCAAACTCTAATAAGATTTGGATATCTTGCCATGAATAAGAGATACCTTTTACAAATTCTCTAGGGAATTAGACTTCAATGAGAGTAAACCATGCTTTGTTCAAAAAAACGCCAAGGATAATAAATTCAACCAGCACTCACATAAGGGATGTGCATTACAAAAAAGCCCCTTCACAAGTTTGAAACATTACATAGAACCCCTCCTAACAGAATTGTAGTTTACTCTTTAGACAAAACAAATTACATTTCACCAAATTCGTAGCTAATATAGAATTGCAGTTTAACCCGGAAAATCTAGAAACTGTAAAACAGTCTAGAAAATTATATTTCACCGACAAGTCCAAAATTGCAAAACAGTCTAGAAAATTACAATTCAACCCCTAAAAACCTCAGAAATTGCACTTCAATCAAGAAAATTACAGTTTAGACCTTGAAAATACATAAATTGCACTTTAGTCCAAAATTGCAGTTTGGTCCCCCAAAAATTCAAAAATCACGGATCGATTCATCAAAAATGAAGAGATTGAAAAATTACAAAATTGACCTCTACATCCCTAAACTAGAAAATTACAAATTTGACCTCCACGTCTTTGAACCGGAACTCAAACTAAATTGACCTCCACGTCGTTAAATTGGGTCAAATTCCAAATTTGACATCCTCGTCCCTAAACTGAAAAATCTCAACTCAAAATTGATCTCTACGTCGTTAAATTGGGTTAAATTCCAAATTTGACCTCCACATCGTTAAACTTGGTCAAATTCCAAATTTGACATTCACATCCCTAAACTGGAAAATCTCAAATCAAAATTGACCTCATGTTGTTAAACTGAGCCAAATTCCAAATTTAACCTCAATTTCGTTAAACTGGGCTAAATTACAAGTTTGACCTCCACGTCATTAAACAGGGCCAAATTCCAAATTTGAGCTCCACGTCCCTAAACTGAAAAATCTCAAATCAAAATTGACCTCCACGTTAAACTGGGCCAAATTATAAATTTGATCTCCATGTCGTTAAACTGGGCCAAAACAAATTCGACCTCCACGTCCCTAAACTGGAAAACCTCAAATCAAAATTGACTTTTACATCGCTAATTTGAAAAAATCCAAAATTGACCCCTGTGTCGCTAAACTGGAACCCAAATCAAAACTTGACCTCTACATCGCTAAACTGGACTCAATCTAAATTCCATTTCATGTCTCTAAGGCGAACCCAAATCCAAATTCAACCGCCATATCTTTAGTATAAGATTTTACATGAAAATTGTACACTGGGGGGTATGCCCCTGGTTAAGCCATGTATATAATCATTTTTTTTTCTAATAAAACTATTGTGCTTTTTGTTGCTTTATGAGTATTCTTTTATTTTGATGATATTTATTGACTCTTAATTGAAGGTTCCGTTCTCCACAACTAGTTGAGATAAACAAGTTTGACCCCACAAATTCGATAATTTTATTAGAAAAAATGATCATATACATAGCTTAACGGGGCATATCCCTAGTGTACAATTTTCATATAAAATCTTATACTAAAGATATGGCGGTTGAATTTGGATTTGGGTTCACTTTAGAGACATGAAATGGAATTTGGGTTTTGACTCCAAGTTAGCGATGTAGAGGTCAAGTTTTGATTTGGGTTCCAATTTAGCGATATAAGGGTCAATTTTGGGTTTTCGGTTTAGCAATGTAGTGGTCAATTTTGATTTGAGATTTTCGGTTCTGGACATGGAAGTCGAATTTGGTTAGCCTATTTTAACGACGTGGAGGACACATTTGGAATTTGGCCGAGTTTAACGATGTGGAGGTCAAATTTGTAATTTGGCCCAATTTAACAACATGGAGATCAATTTTGATTTGAGATTTTTCCAGTCTAGGGACGTGGAGGTCAAATTTAGAATTTGGCCATGTTCAACGATGTGGAGGTCAAATTTGTAATTTGGCCTAGTTTAATGACGTGGAGGTTAAATTTGGCCCAGTTTAACGACGTAGAGGCCAATTTTGATTTGAGATTTTTCAGTTTAGGGACATAGAGGTCAAATTTGAAATTTGGCCCAGTTTAACGACGTAGAGGTCAATTTTGATTTGAGATTTTCCAGTTTAGAGACATGGAGGTCAAATTTAGAGTTTAGCCCAGTTTAACAACGTGGAGGTCAATTTAGTTTGAGTTCCAGTTTAGGGACGTGGAGGCTAAATTTGTAAATTTCTAGTTTAAGAACGTAGAGGTTAATTTTGTAATTTTCCAGTTTAGACGTGAAGGTCAAATTTGAAAATTTCCAACCTCTTCATTTTTGATGAATTGATCCGTGGTTTCTGAATTTTTAGGGGACCAAATTGCAATTTTGGACTGAACTGCAGTTTATGTATTTTTAGGGTCTAAACTGCAATTTTCTAGATTGAACTACAATTTCTAGGTTTTCCAGTGGTTGAATTGTAATTTTCTGGACTGTTTTGCAATTTCTGGACTTGCCAGTGATCGAAATATAATTTTCTGGACTATTTTGTAGTTTCTGGATTTTCCAGGGATTAAACTGCAATTCTATATTAACTTGCAGAATTTGGGCTGAAATGTAATTTCTAGTATTTCTAGGGAGTAAACTGCAATTATGTTTGTTTTGAGGATTTTGGTAACCTTTCCAAACTTGGGAGGGGTTCTCTGTAATGTTTCAAACTTGTGAAGGAGCTTTTTTGTAATGCACATCTCTTGTGCGAGTGCTGGTTGAATTGATTATCCTTTTTAAATAAAGTTTGGTTGAATTGATTATCCTTTTTAAATAAAGTTTGGTTGAATTGATTATCCTTTTTAAATAAAGTTTGGTTGAATTGATTATCCTTTTTAAATAAAGTTTGGTTGAATTGATTATCCTTTTTAAATAAAGTTTGGTTGAATTGATTATCCTTTTTAAATAAAATTTGGTTGAATTGATTATCCTTTTTAAATAAAGTTTGGTTGAATTGATTATCCTTTTTAAATAAAGTTTGGTTGAATTGATTATCCTTTTTAAAGCTGCGTTATTCTTTCTTTTTTCCTTTTTTTTTTGACAAAGCATGGTTTGCTCATTGTAGTCCAATTCCTATAGGATTCATAAAAGGTTTCTCTTATTCATGGCAAGATAGCTAAATCTTATTAGAGTTTGAATAGATGATTGAATCCATTAGAGTTTGAATAGATGATTGAATCCATTAGAGTTTGAATAGATGATTGAATCCATTAGAGTTTGAATAGATGATTGAATCCATTAGAGTTTGAATAGATGATTGAATCCATTAGAGTTTGAATAGATGATTGAATCCATTAGAGTTTGAATAGATGATTGAATCCATTAGAGTTTGAATAGATGATTGAATCCATTAGAGTTTGAATAGATGATTGAATCCATTAGAGTTTGAATAGATGATTGAATCCATTAGAGTTTGAATAGATGATTGAATCCATTAGAGTTTGAATAGATGATTGAATCCATTAGAGTTTGAATAGATGATTGAATCCATTAGAGTTTGAATAGATGATTGAATCCATTAGAGTTTGAATAGATGATTGAATCCATTAGAGTTTGAATAGATGATTGAATCCATTAGAGTTTGAATAGATAATCAAATTACCTAATCCCATTAAAGTTCCTTCTTGGTATATATATATATCTTCGTTGCAAGATTCTTTTAAATTTATTAATTGCACCGAGTTTCCGATTCAATCATTCATTCTATTCGAGAATTATATCTAATGCTAGGATTAGTCATTTAATTCAATTGCATCTTTGTATATGATTCTCGTTCTCGTCGCGTATAAATAAATTTTTCTTTAGTAATCACAAAATTGTGAGAAAGAATACAACGACTTTGGGTGAGGATGGTGCCTCGAATGTTGAGCACGATGGCTCGAAGTGAGGATGGTGCCTCGGCTAAGCACAGTGCCTCAAGGGTTGAGCACTGTGGCTCGGGGTGAGGACGGTGCCTCGAGGGTTGAGCATCGTGGCTTGAGGTGAGGACGGTGCCTCGAGGGTTGAGCATCGTGGCTTGAGGTGAGGACGGTGCCTCGAGGGTTGAGCATCGTGGCTTGAGGTGAGGACGGTGCCTCGGGTGAGGACGGTGCCTCGAGGGTTGAGCATCGTGGCTCGGGGTGAGGACGGTGCCTCGAGGGTTGAGCATCGTGGCTTGAGGTGAGGACGGTGCCTCGGGTGAGTACGATGACTCGAGGATTGAGCACGGTAGCTCGGGGTGAGGACGGTGCCTCGGGTGAGTACGGTGACTCGAGGATTGAGCACGGTGGCGCAGGGTGAGGACGGTGCCTCGGGTGAGGGACGTGCCTTGAGATTTATTTATCTGATGAACCACGAATGCTAGTGGAGCCTAAAATCTCTCGATTAGGTGCAAGTCATAGGAACACAATTATATCCAGGGACAACATATCACCTTCTTGCTAGGTAAAAGACGAAATCCAATGGGGCATTTTTGAGGTTGAAGGCAAAGAACACGAGGGGGCGGGGTGGTTCAAGGCTGAGATTTTTGATATTTCGCTTGAAGATTTTCCGTCCTAGGGTTTTTCTTGTGGGGGTTTATATAGGATGTTAAGGAGGTGGCTGTTTGTTGTGATAAGGATAAATGAGTTGCATATCCTTTTCCTTGTATTTGAGTTCTCTCTCGTTTATCTATATCAACCGTCTTAAACATGAGTGCTTCCTCACCGTATTTGTATGGACCATGATTTCTTGATTTATTTTTCTCTCCATTAATCATGTGGATAATGATAAGTTCAAGCTCTTAGAGTTGTTAGATGAGGATGAAAAAAATCAAATTTCAAAGGATTGTTATCAAGTTGGATTTCTTTTGCTGCTAATATTTTCCTTATACATACATGATAAGATTAGCTTTGAATCTCCAACTGTTGTTCACTGGCTAAGCTGATTTCAAAGGCAATTTAATCAAATTAAACAAGTCCCCACTTAATATTAGTCATTCGTTTCATTTATCTAGACTGTTAGAACCAAGTCGTCTATATCCACTTGCACCCTTTATTAAAAAAAATTCAGACTTTGAATGACTGAGTGCAATCATAGAGAGCCTCGTCTATGATATTCCTTTGTACTTTTTTTCTTTTAAAATTAGCTTCAACAGTAGTATGTTTTTTTCCCCCTCCTTTTTCCCTTTCTTTTTTTGATGATGATGAGTAAGGGTTGGATGGGATAGAAAGTTACAAAAAATGCATCTAGTGCCTGATATGTTTTCTTTTTTGTGGGGATAATGAGTGATGGTTGGATGGGAGAAAGTTGCAAAAATGATTTATTTTGGTGGCTTTCTGCCATTTTCTCAAAAAGAATGAAGAAAATTAGAAACAATTTTTGCATCAGAGATTCTTGATGGCTATGTAATGGAGTTCTCAGAGAGATTCTGTGATGCTTGAGTCAGATGCTGGGACTCTAGCGAGCTCACATGAAGCTCGAATGGTCTTTATCTATTATTTTTTGAACTTCTTATCTCTTTATCCCTTTATGGAATTTCTTACTAAAACCATAAATTTACCTCCTTGTGCTTCTTATTTTCCATACAGTGGGATAACTTCATTGCTGATTTTCTAATTTGTACCTCTTTTGTTAAGCCAAAACAGTTCTAAATCATCTTACGAGGTTGAGTAGAAGTTTCATGGTTTTTATGCTTGTTGAATTACAGTATTAGGATTATGGCTATGTTTGTTGAAGCTTGCTTGTCCTGGACTTCTCTGCAAAACAATATCTTCCCCTATTTTCTTGGGGGAATATGCAGCATAGAAGCAACCACAAAAGAAACTGTAAAAAAAGGAGATGTAGCTTTTCAGAGCATTGGCAATGATACAACAGTAGGGAGATGTGCATAGTAGGACAGATGACAGCCTTCTTTCTTTCTTTCTTTTATATTTGCACGTTTGTATTTTGCTTACTGTTTCTTTTTCCTCAAGTAAAAAGTGCCAGTATGTTACAAACTGTCTAGATGTGGAGGTGTACGCATGGATTGGAGATGCCAGAGAGTTGAATCTATAATCATTCAGATTATTATCGAATGCACCTCTCTTTCACTCCCTCTTTTCCTTCTGAATATTGCTTTTATTAGTACCTTTCCATCTTATTCTGCAGGTCTGGTAATGTAAGCAGATATGCATCAGAACCTCAACAAAAGAATTTATTTTTACAAAGCTTATATGAAGAACAGAATGGCCCTTCTGCTGTATCAAATGATGCCGATGTTGGCAGTCCCACTTTTCAAAGAGACGTCCAGGATAAGGATCGGGTTGAGTGTCTTGAAAAAGGCGTTCAATATTGGACAGACTTCTCGAAGGTTCAGTATCATCCTCGAAGCCTATATGAATTGCATAGTTCATGGACAGATGTTAAGCAATTTGATAATTATGGGACTGGAAAAGATGTTCTCTCGGAAGGTCTGCAGGGTGAAGAAATGAATGAAAGGATGAGGCTCTTTGTTGAGGAATGTGATCACATACAGGTTTGCTTTCTTGCACAGACTTATGATTTTAGAGTTCTAAAACCTGAAACCCTCGTCTTAGGTATAGGTATAAGCTTGGGTCCTTTTTGTTCTCTTGATATATTATATTTTTCTAAAACCTAAAAAAGATTTCCCCTTGTTAGATTTATGTAGTTTACTGTGCAGTTGTTATTCATTTATTTGTTCGTTTCGCTTTTTCCCAAGTTGGTTCCTTTTGCTAGATTATACTATTGACATCATGATGTAAGTTAACTCTAAAATAGTATTTCCAGGATCTTACTTATTTAGTTGTTCATATGCATAATTGTCTTGTAGAGGTTATTGTAGTCATTTACCAATTGATAAAGGTCAATAGATTCTATTCTTCGCATATATGGCCTAGAGTTTTAATTACATGCCGCTTCTACAGGGTATCCAATTTATTCTTGATGATTCAGGAGGTTTTTCTGGTGTAGCTGCAGAATATCTGGAGAATATTGCAGACGAGTATACAAATACACCTGTGTTGCTTTACACTGTAAGGGATCCACATGCTTATATTCATGCAAAAAGCCAGAAGGACTCCATCACAAGGTGTCTTCATGATGCCATTTCATTTTCAAGGCTTTCTTCATATTGTAAATTGATGGTACCAATAGGATTGCCCTCTCTGAGTAGCAGTAAGCTTTTCTTATTCCCTAGCAATTCTTCTTATTACTATTTTCAGTTGAAAACTTGAAATCTTGCGGAGAAAATGTATTACCTTTAATGTAGTATAAGAAGTGGTTACATGCAGGCAAGGTGCACAAGTAATATGGCCATTCTCAGTTCTGATGACTGAGATGCAAGAGACCGACCTCATTTGACGGGGGTGGAGGGAGGGACCCTTCTCCATTTTATTCAGGGGGGACTTTGTTTTTTCAATTCTTTTGTAATTCAGGGGAAACTTGTTAGTACAGTAACCCAAATTGTGAGATACTAGCTCCAAAGAGTCTTAACCTTTGGGTGTCATCTGGTAATGGAATAAAGTTGACGAGCTAAAGAAGGCTGCATTAAGTGACTTAGCATTACTCTATAATCCTATTAATTAATTTTATTTTGTCTGATGTGGATTGTAATCTAGAGGAGTGGTGATTTAACCATTCCACTTATTCCATTTTGGTTGACAAACAGAACAAATGAATGGTTTAAGATGTTATTCCACAAACAGAAATACAAAGTATATGCTTTTCATTGGTTAGTTTAGACCAATTGGAGGAAAGATATCCCGAACCACTGTATCAATCAAGCCGCTCCGCGGGCCCCTTACTTCACCCTAAGGATGTATGCCTTCGGTTTGCAACTGAACTGACTTTATGGCCTTGTCGCTGCCCGCCACTAGCACAGAAGCTAAGCTTATTCCTTTTTTATGTTGCCAATCACTACGCATGAGTTACCATCTATTTGTATCAGCAGTGACCTTCATTTCTTGAACAGGTTAATCTGACATACAAGTCAGTTGTTAAATGAGAGAGATCCTGAGAGTCACAATGTCTAGTTCATGGGTCTCATCAATTCGTTCTCTTTCCTTCAATTCATATTGGACAATGTGTGGGAGGTTTTGAATTTAATGTTTTGTTTTCTACTCTTCTGCTTAAAGCCTTAAACTATGCGCAGCTTGGCTAGATTCTTATACATGTAATGATGTAAATGCTGCACCAAGTTCCTAGAAGACACGTGCCTGCATGCACCAAAGTCTTGGATTTTAAATAGGTTATGATTCTTCAGTGAAATGTACATTTTGATTGTTATTGTTAAAATGATTGCAAGTAACTTATCTTCTGGTGATGACAAATTTAGTATCCGAATATTATATATATGATTATAGAAGTTTATATTACTCTTGTGCACTAGCTTTTGTCTGTTGGTTGTTTTCCATAGTTTTATATGTTCCCTGCATGAATTCCTCATCTTGAATAATAATCCTTGTTTTGAATTTCAAGGCAAGTTGTCCTCTACTCTTCATGTTGAAGACCAGAAGCTTTTCCACTGCAGTGCCGTTTATGCTGCTGCTCTACACTCGATAAGTATTCCATTTCGGATGGACCTGCTTGGTCCAACAGCGAGCACCGCCTATGTTTCTGGAGCTGTGGACGTTGGAGGAATCATACAAATGTTAGCTGGTCAAGGCAGGCAGAATATGGTGGCTATTTTAGATGTAGCAATGCCAGCTCCATCTTTGACAGGTACTCTTTTTCCTGATTAGTTATTTTGTTACTGAATTCATCCATCCTTTTTTAAGTACTTGATTCATCTGATGGTAATCAGATGGTTGTGTTGGTTCTAAGCACTTGATGCATGTATCTTATTTGCAACAAATTACATTTCTGAATGAACAAAATCCAGGATCTATCTTGAGAAGTTTGAACTCTTTGACCCCGGAAATAGAAGAGGATGTTGATGATTCACAAGCATTGGAGTCCTTGATTACCCATGGCATGCTTCATGCAGGTTGTTGATTCTAACTCAGCCCCCAGGAATGTTGCTATCTTTAACGATTCTGCATTTTCAAGTATATTTATATTTAAATCTTTTTCTTTCCTGCAATCACTTCCATGTACCTTGAGCTTCAGTTTCAGAATAATTTACTCATGTCTTTTAGCTCTTTATATTAAGGTCATTTTGTCTTCATGGTCTACTCATGCTTTTCATTTAGAGCATGCTCATTTCTTTTAGGTGTTTATTTATCTATTATTAACGAAGTCCATAGTCCAGCCATTTTCTATCATTTATCTACTGTTTTAGAAGGTTTAGAGTTTCACTAGGACTTTATCGCTTAGACAAATACTCAGAACTTCTTGCATGGAATCTCCTTGCTGGGATCTAGGTGTTAAAATTTACTCGAATTAAGAGAATACATGGGCAACAATGTGAAAGTAAAGGAACATAAAGAAAGAGAAAGGGACATGTAAAGAAAGCAATAACCAGAGGCAAACTAAAAGCAAAAAAAAAACAAAAAAAGAAAAAAGGGAAAGGTAAATATTTTTTCTTTTGACTATGCGATAGAGTTTAAGATACAGAATATCGCTCATGGTTTTGGCGTGATAATTATCAAACTTACAGCCTTGCCAATATTGCGGTCTCTTTTTTATCTCGTTCAAAAAGTGTATTTATGATTTTCAGGACATTTTTTTGGTAAACTTCTTGGACTTTATTTGTTTATGTTGTTTGCTAAGGTTGCCACTTATCTATAAGATGAGAAAGCTGATATACTTTTACTTCAGATTGTCATGGGGAAATATATGCTGGGTTCGCTTGCACTTTCTGGTGGTCATGGAAAATAATGTAGATTTGTCTATATCTCATTTTCTTATTTTATTCAGATTTCTGTGTGGGAACTTTGACCATTTTATTTAAGGGACAAAGGATTTCTATCCAGATCACCTTCAATAAACTTGCCTTTAATATACCACTTACGTAAACTAACTTGTCATTTGATTGTCTAGTAGAATGGATAATGTTTTCTCTTTTCATATTTAAGTGTAAGCAGCTAAATGATGACTGAAGAATGTGAGCATGATTGGTACGTATTGTAATGATATTAGGATTTGAATTCTAGGATATGCAGCTGAATTTTGATACAGGTTTAGCAGGATTCTATTGGACTTGAGCATCTGTTAAAAGTTCTTTGTAACATCAGGGAAGTCCAGTTGAAATGATTTGCTCTGTCAAAGTTATAAACTCGAACACTTTTTAACACATATCAAGCCTTAATCATCTTTAAGACTTTTGTACAATGAATTCTGAAATTGGGTTGGGGTGGTACTTTTGACAAAAAAATTTTTAGGTTCAAAGTACATGCTAAGTGCTAAATAAGAGTTGAAAACCAAATACATTTTATAACGACTTGGACCTAGGATATAAACCTCTCTGAAAGCAAGGTTCAAAGTTTTGGATCAAAAAGTACCAGTGAGGTGTGTTACACCTGTCAATTGAATATTAGGTGAACACTTTTTAACACATATCAAGCCTTAATCATCTTTAAGACTTTTGTACAATGAATTCTGAAATTGGGTTGGGGTGGTACTTTTGACAAATTTTTTTTTATTGGCCTTAAAAATGCATAAGTATACCTTTTTCCTTTTTTTGATAAAATCTTATTCTTTTTGTAAATTATTTGACTTGAATTAGGTTTTTAAATATATAAGAACAACATGCACCCATATTATGTGAGTCCATATAGTCAGAGAAAGATATACATATAGAGTCGTGTGCTCATCTGGATTTTGGAGAATTGACGCGTCTGACATCCCATGTTCATGGCGGAGTAAGGTGCTTGTGTCCATTATAGGTGTATGAGTGATAAGTGATAACTGTGAAGACCAAATGCCAGGAAATTAAAAAAGGTTAATATATGCAATAAGGATATACAGTCAAATCTATTTTTCTATTTAGGGCGTGTTTGTTTCGCATGAAAAAGTAAGGAAATGCTTGGAAGCCCTCTGACACTCGTGGAAATTGTCAGAAAACCTCAAAACGGTTTCTTAATAATGCGAATGGATTCTTTTGTGGTTTTAAGAAACGTTTTCCTGAAACGTCAAAAAACATCAGCATTTTGTGGAAACCCTATTTCGGAGTTTTTAGAGTGGAAATGGGTGGAAAGATGAAAAATAATAATAAAAAATTGTGCAGCGGTTTCTTAGCTAACTACTATCCTTTACTTAAAGTGGTAATTTCCTATTTATTTTGATTCCCTCCAAACTCAAGATTGAGAAACACATGATTTCCATGTTTGCTTTCTGGGTGATTTTGAGTGTAACAAACAAAAGAAACAATTCCTAGAAACCTCTGGACACCAAAAATGGGTTTTCTACATGGAAATGGGTTTACTATTATTTGTAGAAATGAACAAAACAGGCCCTCACATGAGGGTTCAAGACCAAACATAGTGGGTCATTCTGTGAAAAAAATGTCATGTAATAAGATCAATGATGACTGAAATAATATTGTTGCCGACTTAGCTAATGGCTTCGTTTTTCATTTTCATGCAGCGCGTTTTGCCTATAGCTGAAGCAAATCTGTATTTAATAGCATACTGCATATAGGTTTCATTCTAATTCCAAAGAAAAAGAGTCTGGAAGCATTTCTTTGACATCATCTGGTTCCTTGATGAGAAACTACTTAATACAATTCTTTCCTTATTTAATGAAAGTTTGGTGTCTGCAAATTGATCATTTCCTTGTATTTATCAGGTCGCCGAGCTTCACTTTCTGAAGTCAATGAGTCAATTGTTGCTGCATATGATTGCGAGATGTCAAAACCAAAGTTCACACATGCTTCAGTGTCCCTATGCCCTCTTCCAATACCACTGCCTTTTCCTTCAATCTTTAGAAGCTGTGTTGGTCGGCAAGGCGAGCTTCTAGAAATTCCAACTGAAATGACTCAAACAAAGGGATCTCTTGACATTGATTCAATCCCGATGGCAGCAAGACTTAGGTCAAGTAGAGCAGTGATGCCTTTAATAATGAGAAGGCTGGAGAATCTTCGCAAATTTGGAATGCAGAGAGGAGCTCTAGGTGCTGGATTGCTTCAAAATTGGGGATTTGGGAGAGAAGAAATAGAAGATATGGGAGAAGTGATGGCTAAGATGGTCATGCAATTGGATCCTCATTCTCAAGGGTCATCAGACTCTGATTGGGATTAGTACTTTTTCCTTTTTGTAACTGTATATGTTTGAATACGCAGAACATAGCTTCAACAAGAATTATTTTATTTTATTTTATTTTTTGAGAAACCCACAAGAATTAAGAAATTACGATCGAATCTATGGTCATTGATAATCAATCTTCTACGTTGGAGCAAATGTAAGTTTTTATGGAACATATCTGTCCCTTGCATACTGACCAAAAGAAGATCCATCTCTTGCATTGTGCAAAGTGAATTATATTTTCAACATCGGAATTGTTAGTTTCATTCAAAAATTTGGCTGCAGTGATACCTCACATACAGATAAAATTATTTCAGGAGTATGAGAAACCATAAAAAGTTCTTCGGCAATGAATAACATTAATAAAATTATTTCAGGAGTATGAGAAACCATAAAAAGTTCTTCGGCAATGAATAACATTAACAGTAGCTAGAAACCATCACAAATTTTACTAAAAACAAGCTTTCAAGCTTTCAATGTATTAAGGTCAAAAAATGGTCCCATGGAGATAAACCCCTCCAAAGCACCAATAACTACACAGTAACATGTACAAAGTATTGTCTGTTCATTCCTGCACTTCGGCCTGCTGTCATGTTTCAGTATAGGGAAACACCCCAAAAAGAGGTGAAAAATCTACAAATATTATCATGTACAAATTATTTGGATTTCCTTCAAGTACAGTATGCAATCTAAACTTCATGTTACCATACTTTGTTTGCAAAAATAACATTCTTGGAAATCCCAACAAGCTCGAAAGCCCTTTGCTTGAAGAAATAACTTTATTTAACTAAAAATTACTTCATGATGTTCTTAATGGATTTACTTTATGGCAAAAATGATCCGTATCTACATATTGATTCTTTTCTGCTCATTCCAGCACTTCGACAGGATAATTCTCCCTCTGTGGATGGTTTCTACAGTCAAATGAGCTTCCACCCAAAGGCATCAAATAATGTCTCCAACTATATAAAGTCCTTTGCTTTCCATTCAAATGCATCTTGCCGACTGTGATGCCTTACTCCCATACTCGAGTCATACAGCTGAAGCTGCTTCCTTACCCATGGAGGGTCATCTGGATTAAGCCACAAGCATTCTTTGGTATCCTTGTGTTTAAAATCTGGACTCCTTGGATTTCTTTTATCTTGCCTGTTGTCCCACCATTCGTGAGGATTAGCAAAGAACACCTGCCATAATCGCAAACGATCTCTGTACCTTTCATCATTATCTGACAAAATTTATCGATCAGTTAGCAGAAGGAAAAAACATCAGAAAAATTGTCTCTTTTGTGTGTGTGGGTGTGTGGTGGAAGTGTTAGGGTATAAATAATAATAATAATAACCTTCTATGCTCCTTTTTTCAAGAAACCCCCTCATCTATCAAGTTCAACAACAAAAAAACTCTTAATCTATGTGAGAGGACTAAATTTAAATTCCACAAGGGTTTGTTGAATTTAAACATGGTTTGTGAAATGAGATTTAATCCTCACACATAGCATCACAAGTTTACCCTAAGCAAGTATGAAACGTAAGGATTTCAATTAGATTTTTTTTAATTACTTGACAGATGATGGGGTTTCTTGAAAAACTGAGTGTAGATGAAGGGGGTTTCTTGTAATCTACCCATTTTGGGAAGTAAAAAAGTTAGCAGGAGCTTACCAGACGACACTTTTTCTTGATCGGGTTCACCTGCAGAGACAGAATTGAAGATGTGAGAATATTGTCAGATAACCTACGTAGTAAATTTGAAAGAAAAGAAGAGATAATTACAACAGGTCCCCTCTGTCAGATTTCCTACTGCACTCTCAGACTTCTGGCTAACCTGATTTTTATCTTGTCGCGTAACAAAATTCAATTCGGAAACAGCAACCTGCACAAAATGCAGAGTTCAATTGATGTACAGAAGTCCTCAAATGCAATTATAAATAATATAAGAACAATCTTATCAGCAGCCTAGACAAACAAGTCACTGATAAGTTTTTGAGCCAAACGTAACTCAGAAAAGGTCCAAAAAAGAAAAATAGAGAAATACGTAGAAAAATTATGTTCTGACAGTAACAAAGTAACAAAAGTTGAAACTTCTAATCAGCGAACTTATTATGCCACTTGTTATACGATAACCAAGAAGAGGAATTTTGCTGGAATGTCAATTTTTAAAAAAAAACAAGAGCAAAATGGTGAGATTTAAGATTTAACCAAGTCGAATCTCTAGCTTACATTGGTCTGCTTGACACAACCAATGAAAATAAGTTCAAAATTTTCACCCTTCAAACTCACAACGGTCTAACATGTGAAATACAAGACGATAAAAGATGGGTGATTTATATTGACCTTGTAAAGAATATCACACTTGCCAGCTGCATCCACCCTTTTATACGAACTTAATGCCCCAGAGACATAAATGTAGTCATTTGGTTCCAAATGTCTCAGGGATATCTCTGATAGTTTGCCCCGCATGAGCAAAAAAATCCTGTTAACATGCTAAGATTAAAAAATGTTCCAAACAAAGTCATTAGAGTTAACAGATAGCAAGATATAATTCATACCAAAGAGAAAAGAGAATCAAATTAATGAGAACCATAAACACTACAGTAAAAATGTAATGGTAAGAGAAGAATTACAATATAAAATAGATATTTTCTTCTGAAATAAGTTTGAACATATGTAACTTTCTTCCAAACGAACTATTGAAAATTTAGCCAAAGGACTATGATGGGTGAAAAGCCAATGGCACATAGAAAACTAATAATACAACATAAATGAGAATTATTCAAGTTGAAAGTATACTCAGAATAAATTCTCTACTGACAAAACCAACATTGAAAAATAAACTACCACTTTGGCATCTTTGTAAGCACAAAACATGTTTCAAGGCTACGTACCTTAATTAATTTGTTCTGAATTCATTAACATGCGGATTTTAGACAGAAATTGAACCATACACCACTTATCGCACTAATAATGTAAAATAAAAGCAATTTCTTAGAAATTAAGCTAATTCAAATAACAAACCTGTAAGTTCTTCTTATTTGCAAGTGTTTGAGATAACTCCACATTACTTTCTTCAGAAATATTAGTTAAAATCTTGTAAGAAACAGGTTTAGTGGGGAAAAATAACACATTTATCTAAAACCCTAAACCCCAAATCAAACAGGACATCCTAATGTTCGATCTCGTCATTTAATTTGAGCAAAAATTTCGAATCATTAGGATTCACTAGAAAGAATTAAACTTTCCTTACCAATGAAAGCCCAAATTAAATTCTGGGGGGGAATAGCATATTCATCTAAAACCCCTAAACCCCCAAAAACCAAACAAAACATAAATTAACCAGAAAAATTCAAACACTCAATCACCAACGGGTTAACGGGTCTCACTTAAAAGACGAACAAGAATCAGAAGAAGGATCCGAATCTCGAGAAGGCGCCTTCACCTCAAGAATCGTATAAACATCCGACCTAGGGTTTTTTGCATCGTATCTCTTAGCGGGTCGGATCACAGTCCCGATGAAGCTGCACGAATTCCGAGGCAAGCTCCACCGCTTCAGCGTCGGCGGCCGACGGAGCATCGAGCGGAGGTAGGCCGGGCTGTCCTCGATCGCATCGCTCCGGCGATCGGCGAAGGGTCTAGAGGAGAAGGGGCGAAGGGATTTTCGGAGGGAGATTAGGGTTTTGGTGAATCGAGAGAGGGATTTCATGGAGGAGAGTGAGAGACTAGGGTTTCGGAGATTGATCGAGATTCGAAATAGTTGGGTTTCGCGGCATTTTTGTCTTAATTACGATTTTTTTTTTAACGTAATCGTGATGGTGGAAGCCAGGCTAGAAAGCTAATGCTAGGCTTGGGCAATAAGAAGGTTTGTAAGTGAAGTGGGGATTGGGATCATTCTAGGAGTGAGCAAACGGTTGGTTCTGATCGGTTTTGACTATTTTTTGTCAAATCTAATCAAACTAAATTAGATTCAAAATAGAACTGATTCAAATCAAATCAGTTTGTTCGGTTTGGTCGTAGAAATGTCAAGTTAGAAATTTTTAGCTGACAGATAAGATTATTACTCCTTTAAGCAGTTTGCTCATATTATAGCCTAAGTTGAAGAGAAAACTTGTCAAATCTATACTACATATAAAGAGGATTAGAGTGCTAAAATTTTTGATTGCCCTTTTTACCCCTCTACTTTAATTATTTTATTTATTTAATTAATTTATCTCAAAGTCTCATTCAATGAGTCTTAAATTAAATTGAATTAAATTATTTAAAAACATCATAATAATAAGATTTACTTAGTTTCTTAGGCTTTTAAAGATTCCATATTTAATTAGTTTCTTAGGCTCTTAAAGATTTCAAAGCGTATTTAATTAAATGCATATGTTATGAATCCAATTAACTAACCACTCTTTCATTTGCCCTTTACATAACCTATTTTTTATCTATAGGTCATCCATTCTCTTCAACCCACCACATCACCTATTAAGCCAAATTCGTACACCAACACAATAGCTTCTGAAATATGTTGTATGGAAAGTTTGTCAAATGGCTTATAGTGTACGTAGCTTGTGTATGTATGTGCACGTGCATACATTGGATAATATTTATCAAATGGTTTGTAGAGTTAAAGATTTATTTTTTATGGAGTTGAAGACTATGTCTCATGTTCAATTCGTAGCTTTTGATTTGTGTTTTGTCTCTTGAATTCTTAAAAAAGAGAAGGATAATAGATTATAGGAAGGTTAGTGTTGATGTATATAATCACAGTCACTAACCTCAAGCGAGTTTAGTTTTAAAGAGAGCAGAGTCCGCTTTCTCTCCTAAAGCCCGGCGGCGGCGACTCGATAAAAGGATAGCTACAACGAAGAAAGGACACAGCGGAAGAGGCGGAGTTGGGATCTCCGTGGTTCCTCAAACGGTCAAGTTAGTAATGTGTGATAATCTCGTGGAGCAGAATTCACTTAGAAGATTGCTTACCTTGTTAGTCGCTCACGCTTCTCTTTATAGGTAGGGTTAAGGGGTATTTCCGTCTTTCCATTAGTTTGGGAACCACGGTGAGTCACCCTCCCCTCCACGCGGTGAGCCGGGATTGGTGAACATCCCTCCGCCGCTAGAGTGGTGGCCTTACAGTGTCAAATTGGTATCGAGGGTTGGTGTGGTCTATTAGCCATTAATGGGATGGGATTGGCTGGCCTTTGTAGCATGGAGTCGAGTGTCTTAAATCTGTGAGAGATGGGGAATTAAGAGTGTCGGTGCATTTAATGTGATGTTGATGGGTTCGATCTTGTGTGGCCGTCGTTTGAGTGGAGAGAACCACGCAGGTGAGAAGGGGAGCCGTGGTGGGCGGCCGACTCTGCGGCCCCTTAGGGCGCCCCTTGGGATGATTCGGCCGAGGGCGGCGATTGGGGCGCCTCATCGTCGCTCTAGAGGATGAGTGGCCTAGAAGGGTAGGCTGGATTCGTTCCACATTGTTTGGAGGGTCGGCAACTTGTAGGAAGGGATCGTAGCAGTCGGAGGGGCGGACTGCGACACCGCCGTCGCCGAAGCTGTCGATGGAGCCTTCGCTAGCCTTCTAGCGTCGATCATGGCGATAGTTGCCTGATGGACCGGGACTGGGTCGGTGCATGCAGGCCGGTCGGTGGGTTGAGTGCGGAGGTCCTTGTCGGTCCTCATTGGTAACCAAGCGTTCATCCGGATCGGCTCTCGGCTTTTCTCTTTAATCACTGATTAGTGGTTATGACCATAACAGTTGGCCCCTTTCGCTTGGAGTCGGTTGGAAACGAGTCCAAGTGAAATAGTAGCTTATACGGCGGATTCGAAGGGGTTCAATCGTTACATCGATGGGGCGTGGTACGTCGGCGGCGATTTCTTGGCCATTGGCTTAAGCCTTACGGTATAGGTGGGGCCCTCGGGGCGCTTCACGCCTCGGCGGTGCCTCGGGAGTGGGGTTTTAATCCTCCCCGTTGATCGCGAAAGGGAGCGCTGTCCGTGGGTCCCACCGTATAAATAGAGAGAGGTGACGAGGAAGGCATTCGCTTCTCTTCCCTCGTCTGAAATCAGGCGATTTTCCGGTGGTGGTTAAGATCCGCATGGATTCCGATCGTCATAAGCAACTCGATGAGTTCCGCCGAAGGTTACCCGACGCAAATGAGGTCTTTGGCGCCGAATTTGACATACCGGAGGCTTACAGATTGGAGGCTCGTGAAATGCGTCTCGGTATCTGACCCGCGGCGGCGAGAGGGCTCCCCTGTATCTCAAACACTTGGAATGCGGCCTCCGGTTGCCACTGCACCCTTTCTTCGAAAAGTGTTTGATGAGTTAGGTGTCTCCCCAATGCAAATGACGCCAAACTCGATAGCCATATTGGTCGGCTTCACGTTATCGCGTTGGCTCTCGATTCGTAGGCGATGGCGTCTTTGAGAACCACTTGGTGCGTCGCGATCGACGCCTCACTATTATCTCGGATGTCGGAGAGTTCAAGGTTATCCTTGATCCGCCCAAGTCGATCAAAGGGTGGAAAAACGAGGTTAAATGCGGGTCCGGGGCGACTTCGAACTTAGGGTGTGGCCCCGCCGAGATTAGAGAGAAACCCTAGAGCCTACATCCTTGTCGGCCGAAAGCACCGCTGAAGTTGGAGCAGATCGTTAACTACGGGGCAGCGCCACGATGGGCGCCTTGCTCGGCAGTCGGTTTCGCGGCTTCATGGGATTTCGTCCACTCCTCCCGCTCTTCCGATGAGGCGAGGGCACATAACGTGACTTCCGGAGACGATCGGGAGAAGCGGCAGAAGTGAAACCCACCGGATGAGAGCTCGGAGAACCAGCGGTTGGCTCGGCCAGCAAACTACCGAGGCGCCGAGCCGCCCCTCGGGGAATTCCGCCTGTACCGAAGTAGGTGAGAGGGTCGACGGGGACGACCGCAGGGAAGCGGTCGATATCGGAAAGTGTCGCCTGGGTGGCGGGCTCGGTTCGGAGGAAACAAAGCAAACATAGTCCCGAGGTGCTAGACGCGTGAGAGAGTATGGAGCATCCGATAGGAGAGGAGTTGCTAGAGTCGGAAGGGCGGGAGGACGACCGACCATCGACCGAGACAGAGGGGGAGGTCGGCCTCCAAGGTACCGGTGCGGCCTCTGAATCTACGCCGGCGGAGGCTCCCATGGGGGACGGTATTCCATGCGGGAGCGACGTAGAGCCGGGACGCGGGGCCGACCATCAGGGGATAGCTCGTCACCGACAGGGAAAAGAACCAGCCGGTGATCAGGGAGCGGGTTTTGCTCAGTGAGGTAGCCCTCCTCAGCGGTTGAGGGTGAGGATTGGAACAAGGCGAGTAGGCTGATGATGGGGGCTCTCTCTCCCCTCGGCCGTTATGATGGGGAGCCGGATGCGGAGCATCGGCATAGGCCGGCATGGTACCTGGATGCTCGCTCGTCGGTGTTAAGGTCGAGCTATGTACAAGGAAAGGCGGCAGAGCAGTTCGCCTTGCCCGCTGATCGGGAGATTTTGGCGATTCCGGCGTCGGCACACATCATCCTGCGGAGTTATTTGACCAGGGGATGTTTGGTGGAGGACGAGCTGTTCAGTCGGTTGCGCCAGGGCCATCAAGCCTATGAAAGGCTTCGAGAGAAGCATCTGGCCACCGAGGCCGCCCCTAACGAGGATCTAGACCGAGCTATCAAGGAGCTTTCAATTAAACAGGCCGAGCTTGATGATTGGCGGCGTGAGATGGAGGTTAAGGACCAAGTCATCAGGGAACTCAAAGCGTCCAGGGAGAGAATGTTGGTCGATATAGCGATCTCCGGCGGCGCCGGGGCGAGGGGCGGCGAGTCGTCCGGCGTTTATAAAGCGCGACTGGCGACAAGCAGTCGCTACTGAGAGGCAGGTCGCCAAGACGCCAAGGCTCGGTTAAGCGGAGAATCGGTCGTCCGTGAGCAACCGCAAGGAGTGTGCGCGACTTAAGGAATCCTTAAGCGTGGCGGAGGAAAGGGCTAAACATCCGAGTCGCTCGATTATCGGTCATCCCCGAGAACAAAACCGCCGCCATCATCGAAGAATACCGACAAAGCACGATGGGGAAGGTCGGTTGCTCGCCTCGTAAGGCGGGTTGTGACTTCATAGTTAAACAACTACCGTCCGAGTATCGGGGTCCTGTGCCGCTTCGATATCCTCCGAGTATAGCCGCCGCATGATCTCCTCTCGAGATTTGGCGGCAGTGCGGGGATCTGACCTAGGCGACAACGGCAGGAGGAGAGGAGGACGGATCATCAAGCGGTGGCTCTGCAAGCGACGCCGACCCGGGTCTGTAATTTAGGTTTTAGGCACTCGTTTGTAATGTAATCGGCGGTGTATTTTGTACTTGTCCAATGAATGAATGCAATGAGAGTTTGTTTTCGTAGTTGTGTTTTGTGTCGCTTTCTATGGCTGAGATTATTTGGTGAATTGACTGGCTTAACACGATCTGGTCACGTTGGCGTCTTGAATGGCGGGGCGGTTTCCATTGTAGTACTTGGGGCGACCTTTCGTTAGTTGAGTCGGCCTTTGGGGTCACTTGTTCTTGTTCTGTTGGTTCATTGGGCCGGCTGGGCGGAGTCGATCCGCCCCAGACAAAAGACGCTTAGTTTTTTGGGCGCAACAGGGGGCGCCACTGTAGGTGATAAGCCTTGGCGTCGGTGATACTTATTGCGTCGGCAATTCGGCGAAGGCGTGGGCCATAAAGGCGGGCTTTTCAATTTTCAAGTGGCGGTTCGCGTTTGAGCATCAATCTCGACCGTTGGGTTCGAAGCGCCGCCCAGGGACGGACACGTGGGCATTCTGGGTGTCTATATATACCCTTACTCCATTTGGGGATTTCTTTTTGCACTTTCTAAAGACCTATCCTCTTCTTTCTTAAAAGCGAGTTTTCTGCCATGGCTGCTTCTACTTCCGCTCCTGTTGATAGGATCGCCAAGCTCAAATCTTGGCAATCGAAGGCGAGGGAAGAGGACCCGAGGGGGTCCACGAAAGATGCGATCTTCTGTAGGGTTCCGATTTCTCTTCAGAAAAACGGCGCCATTGTCGATCATAGCGGATAAGCTACCGCTGTACATGGCGCGCGGACAATGGATTGCGCCTTCCCTGCCGTTAAGTGAAGAGGCTATGCGAACGGCTCGGGGTGTCTCCGATGCAGTTTGCCCCTAACGCCATCGCTACTATAATGGCGTTCTTGGTGATCTGTCATCGTGTGAAGGTGGTGCCGACTCTTCAACTCTTCGGCAACCTTGTCACGGTGAGGCGACAAAGAAGGATGCCCATTTCTTCTTCGCATGTGGGTGGTCGGTTTGTCGACATTCGGAATCAAGAAGAAGAAGAAGAAGAAGAAGAAGAAGAAGAAGAAGAAGAAGAAGAAGAAGAAGAAGAAGAAGAAGAAGAAGAAGAAGAAGAAGAAGAAGAAGAAGAAGAAGAAGAAGAAGAAGAAGAAGAAGAAGAAGAAGAAGAAGAAGAAGAAGAAGAAGAAGAAGAAGAAGAAGAAGAAGAAGAAGAAGAAGAAGAAGAAGAAGAAGAAGAAGAAGAAGAAGAAGAAGAAGAAGAAGAAGAAGAAGAAGAAGAAGAAGAAGAAGAAGAAGAAGAAGAAGAAGAAGAAGAAGAAGAAGAAGAAGAAGAAGAAGAAGAAGAAGAAGAAGAAGAAGAAGAAGAAGAAGAAGAAGAAGAAGAAGAAGAAGAAGAAGAAGAAGAAGAAGAAGAAGAAGAAGAAGAAGAAGAAGAAGAAGAAGAAGAAGAAGAAGAAGAAGAAGAAGAAGAAGAAGAAGAAGAAGAAGAAGAAGAAGAAGAAGAAGAAGAAGAAGAAGAAGAAGAAGAAGAAGAAGAAGAAGAAGAAGAAGAAGAAGAAGAAGAAGAAGAAGAAGAAGAAGAAGAAGAAGAAGAAGAAGAAGAAGAAGAAGAAGAAGAAGAAGAAGAAGAAGAAGAAGAAGAAGAAGAAGAAGAAGAAGAAGAAGAAGAAGAAGAAGAAGAAGAAGAAGAAGAAGAAGAAGAAGAAGAAGAAGAAGAAGAAGAAGAAGAAGAAGAAGAAGAAGAAGAAGAAGAAGAAGAAGAAGAAGAAGAAGAAGAAGAAGAAGAAGAAGAAGAAGAAGAAGAAGAAGAAGAAGAAGAAGAAGAAGAAGAAGAAGAAGAAGAAGAAGAAGAAGAAGAAGAAGAAGAAGAAGAAGAAGAAGAAGAAGAAGAAGAAGAAGAAGAAGAAGAAGAAGAAGAAGAAGAAGAAGAAGAAGAAGAAGAAGAAGAAGAAGAAGAAGAAGAAGAAGAAGAAGAAGAAGAAGAAGAAGAAGAAGAAGAAGAAGAAGAAGAAGAAGAAGAAGAAGAAGAAGAAGAAGAAGAAGAAGAAGAAGAAGAAGAAGAAGAAGAAGAAGAAGAAGAAGAAGAAGAAGAAGAAGAAGAAGAAGAAGAAGAAGAAGAAGAAGAAGAAGAAGAAGAAGAAGAAGAAGAAGAAGAAGAAGAAGAAGAAGAAGAAGAAGAAGAAGAAGAAGAAGAAGAAGAAGAAGAAGAAGAAGAAGAAGAAGAAGAAGAAGAAGAAGAAGAAGAAGAAGAAGAAGAAGAAGAAGAAGAAGAAGAAGAAGAAGAAGAAGAAGAAGAAGAAGAAGAAGAAGAAGAAGAAGAAGAAGAAGAAGAAGAAGAAGAAGAAGAAGAAGAAGAAGAAGAAGAAGAAGAAGAAGAAGAAGAAGAAGAAGAAGAAGAAGAAGAAGAAGAAGAAGAAGAAGAAGAAGAAGAAGAAGAAGAAGAAGAAGAAGAAGAAGAAGAAGAAGAAGAAGAAGAAGAAGAAGAAGAAGAAGAAGAAGAAGAAGAAGAAGAAGAAGAAGAAGAAGAAGAAGAAGAAGAAGAAGAAGAAGAAGAAGAAGAAGAAGAAGACGACGAAGGAGTCGATGGGGCGACAGGGGAGGCGGTCGAGAGGGTGGTCTCCAGCGTGCCGAGGGCGCCACCGGGAACTCCCACCGCTGGGGAAGAGTCGTCCGGTCCTCCTAGCGATCTGGCGAGGTTGCGTCGGAGGGTCCGTCCCAGTCGTGAGGCTCCTAGTCGGTTAGCGCATGGGGTTATTGCGGCCGAGGGGACTCGGCGAGCCAAATGATGGAGACGCCTCCGAGGAGCCTACTGAGGTCGTGGAAGGAGGCACTGCCTGAAGAATCGGCCCGAGTCGGACCTCGCGAGCCCGCCAAGGACTTGGGCATAGAGCTTCCTTCCGCCATCAGTTAGAGGTGGGTGGCTTGAGGTGGAGAGGCTGCGATCGGCTCATTGGCAATCTGTGGGAGGGGTACTCGGTGAGGGGAGCCTTCCCAGGCGGCAATTCATCCACGAGCATTCCCTCCTTAGAGAGGGCACGGTGCTTCTCTCGGGGTGGGGCGGTTCGTCGCCTGGCGATTCACTCTCCCCACGACAAGGATCTCTGGAGGAGGCGCCCTCGGCCGGCCTCGGCAAGCCCTCTTGAGTTACCACACTCGAGGGGCCTTGGTAGGGGAGGAGCTTTACGGCCGGCTATCTTGCGCCATGAATGCCGTGAACGACTTGGCGGAGAGGTTGGTCGCGGAAAAGAGGAGCCGGGAGGAGGCGGAGAAGAGGGCGACCGCCCTTGAGGCGGAGAAGTTAGAAGTCGGCGCCAAATGGCGCTGCTGAGTTGGAGGCCAAGCACCCACGATCGCCGATCTTCAAACTCGCCATTCGTGAGCAAAGGTCGTTGTTGATAAGATGAAGGGGAGGTCGCCCGCTGAGGAGGACGGTTGAAGGCCCGAGAGGGAGATCGAGGAGTGGAAGGCAATGATTGAGAGGCCGGAGGGCTAGCCGGGGCCGAGAGTTGAGAGCCGGGACTTGCGGGTCGCCTCGATGAGTCGGGCGCCCATCGACCGCTATGGACGACGCCAAATTGATCGAGGCTCGGCTCAAGTCTGCAACGTCGGAGGAGGGCAAGAAGGAGGTCATTGAAGAGTACAGGCAGGGGCCTATGGGGAAAGTGGAGCTGTCCCTAGCTATCAAGGCGGGCTACGACTACTTGAAAGCCAACTCCCGAAGCTCTCGGCGTTGAGGCTCGCCTATCCTCGAGGTAGAGGTTCTCTGCAGCGTTCTCCAAGGCACCGGAGGCGGGAATGGGCACCGCCGAGGACGACCCTGATGAGGATGAGGACGACGAGGAGGACGAGGATGACGGAGAGGAGGGAGACGGCGGCGAGGGAGGAGATTAGGCCGCTCTGGGCACTTTGTTCATTTTTTGCTTTGTTGTTAGTTGGAAAGTCTTGTATTTGTAATATATTTTACTGGTGAATGAAAATTTAGTTTGCGTTTCTCTGCGCCGAACTCTTTCCCCTTTTTGTGATGCCCTTTCTTAAGCTTTGTGATAATAGTGACTTTGGTCGGACTGGCCGCCATCTATGTTTTGTACGACATGACAAGTGGGTTGACTGTGGACCATCGCTCGGTCGGCCTGATTGGCAATTTCGCGCTTGGTTCGTGGTCCCCCGTAGGGGAGTCGGGTCGACCACTGGGTGGTATGGTCGTTGATGGCAGTTGAGGGGGGGCGCCCATTCGTTTCTCGAGTGGAGCGCAGATGTCCTCAGCGGGCCGTCCTTTAATCGCTGACTTTTAGGCTTCCGGGATGGGCGGTTGGTTTCATTTAAGACAGGCGCTTCGGTGTTTTTCGAGATGACGATTCAGTTTCCGGGGTGACCCCTCGAGTTCTACACTCTTAATTTCTTCCGTTGATCACGAGGGGGCTTAGCATTTATGGGTTCTATTATAAATAGGGGAGGAGGCCATTACTTATCGTGCTCGTTAGGTTGGTGGCTAATTCGCCTTTACTCGCCATCTCTAAGGTTTCAAATTGGGGCCGGTGAGTTTCTTTGAGAGATGGTTGGGCGTGGGGTGGATTCTCTCCCGAGTCCACCATCTTCTGGTTTTCCCACGAGAGTGCCGACGGTAGTTCGGTCATCTGTGAAGGAAGGGGAAACCCTCGCTCAAGATCCAAAGAATTGGGGCACGGTTTGTGATCATCACTGTATCTATCTTAGTAAGAGATAGTGGGTGCGTTGAGTGTATCTCCGAAGAAAGGCCGTTTTGTTTACATCCATGGATTCTGATTCATATTTTGTTTACATCCATGGATTCTGATTTATTGTGCTGATATGGAACCATGGGGGCAGCACCCAAAATCCTTTGGCAGTACTTCGGCTCATATCCTCTAGGTCGTCTTGGTGCCCTTTCATTAACTTCGGCAACAATTGCGGTACTCTCCTCGTTGAAAGAGCGTCGGCTTAGACGTCGAGGTGAGCAGAGGAGGCTACGGAAAAGTTGGACACTGAAGGCGACAACGACTATTAGGATGTATACCTAGGCTTGTAGTTTTAATTTTTCTTTTATTTTGGTATTTCGGATGTGCAGACTATTGTAAAACTTTGCTTGGAATATCAATGAAAAGTCGTATTTCATGGATGGTTGTTTATTCGATTCATTCATTTCTCCTTCCCTTTTTTTTTTGAAAACGAGTCGGCCCTTGTGAGGCTTATAATAAACACAAGTAGACCGAACACGGTCGCCCCCGTGGCGCCTAGGTCTTAATTTTCGCAGAGCCGATCTCCGCTTTGAGGCAAAGAGCAAGCTGAGTCGGCTCCGTGGGGCGGCGACTCCGTAGAGACGGCCAGCGTAGGTCGGCGCCTAGGACTTACGTGGCTTCTAGGTCTTAATTTTCGCAGAGCCGATCTCCGCTTTGAGGCAAAGAGCAAGCTGAGTCGGCTCCGTGGGGCGGCGACTCCGTAGAGACGGCCAGCGTAGGTCGGCGCCTAGGACTTACGTGGCTTCTAGGTCTTAATTTTCGCAGAGCCGATCTCTGCTTTGAGGCAAAGAGCAAGCTGAGTCGGCTCCGTGGGGCGGCGACTCCGTAGGGGACTAATCACAGAGGTCGGGCCTAGGACTTACGTGGCTTCTAGGTCTTAATTTTCGCAGAGCCGATCTCCGCTTTGAGGCAAAGAGCAAGCTGAGTCGGCTCGCGTGGGGCGGCGACTCCGTAGAGACGGCCAGCGTAGGTCGGCGCCTAGGACTTACGTGGCTTCTAGGTCTTAATTTTCGCAGAGCCGATCTCCGCTTTGAGGCAAAGAGCAAGCTGAGTCGGCTCGCGTGGGGCGGCGACTCCGTGAGGGGACGCATCACAGAGGTCGGGCCTAGGACTTACGTGGCTTCTAGGTCTTAATTTTCGCAGAGCCGATCTCTGCTTTGAGGCAAAGAGCAAGCTGAGTCGGCTCGCGTGGGGCGGCGACTCCGTAGAGACGGCCAGCGTAGGTCGGCGCCTAGGACTTACGTGGCGCCTAGGTCTTAATTTTCGCAGAGCCGATCTCTGCTTTGAGGCAAAGAGCAAGCCCGAGTCGGCTCACGGGGAGCCGACGACCAGAGGGACTAATCACAGAGGTCGGGCCTAGGACTTACGTGGCTTCTAGGTCTTAATTTTCGCAGAGCCGATCTCCGCTTTGAGGCAAAGAGCAAGCTGAGTCGGCTCCGTGGGGCGGCGACTCCGTAGAGACGGCCAGCGTAGGTCGGCGCCTAGGACTTACGTGGCTTCTAGGTCTTAATTTTCGCAGAGCCGATCTCCGCTTTGAGGCAAAGAGCAAGCCCGAGTCGGCTCACGGGAGAGACGACTGTAGGGGACTAATCACAGAGGTCGGGCCTAGGACTTACGTGGCGCCTAGGTCTTAATTTTCGCAGAGCCGATCTCCGCTTTGAGGCAAAGAGCAAGCCCGAGTCGGCTCACGGGAGAGACGACTGTAGGGGACTAATCACAGAGGTCGGGCCTAGGACTTACGTGGCGCCTAGGTCTTAATTTTCGCAGAGCCGATCTCCGCTTTGAGGCAAAGAGCAAGCTGAGTCGGCTCCGTGGGGCGGCGACTCCGTAGGGGACTAATCACAGAGGTCGGGCCTAGGACTTACGTGGCGCCTAGGTCTTAATTTTCGCAGAGCCGATCTCCGCTTTGAGGCAAAGAGCAAGCTGAGTCGGCTCCGTGGGGCGGCGACTCCGTAGAGACGGCCAGCGTAGGTCGGCGCCTAGGACTTACGTGGCGCTAGGTCTTAATTTTCGGCGAGCCGATCTGTTTGAGGCAAAGAGCAAGCTGAGTCGGCTCCGTGGGGCGGCGACTCCGTAGAGACGGCCAGCGTAGGTCGGCGCCTAGGACTTACGTGGCGCTAGGTCTTAATTTTCGCAGAGCCGATCTCTCGCTTTGAGGCAAAGAGCAAGCTGAGTCGGCTCCGTGGGGCGGCGACTCCGTAGAGACGGCCAGCGTAGGTCGGCGCCTAGGACTTACGTGGCGCTAGGTCTTAATTTTCGCAGAGCCGATCTCCGCTTTGAGGCAAAGAGCAAGCTGAGTCGGCTCGCGTGGGGCGGCGACTCCGTAGAGACGGCCAGCGTAGGTCGGCGCCTAGGACTTACGTGGCGCCTAGGTCTTAATTTTCGGCGAGCCGATCTGTTTGAGGCAAAGAGCAAGCTGAGTCGGCTCGCGTGGGAGCGGCGACTCCGTGGGGCGGCGACTCCGTAGAGACGGCCAGCGTAGGTCGGCGCCTAGGACTTACGTGGCGCTAGGTCTTAATTTTCGGCGAGCCGATCTGTTTGAGGCAAAGAGCAAGCTGAGTCGGCTCCGTGGGGCGGCGACTCCGTAGAGACGGCCAGCGTAGGTCGGCGCCTAGGACTTCACGTGGCGCCTAGGTCTTAATTTTCGGCGAGCCGATCATTTTGAGGCAAAGAGCAAGCTGAGTCGGCTCGCGTGGGGCGGCGACTCCGTAGAGACGGCCAGCGTAGGTCGGCGCCTAGGACTACGTGGCGCCTAGGTCTTAATTTTCGGCGAGCCGATCTGTTTGAGGCAAAGAGCAAGCTGAGTCGGCTCCGCGTGGGGCGGCGACTCCGTAGAGACGGCCAGCGTAGGTCGGCGCTAGGACTACGTGGCGCCTAGGTCTTAATTTTCGGCGAGCCGATCATTTTGAGGCAAAGAGCAAGCTGAGTCGGCTCCGCGTGGGGCGGCGACTCCGTAGAGACGGCCAGCGTAGGTCGGCGCCTAGGACTTACGTGGCGCTAGGTCTTAATTTTCGGCGAGCCGATCATTTTGAGGCAAAGAGCAAGCTGAGTCGGCTCCGCGTGGGGCGGCGACTCCGTAGAGACGGCCAGCGTAGGTCGGCGCCTAGGACTTACGTGGCGCCTAGGTCTTAATTTTCGCAGAGCCGATCTCCGCTTTGAGGCAAAGAGCAAGCTGAGTCGGCTCGCGTGGGGCGGCGACTCCGTAGAGACGGCCAGCGTAGGTCGGCGCCTAGGACTTCGTGGCGCCTAGGTCTTAATTTTCGGCGAGCCGATCTGTTTGAGGCAAAGAGCAAGCTGAGTCGGCTCCGTGGGGCGGCGACTCCGTAGAGACGGCCAGCGTAGGTCGGCGCTAGGACTTACGTGGCGCTAGGTCTTAATGTGGTCGGGTCACATGGGCCATGACTTGGCGGCGGATATGCTCCTTATTTCGACTTGGCGTGGTTGGGCAACTTCGCTTTGACTTGGCGAGTAGGGTGTGGTTACTCAATTGGCGAGTGGGATCACTGTCGCGACTAGGTGAAAGGGTTCCTTGACTCGCCCTAACCGAGAGGGAATGCCTCAACTTCGACTTAGTGAGAGTGGTAGGTTAAACGACTAAGTAAGTTGGGTCGCTGTCTCAACTAGGTGAGAAGGGTTCCTTGACTCGGCGTGGCGAAGGGTTCCTTGACTTCGACCGGTAGGAAGGGTCGCTGAACTACACCCAAGAAGGAAGTTACCTTGACTCCGGCCAAGAGAGTGGGATGTCGACTTCGTGTTAGGAGAGTAGGGCGTACCTTGACTTCGGCTTCGGTGGGAAGGGTCCCCTAAACTTCGGCTCCAACAAAGCGCCCATCCCGACTTGACAGATGAAATTGGATTTTCATGATTTACTTTTCGGCGGTTTGATCTGCTGCGGCAGTGATTATTCAAGACGCCCTTGTACCATTTAAGACAAGGATAATTGTCGTGCAAAATTCTATTTATATTGATGGCTTTTGGCGAGATTTACAATGCAAATTTATTGAAAAACTTCCCGAGGTGTTCTATGTTCGGGGATGGGGTAGGACTCTCCCATCTGACTTCGAGGCGATATGTTCGGGCGTGGTTCTTGAGGGCGGTGTAGGGTCCTTCCCAATTAGGGCCAACTTGCCGCTGCCTCGGTGTCCTTGTCGAAGGCGCCTTCCTCGGCACTAGGTCGCCGACTTGGAATCTCCTCGGTCGGACTTTCTTTGTTGTAATGTCGGGCGATCCGCTGTTGATTGGCGACTTGTCGGTGTAGAAGCGGTTGCGGATCTCCTCCATCAAGTCGGTGTCCTCGGCGTCCCTCGGAGTTTGTTTCTTCATCAAAGTGTTGGAGTCGGATGGTGGGCATGCCGACCTCCACCGGGTCACCGCCGCCTCCATAAGTCGCGATGAATGGGGTTTCCCGGTTGAACTCTTGTGGGTAGTCACATGCGACCATAAGATGCTTCGGCGGTTCTTCAACCCAATTGCCGAGTGCTTGGTCGACCTTCTTCTTCAAAGCTTGGAGGATGCATTTATTGGCGCTAGCCCGCTGCACTTGGGGTGGGCTACCGGGCTTAACTTGAGCTTGATCCTCCATTCTTCACAAAATCTTGGAATCCCATGGCAGGCGGGTGCGTTGTCGGTGATGAATGAGCGGGACGCCAAACCGCATACGATCGACTTCCAAGCTTAAGCCGGTGATGTTGGTCTCCCGATCTTCGCCAAAGGCTCGGCCTCGATCCATTTGGTGAAGTAGTCGATAGCGACTATCGAGAATTCTGTTGCCGAAGCAATGGGAAGTGGCCCGGGATATCCGGCCCCATTGGGCGAAAGGAAGAGGGTCAAGATAGAAGTAAGTTACGTGGCGGCGCTCGGGATCTCTGCGAAGAATTGACACTTTTACATTTGGAGACAAGCCGCCGAGTCGGCCACAATGGTCGGCCAAGAATATCCTTGGCGATAATCTTCGGGCAAGAGTCCTTGCCCCCGGTGGTTTCCGCAGTGCCCTCGTGGATTTCCTTAGAGCGTGTCGGCCGGTCGGAGGCAGGAGATAGGGCCCCACCCCGCCGCTTAGGTAGGACGACCGATAGAGCTGGCCGTCAATCATGAGGTAGCGGTGACCCTCTGCAAACTTTCGCCTCTGTAGAGTCGGTGGGTAAGGAGCCGCCAAGAATTGGATGAAAGGGTCCGCCAACAAGATTCAAGGGTCGGTCCGCATGATATCTCGAAGGGACTTCGCGATCTTTGGAGTGAGGAAGTGTGTCGGCGAAGATGGGTCCGAGCTACTCAAGGCTGGTTGATGCCGGCTTTGACAAGGCATCCGCCAGGCGCTATGGGTGCGAGGGACTTGGATGATCTTGAAGTTGGCGGCGGGGAGCAGTGTCCTTGACAATCTTGGTATTGAGCCATCCTTTTATCTTTGCGGCGTACTTGCCGTTAACGATGAGCGACCAAGCGAGAGTCGGCCAAAGACAATTAGGCTTTGGTCGCTAGGGCGCCCGCAGCCAGCTATGAGGGCTTCATATTCGGCCTCATTGTTCGAGGCGGGAACTTGAAGGCGATGGATCGCCCGCGGATCGCTTCCTGGCCGCAGACGATGCCGCCCGCTTCCCGCCACTTGAGGACCCGCCCACCTTCAACTCCCACCAAGAAGCGACTTGAGGAGTCGGCTTGGTTCGGAACGAAGTCTTTGCGGCTCGCCCGGCGGCTTAGGGGTATGGATTGGCGAGGCTTGGTGGGTCATCTGCCCGTCGGATGGCGAGTGGACTCTATGAGGAAGTCGGCCAATGCTGCGCCTTTATGGTGGTTACGGGCTCGAATTGAACATCATATTCGCTGAGCTCGACGACCACGCCACCATCCTCCCGGATGTGGTGGGACTCCCGAGGATTTCTTCATCGGGAGGCTCGTCCCGCACGATGATAGGATGCGCTTGGAAGTACGGACGACCGCGAGCCGTAGTGATGAGTCACGGTGCCTTTTCGACTAAGGGGTAGTTCAACTCCCACGCCCTCAAGATCCGGTGACATAGTAGGCCGGCTACGGATGTGGTTTTCTTCTCTAACTAATGCCGAGCTCCTTTGCTTGGTGAGGCGGCCAGAAATCTGAGTATAGGGTTTCCCCTTCCACCGGTTGGCTCGGGGCGGTTTGGTGCTCGATATGCTTTGAGTTCTCTCGGCGGCGCAAAGATTCTTCGTCCACTCCAACTTCTTCTTGGGGTCTTTGGCCCCTCGAGAATTTTGAAGAAAGGGAGGCCTTTCGCCGACTTGACAGAAGCGCCAAGGCTATCTTCCCATTGAGCTTCGAATGTCCTTCATGGTGCTGCTCGGGAAGTCGCCGATAGCTTCTATCTTCTCGGGTTGATCTCAATCCTCTCGGGTGATCATAAACCCCAAAATTTTCGGCCTCCAAAAGCGCATTTAGTCGGGTTGAGCTTCATCGCGGTATCTTAGAAGGGTGGCGAAGGTCTCCTCGGTCGGTGATATGGGTGGTCGCCAATCTCGACTTCACCAAGATGTCGCCCACGTAGGCTTCCACATTGCGCCGAAGCCGGGCCTTGAAGATCTTGTTGACCAGCCTCGGTAGGTGTAGGCATTCTTGAGACCGAAGGGCATCACTTTGTAGCAAAAGGTGCCTCGATTGGTGATGAAGGCGTCTTCTCGATCATGCTTCGCCATGCGATCTGGTTGTAACCTCAAAAGCATCCAAGAAACTTAGTAACCGATGCCCCGCTGGCCCACCAACCGACACGCGGGAGGGGTAGCCGCCCTGGGGCATGCTTTGTTGAGGTCGGTGAAGTCGACGCGACGCCCTCCATTTGCCGCTAGATTTCTTCACTAGGGCGGCGTTGGGCTGACCACTCGGGGTATTGGACCTCCCGAATGAAGTCGGCTCTCGAGCCGCCGACCTCCTCCGCCGCCGCCGCCCTGTGTTTCTTCGCCGAACCGCTTGACGGTTTGGCCGACAGAGAGTTCATGGCAAATGACGTCAGGCGAAATGCCCGGCATGTCTTCTGGACTCCAAGCAAACACATCGAGATTAGATAAAAGAAAAGCAATTATCGCACCTCTTAATGGTTCCGAGAGGCTGGATCCGATCCTGAGTGTCCTCTCGCCCTTGTGGTCGATGGGAATCTCATGGAGGTCCTCAACTGGAGTCGTCCTCTCGCGCTCCTCTCCAAGCTGGCGAGCCGTCTTCTCGATGGGCAGGGCGGTCGCGACTCCTTTTCCCTTGGTGGAAAGGGCGTAGCAAGCTCGGGCTTCCCTCTGGTCGCTCCGGACTACCCCCACTCCTCCCAATGTCGGGAATTTGATCATCTGATGATAGGTGGATGGGATGGCCCGCAGGCTGTGGAGAGACGTTCGGCCCAAGATGACATTATGTGCCGACTTGATGTCCATCACTACAAACTGGACGTCCACGGTCGATTGGCACGGAGGCTGCCCAACAGTCAGGGGAAGGGTGATCTGTCCCTCTGGAAGCTGAGAATGTCCCGTGAAACCAATCAGGTGACCCAAAGACGGCTGGAGTTTGGACTTGTCAATGCCCATACGGTTGAACGCGTCCAAAAACAATATGTCGTGAGCTCGGTGTCGATCATGATCCTCTTCACCTTGAAGCCGTAGATATCGGCTGATATGACGATGGGGTCGTCATGAGGCGTCTCAACGCCATCCAAGTCGGCCTCGCTGAAAGAGATGGATACATCGGCCTTCCGCTTCTTGTCACAGCTGTTCACCCGTAAGGCATGCTTGGCATACCTCTTTCGGGCGTTATTGGATTCCCCTCCTAAGGTCGGACCTCCGCTGATGGTGTTGATGACTCCCCGGCTCCCTTGGCCGGCTTCCCTGCGTTAGAGTGGTTCAGTGCGGGGACCGAAGCGAGGTCGATGGTCGTCCCTCCTGGCTTGCTGCTCTCGGTAGATCAAATTCTTCAAGAAGCCTCTTTGGATGAGGTCTTCAATGTCCTTCTGGAGAACACGGCACTCTCTGGTGTCGTGGCCATGATCCCGGTGGTATCGGCAGAATCGCCGCGAGTCTCTCTTGCTCGGGTCCGCTCTCATCGGCGGTGGGGGCTTGTGGAGGAGCCCCTCTCTCTGGGCCTTGTCCAGGGCCCCGGAAAGGGAGGTATTGAGGACTGTGAACACTGGAGGGGGAGCGTCTGCTCTTCTATCTTCCCTCCTGTCGAACCGACCATTGCGGTTGTTCTTAGGAGGAGGATTTCTTGGGATGTGCCTCGGCTCCTCTCTCCGAGGCAGGTCTGGAACCGACCTAGCGGGATGGGTCATTTGGGCGGCATAGGTGGTGGTGAGGAGGATGAGGAGGCAGTGCTTGCTGGTGGGGGCGTCTTGGGGTAGTTGTGGTCATCTGTTTGGACTCATTTCTTTGTGGCGATCTTGTAAGCTTCCGCTTCTTCCATGTTCATGTAAGCATGGGCTTTGGACATCAAGTGCTCGTAGCTCTGATGGGCTTCTTGTTGAGGAGCTTTGAGCAGTCGCCCGGTCGCGGCCAGCCACGAGCTGCCATAGCGACTTGGCTCCCTTGGTCTTCGACCTCTAGCCTCTTCGCCTGAAACCTCTTAATGTAGGCTCTGAGGCTCTCGCCCGGCTCCTGCTTGGTTTGGATGAGCACACTGGAGGGCAGTTTGGGCTTGGCATTGGCCAAGAAATGGTGTATGAACTGCCGACTCAGTTCTCCAAAGCTGCCGATGGATTTCTTCTCCAACGAGTTCCACCAAAGCTTAGCGCTTCCCGTCAAAGTAACGGGGAAGCAGCGGCAGATGGTCGCCTCTGGTGCTTGCATCATGATCATGGTGTTGTAATAGTCTTGCACATGCTCGGATGGGTCCCTGTCGCCCGCATACTTGTCCATCGTCGGCATCTTGAACTTCTCGGCTGGCGCTTGTATGATGGAGTCGGTGAAGGGGGTGCTCCCTCCGATGGCGTCGGCGACCGGCTGGTATACTTGATTGTAGTCGCTTTGTCGCTGGTGGGCGGTTAGGAATGGTGTTCTTGGTGTGAGTCTGGAGAGTCTTGGGTCGTGATCTATAGGCTGGGAAGAAAGGGCTTTCATCGGTGAGTCGAATGCTAGGGACGACGCCAGAACCGGGCGCCATGAGTCGGCCGGGCGCCAGGGTGAGGTGGCACGCCCCGGTGATTCCTCCGTGACTTGTCAAGGTGGGGAGTCTCGAGGAGCAGGACACACCTCTGAAGCGCGGCGATGGTTACCACGGCGGTGGAATGGCGGCTGGCGGAAGGCTGGCCCGCCGTTGTTGCTGATGGCGCTTGCTGCGCTGTTAAGGCGGGGAGGCGAGTGAAGAGGTCAGTTGCAAAAGCTTGGAACTGGGCGTGCATGGTGGCTTGCATGGCTAGGGTGATCTTCTCGGTGGATTCCTGGAGTTGGGCCTGGGTGACATAGCCCGCATGTAGGTTCTCCGACCCGGAAAGATCATCGCCGCTGGACATAGCTGCAAGAAGAAGAAAGGAGGCCCCACGGTGGGCGCCAAACTGTTGATGTATATAATCACAGTCACTAACCTCAAGCGAGTTTAGTTTTAAAGAGAGCAGAGTCCGCTTTCTCTCCTAAAGCCCAGCGACGCTGACTCCAGTAAAAGGATTCGCCTACAACAGAAAGAAGGACCTGCGGAAGAGGCGGAGTTGGGATCTCCGGTGGTTCCTCCGACGGTCAAGTTAGTAATGTGTGATAATCGGTGGGCGAGAATTCACTTAGAAGATTGCTTACCTTGTTAGGCATTCCGCGTTTCTCTTTTATAGGTAGGGTTAAGGGGTATTTCCGTCTTTCCATTAGTTTGGGAACCACCGGTGAGTCAGCCCTCCCCTCCGCGTGTGGCGGGGATTGGTGAACATCCCTCCGCTGCTAGAGTGGTGGCCTTCACAGTGTCAAATTGGGCGACCGAGGGTTGGTGTGGTCTATTAGCCATTAATGGGATGGGATTGGCGGCGCCGTAGCCGCATGGGTCCGAGGTGTCTTAAATCTGTGAGAGATGGGGAATTAAGGGGTCACGCTGCATTTAATGTGATGTTGATGGGTTCGAGTACTGTGTGGCCGTCGTTTGAGTGGAGAGAACCACGCAGGGTGAGAAGGGGGGAGCCGTGGCTGGACGGCCGACTCCTGCGGCCCCTTAGGGCGTCCCTTGGGATGATTCGCTGAGGACGACGATTGGGAGCGCCTCATGCGTCGCTCTAGAGGATGAGTGGCCGAGAAGGGTAGGCCTGGATTCGTTCCACATTGTTTGGAGGGGTCGGCAACTTGTAGGAAGGGATCGTAACGGGCGGCGGGTCGGAGGGACGACTGACACCGCCTTCCGCGTCGCCCGAGAGAGAACTGTCGATGGGCCGACTCGCACCGCCTTTCGCGTCGATCATGGCGATAGTTGCCTGATGGACCGGGACTGGGTCGGTGCATGCAGGCCGGTCGGTGGGTTGAGTGCGGAGGTCCTTGTCGGTCCTCATTGGTAACCAAGCGTTCGTCCGGATCGGCGCTCGGCTTTTCTCTTTAATCACTGATTAGTGGTTATGACCATAACAGTTAGTATTTGAAAATCTTGATATTTAAGAGAGTGTATAAATTTGATTTGGGAACCAAATGTCGTTTTCAGTATGTACCTTTTTTTCTGTGGATTGGGTAGGATTATTATTGATCTTTTAATACTTAGAAAGAATGTATGATCTTATTTTTGAGTTTATGCAAAACTATTTAAAGATTTTTCCCTCTCGCACAATGTTGTAAAGAGCATTTTGTGTTATTTATCATAAGTTGTGCTTTTTCTTTTGAACATAGGTCATAAGTTACGCTTTCTTGTTCATTAGATATATTCATGGTTTAATTCATAACTAATTACTAGGTTCATATGCACTTTAAGTTCGAGGTGCTTCTCCAACGCTTTTAATGTTTCTTGTCCTTTTGATTTTCTTACCTCTATTAAGCATCTTTTATGTTCTTTTGTTAATAATTACATTGAATCATAAAACTTTGTTTGTCTTCTTTTGATTAATCACCAATAAGTTTTTTGTTCATATCAACTTTAGGCTACAAAGATTAAATAATAAAACATATTGGCTATCTATCCTCTATTCATTGAGTAAATCGAATACACAAATCTATATATGATATATTTGATTGAATTGCATAAAAATTTGATTTCTTATATGAAATCCATATTAATTTGTCTCTTGATTGAGATTCTTTAATTTGGATTAAAAATTGACTTATACAATTCACATGAACTGAGCTATTTAAACAATATCTTTATATCGATTGTGATTCCATTTTGCTATTATAGCTTTTGTAATTTTGCATCTAATAATAATTTTACTATTCCAACAAGATACTAGACATTTAATATTAATTTTTATTTTAGTGGCCTTTGTAACTTTCGTGCATGGTATATTGAGAATCAACGTACCATAAGTAAATATTATATCATAAGGACATATTTAAGAATCAATAATAAAGAATATATTATTAACTAATAATTTCTTAAACCAAGTTCGCCACGTGCAACGCATGTGTGGCATACTAGTCAACTATAAAAACTAAAATCAAACCTTTATCGACTAAGATATGTAAAATATTAGTACAAATCATCTACTCACTTAGAAAGAGAGCGGCTTTTAGACAACTTACATCTATGAGCGGTCAGTTTGGTTATTTCGATTTTAAATATTTTAAACTGAACTAAACCGAAGTTTTTTTTATAAACTGAACTGAACCGTCGAAATTCGATCGGTGCGATTGGTTTAATTGGTCTACACCGAAAAGTGCTCACCCCTAGGATCATTTATATCATTGATTGTAGAGAACCCTTAAAAACTACTAATAACTTCTCATCATTCAGTGGATCCTAGGAATGATATTTTTTTATTAAATTTATAGAAAACATATTTTAATGGTGTGACCTACTAAATGAAGCCATGTTATTGGTACATTCGACTAATTGTAGGGGTTCTCTACAATCAAATATGCAGGGAATACCAACAAGTGAAGCGAAATATAATTTGGCTATTTTTTATGGTTTTTATTATATCAATCCCTTAAATCTTTAATAGTTTCAAATTAGTACCTCAAATCATTGAAATTGCTACTTTGTCCCTAAAATTATGTCATTCCAAATTAGTCCCTCTGTTATTTATATTGTCTAGATTGCTAATTCAGAAGTGGGTTAGTTGTTAATTGGACCCGGGGAACTACTTATGCACGCTCGATTAGTGTCTTTCCCTCCAAATCTAGAAACGAATTTAAATGAGTCTAGAAACTCATATCTGAGGTTTAAATGGGTTTAAAGAAATGAGTTTGGGTTTGCATAACTTAAACATAAGGGTGTAAATGGAACGCATGTCAAGTTGAATGGTCTAATTTCAGGTGACTAGTAGAATTTGAGGGACTAAGTAGCTTTTTTGATGATTTGAGGGTCTAATTTAAAATATTTAAGATTTAGAGACCAATATTGAGAAAACCCTTCTTTTATTTACTTGTAACCGTTTTTAATGTTACAGATTTGGACGGGAGTCTTCATATGCTTTATGAATTTAAACTTAAATCTGTATGCTTATTTAAATCATTGTCTTTTGTTTTTTATTGATAAATTTATTTTTAGACACAGACGAAAATTTTGAGTTATAAGTGCTAGTCTATATTTTATCTCGACTATTGTCAGACCTGTAAGAAACGACCAGACACTCCCAAGCGAGTCGGGGTTAACTACGGAGATGATAGATATCATCTCGAGCAGCATCGCTATCCGTTCCTTGCTCGGGGTCGACCATCCCTAGCTCGTCCAATACCTGGCCTAGCATCAACGAGGCCGAGCTCGATGACTTGTCTTACAAGGCAAGATGAGCAAGTTTCCCCCTCACGTGAAATAGAACTATTCAAACTCACTCACGTGAGGACGCCACTATAATCATCAGGATTATTCTCTCCACGCCCTCTCTTGCCACCCTAACTACCTCGGCCAGCAAGGGAGGGCACATGAACCATTCTGTTATAGAGGAAGCTTTCTCACGGCTCGTCTGGACCGACCAGATGAAGCCACATAGATTTCACTCTCTCCCCAATCTGCCCTCCAAGCCATTATAAGAAGGTAATAGCGGTAAGCAAATTCCAAATCTAATTTTATACTCAATTTGATTAGATTTCTACTTTCTTCCTACAGTCATTGACTTAAGCGTTCGAGGGTCATCATGGCGGTCACGCCTCTGTGCCTTATAACCATTTTTTAGTAATTTGCAGGAGGGACATCCACCACCAAAATCGCCGCTGATCAAAAGAATCACGGGAGTCCTCAACAAATCAATCTCAGCTCTGACTACTAGGGGTGCATTCGGTTCAGATACGGTTCGGATATGACACTTATCATATCCATATCCGCTTTCTAAAAACGGATACGGATACGGATATTCATCGGTAAGAAAAAGACATGACCATATCCGCACGAAACGGAAACGGACATGGTTCGGATATTAGATAAACGGATACAGATACGATACAGATATTAATCGGATATTTGGGAAACGGATATGAATCGGATATGACAAAAAAATATATGATCATAATATTTCGCAAACTAAATATAACTAAAAAAAGGGAAACAGATATAGATACGATACAGATATTAATCGGATATTTGGGAAACGGATATGAATCGAATATGACAAAAAACATATGATTATAATATTTACAAACTAAATATAACTAAAAACATTCATTTATTAAACATAATCAAGATAACTTTATTCAAGCATATAGAAATTGTCACCTCATAGACATAAATACTAGTCCTCATATAGACCAATCTTAACAAATTGCTATGAACTCTTCAAACACACTCTTATCTTTAATATAAGTACCCGAGTGTTGGTATGCATCCTTGCATAAACTAACCTGGAATGAGCTGTGAATCCTAATTCTATATCACTAAATAGAACCTGAGTGTTGGCTTGCACTTAATCCTAATTCTACTCGTCAATTCATTTCCTTGAAAACCAACAAGTTGTTTGCAACATGAAATCAAGTTACATCTGGGTGATTAATAGAAAATGTCAATACATCCTATACTACGTTTTACAACCAAATGCATGCCGTTATGGGGCCCAGATTATGCAAAAATATTTATTTTAGAGCATCCTCAAGATTACATTGGTCACAAACTCACAGCAGATATCGCATTATGAAGATATGCATTCACCAATGCAAGCCAATAATATTTGTAAACACTTTACCTATTTAATTCTTAAGTCTAATCCAAACAACAAAAAAGTACAGAAATCGTATCCGGATATCCGAACCGTATCCGCAATTTCAACCCGAAAATCGTATCCGGATGAAAAATCAAAACCATAACCGTATCCGAAACCATATCCGGCTGATTTTAATTTTTCCCTATCATATCCGCTTTCTAAACGAATACGGTTGCGGTCGAGCCGGATATATCCAGACCATTTTGCACCCCTACTGACTACCCCATCTTCAACTATTTTTCTCACCCCGAAACAACCATATTACCATTTGCCAGATAATTAAAAGGGTCACAGTTTGTTCGAAGAGAATTTAGTTACCAATCACATATATTACCTTTGTTTCCTTGATTTACATGGAAACGGTTTGCATGAATAATACTGCTAGGATATAAAGTGTCATTTCCATATAATATAAAACTCATGAAAGATTTGTTATTATTATTATTATTATTATTATTATTATTATTATTTTAGAGAATACTCATAGCCTTTTTTTGAAGTATTAGAGGCACATACACCATCAATACATCCTCTCTCTCTATAGTGCATTGGAACCCCATGAAATGGTAAAAAAATAATTTCATGTGGGTCTCAATGCACTATAGAAAGAGAGGGTGTGGTTGATGGTGTGATTGGGGGTGTGCCCCTATCATTTTTTTTCCCCTTCGAGATTTAACACTAAATCTTTCAATCGAGTCTTATTTAAGAGCAAACTCATTTAAGCTCAGATATGGCCCAACAAGGATGTCGCAAAGCTGTAGCCTATAGCATAAGCACAAAAAATCCTCATGGGCCCCTAAACGTTAAAAAGCGCTTTTTTTTCACAGTTGGCAAATAGCAAGAATATGAAAAAGTGTTTCCAAGAAATGCCACGTCAGCTCAAGTCAAAAAAATGCTTCAATCCCTTTTTTATTCTGTTGTTTGTTTTTGCCTCCTAAGTAGGGTGTGTTTGTTTCAATTCCCAAATATCCTAGAAAACAAATCTTGTAGTAGAATGTCATTTCTATGCTTTTCCATGCTTTTCTTAGAAAGATTTTATTTTGTTTATTTCACCAAAAAAAACTTGTTGGAAATCATTTCCAATCAACTTTCTCAGTTTGGCTCCAACAAAAAAATTGGAAGGAAAAGCTAAAACCATCATATATTTATAAATATACCAATCAACCATAATATTGTTCATAACAAACTGAAAGCCAAACTGAAACCTGTTTGGGACTTGAGGCTGCAAACAATGCTCGGTGAACAATGAATAAATAACATGAAACACAACTTTGTAAAGATTTCGACAGTAGCCAAAAACACGCTACCAATCAACCATTCCTTGCACCAAAAAAAACTTGAAGAACAACCAAGTGAGACAAACATGAAGGGGTAATGATTTCAGCAGTATTCAAAAACTCGCTACCAACCTAGTCTTTATAGATTTCGAGGGTTTTTATTAGACATACCATTCCCAGCTTTTTCAAGCCCAATGAAGTGCAGCCCACATCTGACCTCCCACCAGCTCCAACTCTCCAACCCCCTAATGAATCCAAACACTGCCATCTCCATCTCCTTCAACCCAACAACCCCCTCTCTCTCCCCAAAAACCCTAGCTCCAAACCCTAGCCCTAATCCCCCAACCTCCCTCAGCTTCCCCCCATTCAGATCCTCTCCGTCCTCAACCCTAACCCTCTCCTCCTCCAACCTCAAGTCAAGTTTATCAATAAAAAATGTCCTTCTCCTTCAACCCAACAACCTCCTCTCTCTCCCCAAAAACCCCAGCTCCATCTCCTTCAACCCAACAACCCCCTCTCTCTCCCCAAAAACCCTAGCTCCAAACCCTAGCCCTAATCCCCTAACCTCCCTCCGCTTCCCCCCATTCAGATCCTCTCCGTCCTCAATCCTAACCCTCTCCTCCTCCAACCTCAAGTCTGCCTGCCCGTGGCTTCCTCTGACATCTTCCTCCTCTCCGACTCCCCCCACTATTGTCGAGATCGCCGCCCTCTCCGGCTACGACTACGCCGACGTCGACATGGAGCACGGCCCCTTCGACATCCCCCGCGCCCTCCGAATATATCTAGGGTTTTCCCCCCAAATTAGTCTGATGAAGAGAGAGAGAGAGAGAGAGAGAGAGAGAGAGAGAGAGAAAGGGACAGAGTTAAAGGCGCGGGTGGGAGTTTGGTTCCCCGCCTCATCTATCCCATCAGCATATAAAAAAATATTTTTCAGCCTTTTTCCAACTCATTCGAGCCCATTTCCAGCGAAATGGCTGGGAATACAATTCCACCCAAAAACCACCATTTTCTTCACTTCCAAGAAAAGTTTTCTCTATTTTATTTTTTGAAACAAACACAACAATCGGAAAAATTTTAGCCCCAAAAATTTCTTTCTGACACAAACAGTGCCTTTCCACCTCTTTCTCACTTTTTTTTTCAAAACAAACACACCCTTATGGAAAAACTTCCCAAGAAAACGGCTGCCACATCATACTTTGAGGCTGTAAATCGAGTACAACAGAATAAAAAAATCACAATTTCTTGGAAATGTGATGTTTACATTGCAAGCAAACAATAAAAACTGGAGAAATATGATTTTAGAAAGAGTGATTTCTCCCTTTTTTTTATTTTTCTATTTTTACCAAACAAGAGAAATTGAAGAAAAGCATTTCCACCACATGGTTTCCAAGCGAAACAAACTGTGAAAACCTTACTCTAACAAAACCTCGGAAATGCTTGGAAAATTATTTTTAGGTAAAATTTTCATTTTCTATTCTTTTAGGAAAACCAACTATATCTAAAGAGGAACGAATTTTCTTCATCAACTTAAAAGATTTTTTGAGGGAAAAAGTAGGGCCAGAAGCCCTACTCATATATATATATATATATATATATATATATATATATATATATATATATATATATATATATATATATATATATATATATATATATATAATGATAAACAATCATACACAAAAAGAAATGAGCTTGTAGTTCAAAAGTAGAGATCTAGAAGCTCAGATCGAAAAGTGAAAAAAGAACGGAAAAAAAAGAAAAAAAGAAAAAAGAAAAAAGATTAGCAACATTATAAGTCACTAAACACTGCTAAGAAGATAATTAAATATAATAGGGTAGCTCAACACCACCCAACCATAGAAAAGTCCCTGAGCAAAGGATTACCGACTAGCGCCAGCTCTTTCTATCTCAAGTGCCTTCAATCTGGCCAAACCGTCAGAGGATAGAGGAAGCTTTATACCGCAGTTTGAAGCAATAGAAGCGAAGTCGTCTGAACTGAGATTATTAATAGGTAAAAAGGAGTTGAGTTAGGATTATCTCACTTGGAGGTGGCAGAAGATTTCTTAGAAGTAGCAGAATGCTTCAAATGAGTTATGTGACCGAAAACAGTCCCTCCTTTACTTGAATGTTTCTTCTTTGTCTTGGGTATCTTGATGCTAAATCCCGAAGGACCAGAGGATTGTGAAGTGCTATCTTCTTTGTCTAGGTTTACCTCCTTGAAGTTAGTATTTTTGCTACTAAATCCTGGAGGACCTGAAGATTGAGAGGTGCATTCATCTGAATTGAGAGGAACTAGGTCTCCCTTCTCCTCACTGACTCCAGTGCTAAGGTGGCAAGAGGATGTAGCAGGGCCATGATCTACCAACACTAAATCTGTCTCGATTGCACTAGCCGCTGCCGACTAATGCAAAGGAGGAGGAGGGGGTTGTATTTGGGCGGAAGGGACTTGTATCCTCTGTTGCAGGCTATTGGAGGAGGAAGCTGGTGGATTATGGGGGGTGGTGGGTTGAGCCAATATTTGTTCGGATTGTTTATGTGGTTGTTTTAGAGAGGAAGCTCGGGATGGCTTTAGGGGGGTAATAAGATGGTGTAGCGATGATAGAACTGTAAATTGATTGGGGTTGGTGTTAAGGTGGGGAGGTTCTACTGCTGTGGGCAGGGGCGGATCCAAAAAATTTAGTCACTGGGGGCAAAATTATAAATACATATGAGTGAATACGACTAACCCTAATTATCTTTTTCTTTTTTTTTTGTTTTGTTTATTCTTTAGTTATTAGTTTTTTTCGTTTTTTCTGAATCGATCTTAGTTATTCAATTCTATGTTCAAATCATCATTACCATGTCTTTTTATCAATTAACCCACTGCCTTTTATTTTCCACAAAAGGATGAAAAAGGTTAATTTGCACTTAAATACACTATAGTTTACCCTAGTTTGCACTTATATACCCTCACATGTTTTAGGCTGCACTTATATACCCTAAAGTTTCTAAAGTTGCACTTTATTACATTCTGGTATGCAAACGTGAGAAATTTTTCCTTTTTACCCATGTGACACTCATAAGCTAATGTTAGAATATTTTATCTCTTAATATTTCTCGAATTTCTTGTTAAATATACCCTAGTTCTCTTTTAAATCTACCTTAATTATATCTTGAAATTGAATTATTATGGGTTTAACAGTAAATTCAATAAATATTAAGAGTTAAAAAATCATAAAATTAATTTGTTAGTGTCACATGCAAAAATTGGTGGAAACTTCTCACGCTTACACAACATTGATATTAAATGTAAATTATAGAAGCTTCACAGATGTTAGTGCTCTCAAAACCAAATGAGGGTACATAAATGTAATGTGAGGGAAACTATAAGGTATATAAATGCTAATTAGCCAAATAGAAAGCCAAAGTCTCATCTTTTTCCAAAGCAAAGAACGAACCCGAAGTCCTCAAAGTCGCCACGGATTTAGCATTCACAAAAGGACAAAAATTGAGCCCATTAGTCCCAAAACAAGAACACCCAAATTTATTTCTGTTCATCTTCTTCCTCTCTCCCTTTTGTCTTCTTTTCTTTTGAACCCAACATTTAATGAGGAAAAAAATCAATAAACATAAAAATAAAAGAATAATGAGTTTCTCTCTTCTCGTGGTCATGGGCAGCTTGACCACACCGCCTCATCAGATCCACTGACCGTGGGGAGGGGGCAAGGTGTTGGGTCTCCTTGGGAAGAACAGGGATAGTGATGGGAGGCGGGAGAGTTGGGGTATGCATCATGCGAAGAGTAGGAGAGGACGGGCGAGATTGGCGATTTGACTCCAGGGGAATTGCTGCTGTAGCTAATTGGTTAGCTAGAATAGGGTTAGTGGAGTGTGATGGGGTAGGAATGGAAGGTTTAGAAGCGAAGATTAGGGGGTTGGAGTTGGTAGGGGCATTTGTCGAATAGGTTGTGTGCTCTTGTTCTGGTTCAGCGGGCGGCGACTAGGCTAGTTCTGGGGGTTGTCCAAGGGAGCCTTGGAGCATTCTACAGTTGAGTGCCCTTGAATATGGCAGCCATTACAGAACTTGGGTAGTTTTTCATACAGAATTTGTTGCTTAAAACCCTCAAATAATCCAACCCAGATAAACTAAGGTGGAGGCTTCCTTAGGTCAATCTCAACACATAGGCGTGCTGCGCTGGGGCGAGCAAGGGTGGCAGTGGCTTTATCTAGGCAGAGGAATCAGCCAATTTTGTTCGCTACTGGTTCCAAGAACTCTGGAACGAAACATTGAAGGGGGAGTCTTGGCAGCGAAATCCAAATTGGAGCAATACAGGAGTCTTCCATAACATGACATAAGTTGTGCCATCGAAAGACGCGATAAGGGAAGGTTATGAGAGATGTGGATGGACGGGAGAGGACTTTGAGGAGGTCCCTTTCATCCTGAAATCTTAGCAAGAATGCTCGAGATGACAGCGGGCCAATAGAGAAAGGGTGTTCCATGCCCCAGCTCGAGATTTCCTTGTGACTGGACTCAAGAGAGGGCCGACCTCCATGAAATTTCATCACTAGGGCTTTGGAGTAAAATTCCTCTACTTTGGGAAGGTTAGAGTTCACAAAGGAGAATGACGGAAGACCCTCTCGGGATCCACAAATAATGTTGATACCAGTGCGGGGAAGACGAGCAAACGACTCGACATTGCTGGCATGGGAACGGACAAAGCCAGGGCCTCTAGAAACCCTGGTCACTTGAGCATTGGAGGGTTGTTGAGGAAGGGGAGCGGCACTATGGGGGTTCGCCGGAGGGGGGAGAGGGTTGGGGCTAGAGCTCTGCGGCGCCGACAAGCCCTGAAGGGGGGGGGGAAGGGAGGAGGAAGAGAGGAGCTCCCTGGAGCTGGGATTGACGCCGAAGGGCAACTTAGGGGGTGTTTGTTTCAACTATTTTTTGGGATATAGGGAGGATATGGATGAAAAAGTGAGTTTTTGAGGGTTTTGGAATTCCTTAACCCATGTTTGTTTCAAATTTTTTTTTGGGATATAAGATCCCAAAACTATAAAATACTAATTTTTTTAGCATTTCACAAATCCTCTCTTTGAGAGTGGATTTGGCCTGGATGCCTGACATCCTAAAAGCCACCTCATCAAAAACGAATCTGAGATTTCGAGATCTCATTTCCTCTCCCACTACGGAACCCTAGCATCACCGCTCGCTTCCCTCCCCTTTTACCCGCCTTCTCCATTTCCCGCTACCCAAACCTCATGTGCTTCGTGGCTATTTTGACGGAATCTTAGCCCGCACCTCCTCCGTTTCCGCTGTGTTTTTAATTTGCAAGAATACTCCCCTCTCGACTGGCGGCGGCAATTTTCGAGCTCCCATCTCTAGAAGGAACCAAGATTCAAAGTCAAATTCCGCGATCGTACTGACGAACCCTAGACCCGAGGATCATTTGATGGTCAGATTTGTTGGCAAGATTGCATTTTGGTTTTATTTTTATTTTTATTTTTATTTTTATTATTTTTTATAGAATGCTTAACTCCTTTATTTTCCCCATTTTTGTTTAAGCAGGTTGTCGCATTATCGTTGCCGCATCGACCATTGTTTCCCGGTTTTTACATGCCTATCTCTGTAAGGGTATGTGGGAATCTGAACTTTAAGCTTATCTTGGTATCACAAGATAAATTAGAATAGGAAAGATTTCAATGTGATATATTTTGATTCTAGAGGGAACTTTGTGATCAAGTAACTGTTAATGGTTATCTTGTTTATTGCTCGCATATTTTCACTTAATGTCATTGCTTATATGTTTGTAAATAGCAGTTTAGTTTCAATTTTGTAAGTTGAAGTTACTTGTGTTGTAACTTTATGCATATTTCACTACTCCAATTGCTACCTAATTATAAATTGGGTTCTTTTGCAGGCTTATAATTATGGAAGGATATGATACTTGATAGCAACCTACATTGCACGCTGTGTATTGGTATGGCTATTTTGTATTTTTCATTTTGGGCAATGATGATACTCATTTATTATGAGAATGCAATCTACAATGTCTTTGTGATGTTTAGGTAGGACAATCCAGGATGAGAATGCAACCTACATTGTATTTACAATGTTAGGTGAGGCAATCTATCCATGTGATTGCAATCTACATTACAATTTCATTGTTAGATGAGGCAATCCATGTTTTTAATTTTTATAACACTATCTGAGCCCCTATTTTGAACATCCATAGTTTCAGGCTTGTTGTTGGTTGTGATTATTTGTTTTTAGTTGGTTGAAATGGTTCTTATGACATTGGTTTTATGATATTGTGCTATGATGATTGGTCGCATTCTGATAATATCACATACAATGGATTTCATTGTTTAGAGGAGGCGTTCAATAATAAAAATGCAGTCTAGATTGCGTTTGTAATTTTTAGGCGAGGCAGTCCATTATTATTTGAATGCAATCAACAATGATATTTCATTATAAAGGTGATGAAAAAATTGACCAGTTTCTGAGCCTCTGTATTATCATTTATTTTTATAATTTTTTTCATTGTCGTGAGTTAGTTTTGAAGATTTGGAATTGCGATAATAATATTTTCATTTCAACTTCAATACATTTTCATTTCAACTTCAATACCGTTGGGGTTTAAATTTGAATGGGTATGGTTACCCCAATTAAATAGAATTATATTTGTCATTTTGTGGGAGGTAAGCTCACCAATGGGTACTCACATTCTTTTTGTAATCCATAACTTTGTTTGCTACAACTCAAGATTTCAAATTCTAAAAATTGAAATGCTAGAATTTGAGTTTGAAACAAACAAAACATTACAAATTATAGTATTTGAGATCTCAAAATATTGATGAAACAAACAAAGTTTATGGAGTCCCAAAACATCATAAAAAATTATGGATTTGAAATCCCATGGTGAAATCCATATCCTAAAATTTTAGGATTTCAATCAAACACCCCCTTAAAAGATTTTGACTCTACAAGACTACAGAGGGATTACGTACACTAGTATTGCATATTCTTACATCAAGAATTGTTTACTTGTTAGGGGGTGTTTGTTTCAACTATTTTTTGGGATATAGGTGGGATATGGATGAAGAAGTTGGTTTTTGGGGTTTTAGAGATCCATAACCATTGTTTGTTTCAAAACAAGTTTTGGAATATTAAATCCCCAAATATTTAAATACTAATATTTTTTAGCATTTGGTAAATCCTCTATTTGAGAGAGGATTTGGGCTGGATATCTGACAGCCCGTGTCCACCTCATAATTTCACTCGTCAAAAATCCCAAAACTCACTCCCTAAAATCACCGCTCTCGTCTCCCTCTTCTTTTACCCGCCGTCCTCATTTTGGGCGCGAAAACCCTAGATCCCATTCTCTCCTTCTCTCCGGTCGGTGCCTACGACGCCACCCCCTCCCTCTGTTACCTCCGTCAACAGTACCTGCCTACGCCTCCTCCTCAGGATCCCCGCACCCGCAGGTAATCTCGTTCTCGATCTCTACCTTTCTCGAATTGGGTTATGTGAAATTGATTAGGGTTTCGAATGGTTCGAAATGGGTTTGGAACAGATTTATTTGGGTTTCGAATGGTTCGAATTGGCTTTCTGTTAAATTGATATGGGGGTTTATGTGAAATTTATTTGGGTGAAAATTTGTGGAGGTATTTGGTTAGCTCATACCTCGGATATTCTGTGAAATTGATTTGGTGGTTTATGTGAAATTTATTTGGGTGAAACAATCATCACGAATTTGTTCAGTTAATAGCTGGTATAATTTGTGAAATTGATTTGGGGGTTTATGTGAAATTTATTTGGGTTTCGAATGGTTCGAATTGGGTTTGGAACTGATTTTTTTTGGGTATCGGATGGTTCAAATTGATTTCGTTGTTTTTTTGGGTTTCGAATGGCATATGACACTTAATTTCTTGCTTATTAATATTAGACCAGATGCATGACATTGGTTGAAATGGTTGTTATGACATTGGTTTTATGATATTGTGCTATGATGATTGGTCGCATTCTGATAATGTCACCTACAATGGATTTCATTATTTAGAGGAGGCGTTCAATAATGAAAATGCGGTCTAGATTGCAATTGCAATTTTTAGGCGAGGCAGTCCATTATTATTTGAATGCAATCAACAATGATATTTCATTATATAGGTGTTGAAAAAATTGACCAGTTTCTGAGCCTCTGTATTATTATTTATTTTTACAATTTTTTTCATTATCGTGAGTTAGTTTTGAAGATTGGAATTGCGATAATAATATTTTCATTTCAGCTTCAATACATTTTGCAAGAACAAGACATTAAATAATGAAATACAGAAAAAAAAATTGAGCAAAGTACACACATTTTCCAAATTAGAATTTGACGTTCTGCAGCTTTCAGTTCTTACTTCAATTTCTTGATTTTGAGCTTTTTCCTATCTTCAACCAATACCTCCTTGTTGTCGATACTCTTCATGTATTTGCCATCATCATCAGCCCATTGAAAAAAATTACATTTTTTCTTTGGATACCTAGCGCAACCCCAATAGTAACGGCCTTGATTTTTGCCATTTTTGCATTGCTTCAAGGGTGTCGGGATTTTACAAAGAAGACATTTTTGCATCTCCATCTTGATGTGTGGAGGCTTCATGTGAAATTGAGCTATTTTTATAGCCATTGGCAAAATATGACCGTTTATAGCCGTTGGGGTTTAATTTTGAATGGGTATGGTTACCCCCAATTAATAAAATTGTGTTTGTCATTTTGTGGGAGGTAAGCTCACCAATGGGTATTCACATTCTTTTTGTAATCCATAACTTTGTTTGCTACAACTCAAGATTTCAAAATCTAAAAATTGAAATGCTAGAATTTGAGTTTGAAATAAACAAAACATTACAAATTTTAGTATTTGGGATCCCAAAATATTGATGAAACAAACAAAGTTATGGAATCCCAAAACATCATAAAAAATTTATGGATTTGAAATCCCATGGTGAAATCCATATCCATAATTTTTGGGATTTGAAACAAACACCCCCTTAGGGAATCCCCACCCACTTCGCCTAATATCATATAAAATCTCTTTTACAATTGTTGGTGGATAATGGGGGAGCTGTGTAGAACTTAACCTCATCAATCATAATATTTTCTGGAAAAACTTTGTAAGACCATGCAACTTCATTTATAAAAACTAGAATCAATTAGAAGATTTTAAATTTAACAACACATTGAAATTGAAGCTAAAAATATCAAACCCAACCTTGAGGATCAAACTTTAAATTTCAAGGCAAATTTTGCATAGGGGTATCACATGATGAAGATCCATTTGCCAGCTCCAGTCCTACCAACTTCTTTCGTTTTATTATTAACTTGTTAATGAAACAAGATAACTAATAACCTAGTTTTAAGAATAGAGAAACGATACCTACTACAGGTGACCCAGATGGTTAGAAGGTTTCGATATGACTTTCACAGTCTTGGGTTCAATTCCGGGTGGGGTCATCCCCCCGACCCCCGAAAAAAGAAAAAAAAAGACACAAAAGAAAAAAGAAAGAGAATTAGAAAGAAAATATACAAATTGTTACATGTGAAGTCCACTAAAGATTAAAAGTTGTGACATCTTATTATTCTCTTGACAGATATAACTATCAAATAGAGAAGCATATGTGTCACTTGCTTTGACTTGAAGAATTATTTTCGTACAAACAATTTTCATGCTTGATCCTAAGCATGCTTTGCATAAAAAGCAATGCAGTGAAAGGAACCTTGAAAGAATACAATGGCACTGATATTTTCCTATAATTTTATAGCGATTAAGGGGAAAAAGTGGGCTGATCTCATTAATATTTTCTTCTCATTTTTTCCTAATCATTTTTTAGGAAAAATCCTAATCAATTAAATAAAGGCATTCCATTTATTGGATCAATTTCCTTTCCTTCCCATGTGCATCAAAAGTACAATATCACATCTTAATAAAGCCGTACGCCAAGAGAGAACTTATTAATAAATTATAGCATCCTGACACATAAGCAACCAATTATTGATTAAAATAAAATCGAGCAATTAATTTGGACATATTTCTGTTGCTTGACTTCAAAGCATGAGTTTATTATATATGAACAAACACTGAAAGCTGGCATTCTCCTAAGCTTGTCATATTATAAATTGTCACCATCAACAATACTAATCGTATGAATATAACTTCAAAATTTCAAAGCATTGATTTTTTTTAATTATAATAACAAAGCATTGAGTTTGAGATAAGAGAATTAATTAACCTATAATTAACTAAACTAGCATTAGTACAAAAATGCCCACCATCTCCCCTCTGCCCCCATTGCACGTGCAACATAACCTCGGTTTTCAAAGCAAGGATTAAAAAGTAGCAATCCACATGAGAACTGAAAAAACCAAAGCAAATGGGGACTCTAAACTTCAACAGATCAGCATTAAAGCCCATGATTAATGTATAATAATTCAATCGGTCAGCCCCCTCATTATACATAGATTTCCATGACAAAGCTGAAATCTATATAATGAGCAATAATATATGTACATTGTCTAGTTATGAGCATAGCATAGATTTCCACAATAATTAATTAGTTAACTAATTAACTAGTAATAAAGAAGTTTCCAAGATGTGCACATATATTTCAGTGATTGAATAGTTAGATGAAAGTGAGAGGCCAATCGCAGTTTTTGACTTAGAAGGCATTCTTGTAGTTGTTTAGGTGAAAGAAGTGATAGCTTGCACTCCTCAAAAACAAAACCCTATATTACATTATACTAACCAAACTTTAGCCATCTATTTCAGTTAATATATTTTCTCAACCTTACCTCTTGAATAAGAAGACAAATTACTCATTTGAGGAAAATCATTACTATATTTAAAAAGAGACAAATAGATAGAGTTAATGCACACGATCATTCTCTGAGAACAATTTATAAGCATTAAACTATTAGTGGTCTAACAGAGAAAACCTACAATAAAAAGAAGAAGAAAAAAGATTTTTCCTCCAAATAGACTACTCATTCTCTGAAACCAAATGTAATGATAAAATGCAAATATTACTAAGATATGTACAGCTAGGATATATCCAGAGCTGAAACTGATATACCAGACAAAGAAAGATTAATCACAGTAGTAAATTAAAAGCTCTAAACAAAAGAGACAAAAATGAGGGGTTTCTTCTTTATTTACTGCAAAAGAGAAAGACAAAAATATAGCTTCTTTGCTGTTACTTTTTTTTTTCCCGCCATTTCTACAAAGCTCCTTTTTCTTACGTTTTGCTTTTTGAGAGCAAAGCCTGCAGCCAGATCCACCTGCAGATGTCAGCATACGGATCAAATGTCTTACTTATATGAAAAAGCAGTAGCAACTGAGACCTACATAAAGTAACATGATGATTTTTCCATCTTCATTGTTACTCTACAAAGGAGTTTCCCATTTCCAATTACAACTATTTTCTTTTTCTTCACTTCTTTTTTTAGCTAACAATATTTAAATTCAAATGAATTGTCAACACATTTGGGAAAAAAGATACACAAGGGTAAGTTTTATAATATTTGAATTGAATTTATATTGTTATTTGAATTAAATATAGTGCATTGTTAACATAATTGCAACAAGGGTAAAGTTTACATATAATACACATATTGGGTGACCTTTATACATCTATGAGTACGATTATTGATCCATATAGTTTATGAGTTATAAATCATAAAATCTAAGTGAAGCAAAAAGGAAATAGCTTTGAAATTTTAGATTCTATTACTCTAAAACTTAAATAAATTTTGATCTGAATGAATTTCAAAACTTGTAGATAACAATAAACAGCTTGGATTATAGCGGACCACTTAATGTAATATGCATTGTGATCTTATGCAAGATGTAATTGAGGAAAAAGAAATTTTACCATTGACAATATCTTCAGCAGCCAGGAGTGAAGAGAAGGAAGAAGAACAAATTAGTTGAAATTAATTTCCACATTCTTGAAAATCGAACTTTCAAGAAGTAGGCCCAATTCCACTCCTCCCCTCATCACTCCCGGCTCTATGATGCTGCTCCATATACTGATGAAGCTGAATCTGCTGCTGCTGCTGCTGCTGAGATTGATTCTGAACATGAAACTGGTTATCGAACTGCTGCGACGAAACCAGCGCCAGTCCCGACGGCGGTGAAGCCCCAGAACTCGTCCCCGCCGCCGCACCACCATTTCCGCCGTTGTGGCCAAATCCCCTCCCATGATCAACAAACCCCGAATTAAACCTGGCCATCTCATTCTGCTGCTGCTGCTGCTGCTCGAGAGTCCTCAGCATCTCCTGCTCTCTCGCCGCCGCCGCAGCCGCCGCCACCGCTGCCAGGTGCTGCGCATCGACAATCTGCTGCTGCATCTGCGGCGTGGCAGACAGGCCCAGGCCCATCCCCATCCCCGCAACCCCGTACGAGGGGGGTCCGTGGTGAATGGACGGGTGAAACGGGGCGCCGACACCGCCGGCGGCGACGAAGGGGGAGTGGTGGGGAGGGAGGAAGGGGCCGAGGGCGGCGGGGCCGATGAAGGCGGCGAGCTCCCGCTTGGCGGATTTGAGGTCGTCCTTGATCTGGTTGACCTTGTGCTGGAGGAGGGAGATGTAGCCGACGCAGCCGTAGACGGGGTCGCGGAGCCGGGCCTCGGCCTCGTACGCGAGGGAGTTGACGGCGTCCTCGCGCTGCGCGGCGGGGAGCTCGTTGAGGAGCTTCGCCACGTTGCTCGCGCCGAACACGCGGTGCACGTTGGCGAATTTCGTCGGCTGGTCGGGGGGGAAGTAGGGCGAGAACACGCAGCCCTGCGTGCACTTGCGCCGCAGGAACTTGCAGGCGGCGCACGGCGAGTTGGACGACGACATCGGGAAAATATTTCTAGGAAATGGTAAGAAGAAAGAAAGCTTTGGAGGATTAGGGTTAGGGTTTTTCCCTTGGCGAGGAAAGGGATGGATCAGATCTCAAACCTTTCCGTGGAATGCAAGAAACTGTCAATTTCTTTGGCTTCTCGAGCGAGCAGAAATCGTTCGAGAGACCAGGAGATCTCCTGAACGATCCTGCTCTATGGATTCAACTCCGATGAGGGAGAAGACGGACCCCAGGAAAAAAAAAATGAACTTTCTTGAGCTAAAAAGTTTTCCTTTTGTGGGTGCAGATCTTTTAGCTCGAGGATTATTAATGGAAACTGCAGGAAACAATATTGGGGAAAAAATGAGGGAAAAAAAGGGGAAAAAAAATTTAAAAGAGGAGCTCGTTGGAGAGCAATAATACACCGAGTCAAAGTTTCAGTGGGTGGGAGATCGAGCTTCCTATGATTTGAAGGATTTCCGCCACTTTTTGCGAAGGGAGAGGGCTTCAGATCCCAACAGCAATGGAAGGAGCAGTAGAAGAAGATACTGATGCTTTATATATATATATAATAAACAAGTAAAAATTTTTATTTGCTATAGTTTAAATTGCATGAGACTTTTTATTCTTTTTGTTGGCCTTTTTTTCTTCGCAAAAATTTAACAAAGGACTCACAGTGTTGAATGTTTTGTATAAAACCCTCTAAACTATACAAATTGAACTTCTGGATTTGTCTGAGGTATTATAATAGAGAGTAAGAATTCTATCATAACACCATATATAATGGGATGACCTATACCATACACGGGTGGCTAGAGGGTTAGATTGAGAATTGTGACTATTCAATCAATGTTGCTCACTTTCTCAAATATTTCTTGGACTCTCTCTCTCAGGAGTAGGAGTTTCCTAACCAAATTTCCCCATAGTTTAGAAAAAATATTAAATTAAGTTGTCATAGTTTAGAAAAAATATTAAATTAAGTTGTCATATTTGCGTGACAGGTTTGGAACATTTTATTGTTATATACTTTCATTTCAACTGAAAGATTAGTAAATTTTCTATAATTTATATTATGGAGAGGTGTTTCCGCTACCGAGCCCTTAAAATTTCCAAGGGAATATTTAGCTTTTTGTGTGGATTTCCCGTTACCCTATTTTGCCTGATTTTACTAACACCTTTCTTTAATGGTTTAAATGGAAAACCTGTAAATCAAAAACCGAATCCACTTCTTCTCATCCGCTCTCATCTCCTATAATATTAGTAAATTTTTCTCTAGTCCATTTATCAAATTGCGCAAGATGAGAATGGATAGATGTGTGGGATTTTCGAACTGGGGACACGTTCATTGGATGGGAGTTTAGTAACTGACCATATTAATTTGTTAAGAACTAACCCAATCATATACAGTTTACACGTTTAATAATAAAACAACCAGAGGGACTAAATTTCAATAACCCATATGATCTGAGGGAGCTCAGGGCAATTTCAATCATTCCAGTGACTAATCTTAAATTATGAAAGAGTTAAAGGACAAATGTCGGCAAAACCCAATTGAGAGAGATTTTGTGTGAAACAACCCAAATGGGTTTTGTGAAATTTACCTTTTCTTTAAAATAAAAAAAAAAGTTGTGATCGTGATCCGATGCGATTAGTTGGCGGTTCAGATGCGGCCTCGGTTTACAAACAGTCCGATTTGGTGCCAGCTTATGTCTCGTTGTTTCGGAACTCGAACAAAGTAATTGCCATGACTCTGAGAGAGAGAGGATTACGGGCCTTTAGTCAAATTCATCATTTTTATAAGTAATTAGTGCAAGTTTGTGTATCTCCATTAGAACATTTATTCCTCATTTGTCTCCTTGCTTCTATTTTCGGTTAGGGGTTTTTGCATATATATCCCTCACATCTTCCATATTAGCAAAAGTACCCCCCAAACATTGATATTTGCAAAATTGCCCCCCACATCTCTCATATTGATTTTTTTACCCCTTTTACTTACTAGTTTTAGTTTTAAACGGGAAATTATTGCGAACATATTGGAAATTATTGGCAATTTTGACATTACCTTGTTTAAAAGCAATATTCTTAAGTTGAAGCAATAGAAAGACCAAATATGCAAGTTTTGAGAGGCAATTTTATAAATACCAAGATTTGAGGGGTAAATTTGCAATTATTGAAGATTTGAGGAGTACATATGGAAAAACCCCTTTAGTTAATGATGAAGTATGTAATTTTCTTTTATTTGTTAATCACCAATCAATCAATTATTATTTGTTACTATATATTGGTGTTGACTAGATCTGTTTAAGAATAGTTATTATTTGTCAGGTTGCTTAGATGTTCAGTTAATGCATTTTATCTTTAACGGCATGAGATAGAATATGATTTAAGAGGTTCAACGGGCATGATAATATTATTTGAAATTTTTATCTTGATTTTATTTAACCGTTGTAAATAATGTTGCAAACAATTATTCCTTATTTGTTTGTTACAACAATAACGGCTTTTTCGTCAAAATGTTTGCGGATCACTGCATGATTTCTATTCTTTGTTTTGTTACAACAACAACAACAAAATTTATCACCTTTTCCGATTCTACTTGATGTTTGCTGTTTGTCTTGATGTCAAAGTTCTATATTTGGTACGATTCACATATATGTGTATAAATGTAGATTTCAGATCCAATTATCAGCAAGTAGCTACTTTATATGATTTCAATTATTACAAGTATTAAGTCCATGGTCGCACTACTGTCTTTTTTTAAATTTACACATTATTTTTATTTCTTTGGTTTATAAACTCTTCGAATATGTTAAGATACCTAGTGTAGTAAGAGTGATGCTTAATTGTATTTCTTTGTAGACTATAACCTACGATCATCTATTAACTAATTTATTAAGAGGATATATTTTTATGATGGATATTAAAGAGGATTTGCATGAGGGTTAAAATCCAATCAAATTTTGTTTGGTTGTACATGAATTTTGTTGAGGATATGAGACTTACATTTACAAATTCGGTTGAAATCAAAGATAATTTTAGGGAATTATATTTGATGCATTTATCCTATGTGGCAACCCTAAATCCATGTATAAAAACGATAAAGAAACAATATCTTTGTTAAAATTAAAAATCCTTGATTTTTAACTTCGGTCCCCTTTTTAAAAGCAAGGATGCAAAATACATGGAAACAAACAACTCCTAAATGCTTATGAAGGAAGAGACAATGAGTACATATTTTTGTTATGTTAGGAAAGAAGAGAATAGAATTTTTTCTCATCGGTTAAAGTAGATAGTTTGAGTAGTAGAATTTTTCTTAGATAAATTATAATCTTAAGTTTAAAATTTAAAATTAGATAGCTTAACCATCAATCTCTCCTTTACAAACCTTAGTAAAATTTATGATTTTCAAAAATTAAAAATAGCTGAGATTCGATGTCCCAAAATTTTAATCAATGCTCATGTTTAGTTAGCCCGAGATTAGTACACTAATAGAATTAGGATTTTCCTCTAATCCCAAATTGGATGGTAGAAAGTTCCACTGTCCCCTAGTATTAGGGACATAAGACTTTCCGTGACAATTATAATATTTTAACATACTATATTAAAACATAATATGTTAAATTAGGGGCCATTTATAATTTTCAATTTTTGGGTGCTACCAGAAAGTTTTAAGGGTTATTTATAATTTTAAAACTTTCAAGGGGTGGTTGTAAAGTTTTCACAGGGCTATTGTGTAAAATTTTTATGGGGGTTATTTGTAATTAATAAGACTTCCAAGAGTTTTTTTGTAAATTATTTGGGGTGGTTTGTAATTTTAGGAACTTTCAAGAGGTTGTTTGTAAAATTTTTAAAGGATTTATCACTAATATTTTGAAATATTTAGCACGGTGTTTGTTACTTTAGCAACTTTCATAGGGCTAGTTGTACAATTTTCAAATGGCCCTTTATAAAAATTTCAAGGGATATTTGTAATTATTAAAACTTTTAAGGGATGTTTGTAATATTTTCAGGGGTTGTTTGTAAAGCTTCAGAGGTTTATTTGTAATTTTGAACTTTTGAGAGGATTGTTCATAATTTTAGGCTTTTCTAAGGATTGTTTGTAATTTATGGATTTTAAAGGAGCACTTTATAATTTTCTAAATTTAATGCTATTTGTAACTCTTAGATTTCTCGGGGTTTATTTATAAGTTTTGAATCTTAAGTGGTTGTTTGCAACTTTCGTTGGGCTATTTATAATTTTTAGATTTTTATGGGTGTTTGCAATTTTAAAACTTTCAAAGGTTATTCGTAAAATTTTTAGGGAGTTGTTTGTAATATTTCAAAATTTTCAGTAGAGTATTTGTTATTTTCGCACATGGGCCTAGTTGTAAAATTTTTAAAGAGTTGTTTGCAAAAATTTTTAGGGTATATTTGTAATTTTTAAAGATTTTAAGGGGCTTGTTGTAAAATTTCATATCATTTTATAAGTAATTAGTGCAGGTTGTGTATCTATTAGAACATTTATTCCTCATTTGTCTCCTTGCTTCTATTTTTAGTTAATGATGAAGTATGTAATTTTCTTTTCTTTGTTAATCACCAATCAATCAATTATTATTTGTTGCTAAATATTGGTGTTGACTATTATGCACCAAAAATAAAAAATATTGACTAGATCTGTTTAAGAATAGTTATTGTATATTTGTCTTGTTGCTTAGATGTTCAGTTAATGAATTTTATTTTTAACGGCATGATATAGAAATTATGATTCAAGTGGTTAAACGGGCATGATATTATTATTTGAAATTTTTATCTTGATTTTATTTAAACCGTTGTAAATAATGTTGCAAACAATTATTCCTCATTTGTTTGTTGTAACGATAACGCCTTTTTTTAATAAATTTTTCGGATCACTGTATGATTTCTATTCTTTGTTTTGTTACAACGGTAACAACAAACTTAATTTATCACCTTTTCAGATTCTAATTGATGTTTGTTGTTTGTCTTGATGTCAAAGTTTTATATTTGTTATGACTCACATATATGTGTATAAGTGTAGATTTCAGATCCAATTAGGGCCTGTTTGTTTGCACGTAAGTAATTATAAAGTAGCTGAAGTAAAGGAAGTAGAGGCTACTTCTGCTACCTCCGAGTAAAAAAACATGTTTGTTTCTCCGAAAAACCTACTTCCAATACTTCCTTAAACGCTGATGTGGGGCCTACGTGTCATCCCTACTTCCTAAATATTTTTCCTCCCCTCAAGACAAGGAAGTAGCCAGGAAGTAGGTGAAATGGGCATTAATTAGGAAATAAATAATTTTTCTTATTAATATTTCCTTTATTAGTTACTTCCTATCAACTTTTCATTGTTATCCAAACAAAAAAATTGAATGAAGAATAAGAACTACTATTTCCACTACTTTAAAAAATGTGTGAAACAAACAAAAAAAGTATTACTTCCACTATTTACTACTTCATAAATTTAGAAGTTACGCCTTTGATTTATTTTCTACTTTCAATACTTCTGTCAAACCAAACGGGCCCTTAGCAGTAAAGTAAGTAGCTAGTTTATATGATTTTAATTATTATTTTCAACTATGATGTGTATTTTCATTTTCTATTTTCATTATTCTCACTGTCAATCAACAATCAATCAATTATTTATTGTCTATATAATTTTTTTTTTTGGGTTTGGCGAAGGAACTTCCCCACGATCCTTTGGACTATAGGTATCAAACTCCCGAGTGTGGCTAAAGGGCACCCCCCAACACACGACATCAGGTACTCCAAGAAATTAAATTTCTTTGGGTGCTTTCCAAGAGAGTTGAACCTAAGACCTTGAAGTACTATTCATAGGCTGCTTATCAACTTGACTAGACCCTTTTTTGGGTTACTTGCATATATAATTCCTCCAACGTTCAATTGGCAAACTTCTATCTATCTCTAGCAATGAGATCAAGGATGAGGGAAAAAATTTACAATTGTCTGCTATTATCACTTGAGATTAGATATTTATTAATGTTCTATTATGTATTTAAAAGTAACAAAAGTTATATAAATTAGAACTATATCATGTTTATATGTAACCCACCGCAAGTGATTCGGACAGTTGGGAGGTTCCAATATGGCTCCCATGGTCTTGGGTTCGATTCCGGGCTGGGTTATAAAAAAAATGAAAAAAAACATGATTATAGCTAAGATAGGGTCTGTTCTTAGAACGCGATGAATACATAATAGAAAGGGCAGAAAATTATATAACAAATATGACTTAAGTCTAGGGGTAATTTTGAAAATTTAAGAAAATATCACTTAAAATTCAATCATTCCCCTCCCCAATCCCTTCACTTTGAAGGGTTAGGAAAGTGAGTAAATTTGCTTTTTTTAACCCTCCCAACCCTTCCTCTCACTTATAAAAAAATAAAAATAAACACAATTTTTGGATAGTTAGCATTGTAACCTTCCCAACTCCTCCTTTCCCCTCTTAAAAACGCTATCCAAACAACATGGTTCGAACTTTGATACTCTCTGATTATCCTAGAGTTAGAATGAAAATTTTAATTTTTGTAATTAAAAATTCAACAATACATTATAGTAATTTCTTTAGAAAAACTTAAATTTTTATAAATAAAATAGGTTTGGATATTCTCGTTCAAAATTTGACAATAGGTTATAGTAATTTCCTTAAACTTGGCATCATATAATTTTTTTCTTTTTAGGGTTAATGCACACAGACCCCTTGTAATATCTGAATTTCAAACTTATTATCCCTGTAGTTTAATTTTGGCAGATAGATCTGCAGATGAATTTTTTGACCCTTCTCTCTCAGATAGACTCACTAATTTATTTCACCAAGGTTATGAAGCTTTCACCAAGTTTAAAAAGAATCAAAAAATTCACTCACTGGGTCTATCCGTTATAAAATTAAATTACAGGAGTAATGAGTTCCAAATCAAATTATATTTGGGCCGTTTTTTCCCCTCATATTTAGGCCCAACAGCCCAAATCGCACACAAAAACCCTCTTTAGTCTCTACAGCAACCAAAACCCATTCTCATAAACCCTCAACTCACTACAACCCCCGACCTAAAACCCCATAAAAAATGAACCGGTGGCGTCTCATCGCCGGCGGCGGCGCTCTACTCCGGCGATCCTCCTCCTCCTCCTCTTCAATTCGAGCTTACCAAACGATCCAAGCGATCCCGCGCGAGCACGCGGGCCACAGGCTCGCCGTCAAGGAGCGGGCCCAGGGCCGAGTCCCCGCCGTCGTCCTCGACCCGTTAGCGGCCCAAGGCCCAGAATCCCGCAAGCAGCTCCTCACCGCCGACGCCAAGCAAATCAAAGCCCTAGTAAAGAACTCACCTTTCCTTTGCTCCACCGTCTTCAATCTCCAGGTCCACGCGGGTCACGGATCCTCTGCGGTTCTTCAATCTGGAACCGTGCTGCCTATTAAGGTTAGCGCTTTTCAATCTTGATGGTTATTGGTCTTTTTTGAAATTAGTCCCTCGAGTCATTGAAATTGGATAAATACAACTTAAATACTTTATGGGTTCTAGGGTATAATTAAGCATTTTTTAACATGCGAATTTTCCATGAGAATATTTGGGGGATTGGACCGATTGGTTACTAGAGGTATTAACTTGATAGCTTAAGAAACAAGTATTTAAACATCAAAAATAAAACATAGGATATATATATATATATATATATATATATATATATATATATATATATATATATATATATATATATATATATATATATATATATATATATATATATATATATATATATAGTGCAAAGTCTATAAGGTATTTAAGTGCTATTTAGCCTTGAAATTGCTATTAGGTCCCCAACTCTTATAATTTGTTTTAAAATAATCCCTCCAGCCAGCCAAAAGTGGACGTAGCTGATGCACAATATATAAGGCTTGGCGGACCTAATAGCAGCTCCAATTGTTTGAGGGACCAGTTTCAAAATATTGAAGATTTAAAGGACTAATATCGAAAAAAAACCCCATTATTATATATATATTTTGGATTGATTGCGAGTTTTTGGGGCTTAGGTGCATAAGAATGAGGAGACGGGGCAGATTCTGAATCTGGTGATGGCATGGGCAGATGAGGGTAAGGAGATGACAGTGTTGGTTCCGGTGGTTTATAAAGGGGAGAAAGCTTGCCCCGGGCTCAAGAAAGGTTTCATTTTTGTTTCGTAATTGCTTATTTCATGGATTTTGTGTTATGATTTGGTATTTAGCTTTGAGTGTAATGGTAGTGATGTGTTTGAGGAGGGATGATTAATTAAGCATTTTATCAGACAGCGTAAAGGCATCTTTAAGGCTTGTTATAGGTGGTAGATTGTGATCATGATCGATAGATACCGTTGGGTCTTTCTTTCCTCATGTTTTATTGGTTTTGATTGATTAGTGTTTAGTAGATGTGAAAGGTTATGTAGCATACTTCAATGTGACCCTTTCATTGGTCTTGCTTTTATGATCTTTTTATGGTAGTAAAGTACCATGCTTTTCTAGTACATTGAACCATGTTATAGATAGGCTCAATTATATTCGGCTTTAAGGCTCTGATACATGTCCATATAAGACACTTCCCCTCACCAAATGTATTTCACACATATGCATGTTGATTCATGTCCAACACTTGCAAGGGTGAAAATTGTGAACCTTAAAAGTATCTCAAAGATGAAGTAATAAAACTCAGCTTATGTCATATGTGAATAACAACCCAATGAATATTCTTAAACGAGCAAAATATAAACACTGGAAAAAAATACACATATACATTTGTGTCCATGTGTCTAGGTCTTTGGCAATTGTGATGCCTGACATCTTATGTCATATAAGGGTATGACGCTGACGCCTTGTTTGATACGTGGGAATCAAATCAAGTGGGAATGGAATGGAATGGAAGAAGGAATGGAATGAAACTGATGTGGGAATAGAATGCTCATTCTCATTCCCATGTTTGGGTGCGGTTAGAGAATGAAGTGGGAATGACAATGTCATTCCCATTCCCACGTTTGGTATCCTATGTTCATAAATGAGAATGTATTGCTATTTTACAATAATGCCCTTATAATAGCATAAATTTTTAAAATATTAAAAATAATATTAACAATGCCTAAATAATTTCAAACTTTTAGAAATAAGTTTAACAAAAATAATATTTTATTACTTTCATAGAAATAACTTATCATTGTATAGTTTTATGTTAGCACGCCACCTCAGCAACAATTTCGATATTTTGACTTACTATTCAAAAACCCTTTTTGTAGAAATTATTTTTTGATAGAAATCATTACATTTTAGATTAATTATTAATTTAGATATGCTCTAAAAATCGACAATAGAATTGAACTAGCATAATTGTAGAAAATAAAACAAATATGAACTTGCTCTAACTTCTAACAAATGCCTGCTAGTAATACATTCGACAGCGTTCCCCCAATAATTTATAAATAATCGAAATTTCTTGTCTAGGAAGAATCAAGGAAAAATAAAAGAAAGTGTACTATATTATTCACAAGATTATAAGAAAAATGTTATCTTTAGAATGTAAATCATCACTTGACTACTAACTAAATATCAAAAGAAAGCATATCTTTATAATGTTGTACAAAGAGCTATATTATATGATATAAGCAAGGAAAGATGAAACAATGTAATGTGAAATGGAAAAATTGTCCTACATCACAACGCCTAACTTAAGCATGTGGCGCCGGACAGTTCAATGTGAGGATGAAATATAATATATGATATAAAAGCTTTGGTCTTCAACTTGATTAAAATGAGCATGCCAACTCTGTTGAGTCGTTATTAAGTCTTGGTTTAGACATTTGAGCCGAAAAAGAAAAATGGATGAGATTTTTTTTAAAGATCGTGTTTATGGAATGCATAGCTAATGGGGGCATAATTGGAAGTTATATATATTTTTTGATTCCCACTTAAGTGGGAATGACCATTCCTTAGCAATTAATTGGGAATGCCCATTCCCACATAATGTGAAAATGGCCATTTGGAATCACATTCCATTCCATCCCATTCCCGCATACTAAACGAGACCTGATGTCTATCTAAAAACAATAGCAAATATTTGTAAACCATAAGTATTTACTAATAAACTTAGGTATATAAGATGTAGTTTTCAATTCTATAATTACAATTTCAAATCTCACTAACTTTGTCGTCTAGTTACTGCAAAATGTAGTATCTTCAGAAGAGATTCCAATGAGAAGAAGAGGAAGTGGTTTATTCAGATAAGAGGGAGAAGAAGGAATTGGGAGATAAGAAGATATAGAGAAAGAACTGCATTTCTTCTTGTACCTTTGGAGTTAAGAACAATAGCTTAACCAAATATATGAACTCTACCTAACTCACCTTTCTTTTTGCCAAAGTAAAGAGCGAGGTGAACCTCCTTAGATTAAAATAAAAATAAAGTACAAGATATGACACCTAATTGATAAGAACCAAGTCTAAAGTTATAAAACCAACAAAGAAAAATGAAGCATACAGAGTAAATAAAACTACGAGACTCGAGTCTTCCAAAGCTTGAAATTGTCGAGCACTAAATAAGTAACTTGCGTAAGTATCCAAAGTTGGATCAGAGGTAAACAATCTCCTATTCCTCTCTTTCCACACAAAAGTAATACCCTCAAAAGCGATGTGCAGTGCATGTTTACTCCAAATAACGCTTCGTCGACGACCTTCATCGTAAATAGCCTCAAACTCCATGTGTATAGATGGAAATGACTCACGTCCAACCATCAATTGTGTGAATGCATGACCCAAACATCACACACGAATGAGCACTCTAGAAAGATATGTGTAATATTCTCACTAGCAGCCATACACAACAAGCACCACGAGACAACATTTAGCCTGCATCTACGGAAAAACTCTTGTGTTGGGAGACATTGCATAAACACCTTCCAAGCACAAGAAGCTAATCTAGATATATGGCCTTTGAACCAAACCCAATTAGCCCAAGCAACTAACAATCCTTGAATGCTAATGGAATCCTACGTTGACCAGAAGCTAAAGATGCTATCCGTAGTTGTGGTCCACACAAGTCTACCTAACTCACCTTTGAAGTTAGATAATGCAGTGTATTAAGTAGTAAATTGTATCCAAACGTATTTCAGTTTGGTGTTGTAAAGTTAAATAGCTTAACTTTTGGAAAATCATAATTAAGGAAACTCGGGGGGTTAAAGTTCAAGTTTAATCTCATTTATATTAATATTTTGATGCCTTTCAAAACTCCTTATTTGCTAATTCTAGTAAATGCATGGAATTGACTTGTAAGTTGAGATTTGGGCTTCCTATTCTAATGACATTATACAACCAAAAAAAAAAAAAAAAATCCTTCATGCCATTTTTGGGTGGATTACATGAATTCTTCTCTGTTTCATCAAAACCCATGTCATTTGAATTAAGCACTATCATATTGATCTTAGTTGATTTCAATTTGAGTAGGCCTACATCGACTGCTTCATTCCCAGTTAATTGTAATACTGTCACTTCTGTAACAGGTGCACTTATGGTCCTTTGTTCCACATATGTCAAAACTATCTCAACCGATTCCTACCTCATTTTATCTTCAGTAGGAATGACCTCTTAACTTCTTTCAAATGCTTTTATCCCGCATTATGAAATCATGAAGTTCAATTTTAAACTTTCTACTTGCACTATAAGGAGTAAGACATTGATAGAGATGCTAAAGTGTGGCAGTGAACCAAGGATAATCTTGGTGTTGTAGTTTCACTGTATTATCTCCCCTATGTTTCTTGCATATATCTGGTCCTCTCTTATAAATCTTTTTATTTAAAAGTTCATTGGACTACATTGATATTAGCTTTTATAGGTAAACTGCTATGTACATTCACTATCTGCTTATGATGTGTATTCCTTTTTATTTGGGAGCTTATGATGCAACATTGATATCAGCCTTTATAGGTACTGATATGTGCATCAACTCTCTGCTTATGATGCGTATTCCTATTGGTTTTGGAGCTTATGATATTTGATTCACTGTACCGTATTAGAAGGTTATCAGTTGTAGACTTGTAGTAGGCAGGCTGGTAGCTATATGGTGCAATTTTGAACAGGCTCATGTTTGCTTTGTCCTCACGCGTCACTTTTAGTAACAGTAGATTGTAGTATAGAGTTTATTTAAACTAAACTGGAAGATGTAGGGATTCAGCTTTAGTCGTGCTTATGAATGGTCTGTGCGTCAGTCACTCGTGACATATATATTGTTGTCTTTCAGACATGAAACTTCATTACGATATGGATAGGGGTACATGATTTGTTGATGCTTGTAATGTTGTGCTGTTATATGTTTTCCTGTATATGTACAATTGCGCTCATCTTTTTGTGTAGCCAAAGAAATAGAAGTAGATGGAAACAGCTACTAAAGCCTCATACATGCTCTTCTCGAAATTGGTCATGTGACTTTGATAGGCAAGGACATACCTATTAATTTAAAATAAGTTTATGTGTTTTCTCTGTAGTTTGAATAAAAAAAAAAGTAATGAAGCTGCATCCTTCTTTTGTTGATAGTGTCATCGTTCAGCCAATCAAAATGGGTCCACAACTAATATATTACAATTTTTTATTTTTTATTTTTTATTTTTTGGGATCTGCTATGATAAATCAATGAAGGGTTAACAGTTTCCCTTTCTCTTTCTTTCTACCATGGTAGGTCGATGAAGGGATAACATTTTACCTTTCTCTTTCTTTTTACCATGGTTGGTCGATGAAGGGCTAACATTTTACCTTTCTCTTTTTATTTTTTTTTATTTTTTAATTTTTTTAATTTTTGGATCTGCTATGATAAATCAATGAAGGGTTAACAGTTTCCCATTCTCTTTCTTTCTACCATGGTAGGCCGATGAAGGGCTAACATTTTACCTTTCCCTTCTTTTTCATATTTTCCTTTGTAAGGAAATTTCTCTTTATTTTCTATTTCATTTCTCGCTTTCCTAAAAACTTCTATTAATTCAAATCCTGAACTGATTCGCCCACATGTTTCAACATGATTGTGATGCCTGATAAGTCTGCCTGCCTTTGGTAATACTTGAATAGTGTCTGGACCACAGTATAATTATATAATCATATCGGGGGTAGAAGATGAAATGCTTCATCTTTTATCTATTTTCTATTTATTTAGTTGACAAACAGGAGTTGGCTGTCAATCCACAATATCTTCCATAGTTGGTTTCTCTATTTGTATGACTATTACAAGATGAAGTCTTTACCACCTCATTAAGGCCTTGTTTGCATGGTTCTGAGTCTCTGACAAGATTTCCTTTCAATGAATCCTTAGGATTATAAATCATAAAAACTAGTGCATATGATATATTTACTCCATCACAGACAGTAGTGTATCCAAAAGGTAGTTTTGTAGCTAAGAGAAGTCCTTCTGGTAGCGAAAGGAGGTCAATAAATTGGGCCACTTTTTGAATTATAATGATATAATCCGTATTTATTCACAATTGATTAAAAAAAAGTTCCATTGGATCTTTGAAACCCATTGGAGTAAGTGGAATGTGGAAATGGAGGAAATGTAGGAGGGATGGAGGGATTCTACTTTAAGGACTGGGTAAAGATTTTTAGGGATTGGTTTTGGTTTGATGGGTCAAATTGGATTGGGTTTTAATTTGTCATGTGTAATTTTTCGTGAATCGTGCAAGGAAGGGGGGTGGAAGTTACTGATGGGATTTTAGTTTAGAGATTGGGTAAAGTCTTTTAAGGGTTTGCTTTTCCGAATCAATAGGTCCAACTGGGTAGTGGGTAAGGGTTGGCTTCTTTGATAAACGAGAAAATGTGTGATTGTTAGTTAATTGAGTAATGAGGGTGGGGGCTGATCGGGTAAACTATTTTAAGGGGGTGGTTTCTCGAATCAATACTCAATGGGTCCAACTGGCTTGGGTTCCTATTGCTTAGAAAAAGGAAAAATCCTGCGGTTCGTTTAATGAGGTATATGACAGGACTCACTTTGTTCCAATTATGCGGTTTGTCTGTGTAACTGAAGTGCATTCCTCGTTTAATGGAGTAGTTATTTGCATAGTTTTTTGCAACAACACAAACTGTCTTTCCAATATGTTCGCTGATGTGATATGTCCAATTGAAAACAAATTACTGGAGGATCTGTCATGCACAAAGAAGCAGAGCATTCTTCTTATGGAGTCCTTTTAAAACTCTGAAAGGATGTCGCTCGTCATGTAGGAGTGAACATTAAGGATGTTGGTAATTGTCAGCGTTTCTCGAAGTATGACAGATGACATTTGTATCGGTCATTTATTTCCTCTTTTTCCTTTTTCTTTTCTAGTACAGAAAAGATATTGCATACAATGTAATTGGTGTTAGATCATCTTATGCACCTTATGCGAGTGTCAGGGCATCCTTTGAATCCTGAAACAAGGTTTTAAAATTTTTAGTGTCATTTAGATTGATGTAAGGCATTTCTCAAAGATTAATAACTACCGATACCCTATAGGGATATTGGGTGTGAGCTGGCATCTCATTTAGCGAAATGAGTTGTCAAGAGACGGATTTGTAAGGCTCACCTACTCTAATGTGACTATTAAGTGTTAATCTCATGACTCCTTCTCTTGGTACTTGGTAGAGCTGCCACCTCATACTTATGTTTTCCACTCCGTTAATGTATTACTTTGCTGATACGCATCAGAAGACCATGACAAAGACTATCAATCATCTATTTTAAGTTTCTCATTGAGTTTTGAAATAGATTAGCTGCTGGGTAATGCCCTCCTAATATACGTTCTTTCTGTGACCAAGGGCTGAATCTGTTTAGCAGTAGTTAACATTATCTAGAAGTACTTAAACTTATCTTTTCTGACAGAAGTTGGAGGTGCCAACGCTTACAAGATTTTGAGTTGGTTGTTTTAGGCATGTAGCTTGTATACCTTCTATCTGTTCTGTTATAACCAGCTTGATTCTAAACAGAAGTTTTAGGTGCATGTGTCAATGTTTATCAGAAGTGAAGTTGTCAACATCTTTTTCTGATCAGTTTGTTTTGTAGAGGGTCTCGTAGGTTTCTGCATTAGAATGCATGCAAATATTTTGGTGATGGACATAAAAATGCATTGGTATCAGACATCACATGCTGTTAACTCATCATCCCACAACTTGTAAGAGGGCTATGTAAATGCCGCACCATCCATGGCCATGGATCAATGTGGGGCCCCTATAGAAATTAAACTTAAGAGTAGTCATGTTGATAAGGCTCTTTTCAAAAAGGGGAATCTTGTGATGCTACCTTTATCCAACAGAAATTTCTAAGTATGATAAACTGTTGCTTATATGCCATTTCTGATTGTCAAACCACAGGGAATTTATTATATATTTAGGGGCATGATGCCCGTTAAAATTTTGGAAAACCAGAGTATACAGCGGGAATATAATAAGTGCAAACAAGTAAAACATTCTGCGGGACATTTTGAAAATGCAAACTTAAAAGGATGGAAGCACGAGAGCAAGAATGTGGCAAGACTATTTGAAAGAAGTTATTGTTTGTTCTGTTACCCTGATGATAGCCATGATATTATTGTTAGTTTCAGGCATTTGCTTTGTTTTTCTTTTTTCATGCCCTCGTTTTTCAAGATCTTTTTAATTCGATATATATATTGACTGCCATCTTTCCTTTTTGTTTGAAAGCAGGGGGTTATCTGCAAAAGATAAGGACCACTCTGAAATACCTGTGCCCAACTGAACACATCCCACAGAAGATCGAAATAGATTTGACAAACCTAGATATTGATGATCGAGTTCTTTTGCAAGATGTCAAGGTTCACGAATCTTTGAAGCTTTTAAGCAAGAACAATGCGATTCCAATCTGTAAAATCTTGGCCACAAAGCTCCAGAGCCAGAAACCAAAGAAACAACTACTGAAGCCAAATGAACATTGAAGACTTGCAAAAAGTCTTCAGTTCAACTTGGCGCATTACTGTTGATTTCAAGCTAGAGCCTCTGCTGAAGAAAAGAGGGCACTTTCAGGGACTAGAAGGAGCATATTCATTGTGCAAACTATTATTGACGCTTATATTTAGAAATGAAGCAAAATGTTGTAGTTCACTTATTAATGATAAAATCTTTAGAGATTGTCTGGATTCTGCCAAGGTTGTCTTTGTGTTCTAAGAGGAGTTGATTTTGATCTGTAGTGCTACAGGCCAACTTGCTTTATTTAGTTAATTGAATTTCTTCATTTAATTCCATGTGGGTTATTTCATAAAATCATACTAGTTGTTACCCGTGCATGCAGGTGGTTTAAATTAATATTGTTGTATCTATATTAGAATTTTTTTTGGAAAGAATGAAAGATTAAGTACAGAGATTTCCAAGATGTAGAGGTAGTGGATTAAGATGACATGGTTGATAAAAAGATTAGGGAAAATTGTGTCCATGCCCCAAAAATGGTGCCATGTGGCGAGAGAGAAAGATAGCACCGAAGTTACTATCCTACCCTCCGGCGTGACCGAACTTCGACAGCGCCTCCCCTTCCACTCAAGTACTCTCTCTCCCTCTTGGCCCTCAACTGTTCAGCGACCACCGGAAAATCCCAAACATCTCTAATTTCGATCTAGGGTTTTCGCTCTCGCCGGGAAAATGTCGTCGAAGGAAGCCTCGGTTAACGATTTCGAAGTCGAAATTCGTGGCGGACAGAAGGAGAAAGATGAAGCGAAATCACAGCGCCCGCCGCACGCCTTGAATCATCCGGGAAAGGCAAAGACGAGGAAGGCCGAAGACCCTGTTGGTAATGCAAAGGGGCGAACCACGAGGTCGAGGCCGAAAGAGAAGACAAGAAGGGGATGATTCCAACCCCCAAAAGAAGTAAGTGCTAGGAAAAATCTAATTAAAGAACTTAACCCCTTTGGATGTTATCCAAACCGAAGTTTCATGTTAATTCTAATCCTATACGGAGAGTTAACCGATTTGTGTTTCATGTTAAGTCGGTTTAATTAGTAAAGAAGTTCATGTTAAGTCAAACCTAAATCGTGTTAAGTCTAATTTTCAGTTCATGTCAAATCTAATGTCTTCTCATGTTAAGTCTATTTTTCATGTTAATTCCAATTTTGTTTGTGTTAAGTCTAATTGGTTTCATGTTAGGTCTAATTGGTTTCATGTTAAGTCTAAACTAGGTTCATGTTAAGTCTAATTTCGGTCATGGCTAGTCTAATGTCTTTTCATGGTAAGTCTATTTTTCATGTTAATTCCAACTTTATTAGTGTTAAGTCTAATTTAGTTAGTGTTAAGTCCAATTTGATTCATGTTAAGTCTAAGTTAAGTTCATGTTAAGTCTAATTAAGCGCTTACATTTGAATTTATTTTCGGAAAATAGTTGGTGAGGCTGCTGGAGATATTAGGCCAACCGCCGTTATTGGGGCTTATTGTGATTTTATGAATCGGCTTGGCCCAAAGATTCGTCAATGTACGGGGATGCCTATTGTGGATCCACATTTGAGCACTATATACAATTTGGTGCTCCGCACTTGATCGTAAAACACTTGAGCACGTATTGAGTTTTTACGTGGTGATAAAGGAACATTTTCTATCCACGATGCATATTCGGGAAAAGAAAGTTATTAATTTTGGCGTGGATTGGGTCCGTAATCATACTTTATTTCCAATTTACGGTGAGATTATTTTGAAGAATAGGGACTCCAAGTGCGAGAATGTGGGTGCAATATTTTTCTAAACTTTTAAAGATGACAAGGGCGGAAAAAAAGAAAAGTCGACATTAGCATGAGAAGATATGTTGAAGATCGCTAGAAAGTCTAGTGGAATCAACGAAGAGAAGGATATCAAGATTTTGTTCTCCTGCAAATTCTTTATCGATCTTTCGATGATATGGTGCCCGAAGCGGGGATGGTTTCCCTAGAATAATCTTGAAGTATCTGGATAGCATTGAGAGGGTGAACAAAGTCGCATGGGGTGACTTCATTTATAAAGAAATTATTAGAGGCATAAATGTTGCTCTGGAAGGGTTGAAGAAGCCGGGGTTACATATATCCACGGATGCATGCCATCGATACCGTAAGTTCCATGTTAAGTCTATTTAATTTTCTACTAAGCGTACATTGCTTCTTGTGAAGTGTTAGGCCTTTCATGTTAAGTCTAATTTGATTCATGTTAAGTCTAATTTAGTTCATGTTAATCCTAATTACTTTCATGTTAAGTCTAGTTATTTTAATGTTTTAAGATTAATGGTGAATATGATCGATCATAGTTGGAATGGTGAATGTATTACTACGACTTTGGTACTATGAGATGACCGGCATAAGGAGATATGCCACAGTGGCGGATCTTAGGCCTCCAATGACAAATTGGGTCTCAGTGGGGAAAAGGCTCTTTTAGGAAGGGACAATTAAAGCAAAGGCAAAAGTGGCTTCAATAATGCATCTAGAGAAGCCTATTGTGGAAGTTGGGCCATCTCTCCCAAACCCCATGAGGAAAGATTTCAAGCCCAAGCCGATTAAGATTAAAGGCGAAGAATGATGGAGCAGAGAAGAATGACTCCATAGGCCATGTAAGTTTTACATTAAGTCTTATTTCATGTTAAGTCTAAATTCGGTTCATGTTAAGTCTAATTTTCGGTTCATGTTAAGTCTATTTTTAGCGTTAAGCTATTCCATTTCATGTTAAGTCTAAATTCGGTTCATGTTAAGTCTAATTTTCAGTTCATGTTAAGTCTATTTTTCGCGTTAAGCTATTCCATTTCATGTTAAGTCTAAATTCGGTTCCGTTAAGTCTAATTTTAGGTTCATGTTAAGTCTATTTTTGGCGTTAAGCCTATTCCATTTCATGTTAAGTCTAAATTCCAGTTCATGTTAAGTCTAATTTTCAGTTCATGTTAAGTCTATTTTTCGTTAAGCTTATTCCATTTCATGTTAAGTCTAAATTCCAGGTTCATGTTAAGTCTAATTTTAGGTTCATGTTAAGTCTATTTTTACGTTAAGCCTATTCCATTTCATGTTAAGTCTAAATTCGGTTCATGTTAAGTCTAATTTTCGGTTCATGTTAAGTCTATTTTTACGTTAAGCTATTCCATTTCATGTTAAGTCTAAATTCGGTTCCGTTAAGTCTAATTTTCGGTTCATGTTAAGTCTATTTTTCGTTAAGCCTATTCCATTTCATGTTAAGTCTAAATTCGGTTCATGTTAAGTCTAATTTTGAGTTCATGTTAAGTCTATTTTTCGCGTTAAGCCTATTCCATTTCATGTTAAGTCTAAATTCGGTTCGTTAAGTCTAATTTTGGTTCATGTTAAGTCTATTTTTCGTTAAGCCTATTTCATTTCATGTTAAGTCTAAATTCCAGTTCATGTTAAGTCTAATTTTGGTTCATGTTAAGTCTAATTTTAGTTCATGTTAAGTCTAAATTCCAGTTCATGTTAAGTCTAAATTCTTCATGTTAAGTCTAAATTCGGTTCATGTTAAGTCTAATTTTGGTTCATGTTAAGTCTATTTTTCGTTAAGCCTATTCCATTTCATGTTAAGTCTAAATTCGGTTCACGTTAAGTCTAATTTTGGTTCATGTTAAGTCTATTTTTGCGTTAAGCCTATTCCATTTCATGTTAAGTCTAAATTCGGTTCCGTTAAGTCTAATTTTCGTTCATGTTAAGTCTATTTTTGGCGTTAAGCTATTCCATTTCATGTTAAGTCTAAATTCGGTTCATGTTAAGTCTAATTTTGAGTTCATGTTAAGTCTATTTTTAGTTAAGCCTATTCCATTTCATGTTAAGTCTAAATTCGGTTCATGTTAAGTCTAATTTTCAGTTCATGTTAAGTCTATTTTTAGCGTTAAGCTATTCCATTTCATGTTAAGTCTAAATTCGGTTCATGTTAAGTCTAATTTTCAGTTCATGTTAAGTCTATTTTTAGCGTTAAGCCTATTCCATTTCATGTTAAGTCTAAATTCGGTTCATGTTAAGTCTAATTTTAGGTTCATGTTAAGTCTATTTTTCGTTAAGCTTATTCCATTTCATGTTAAGTCTAAATTCGGTTCATGTTAAGTCTAATTTTCATTCATGTTAAGTCTATTTTTAGCGTTAAGCCTATTCCATTTCATGTTAAGTCTAAATTCGGTTCATGTTAAGTCTAATTTTAGGTTCATGTTAAGTCTATTTTTCGTTAAGCCTATTCCATTTCATGTTAAGTCTAAATTCGGTTCATGTTAAGTCTAATTTTAGTTCATGTTAAGTCTATTTTTCGCGTTAAGCCTATTCCATTTCATGTTAAGTCTAAATTCCGGTTCATGTTAAGTCTAATTTTAGGTTCATGTTAAGTCTATTTTTAGCGTTAAGCCTATTCCATTTCATGTTAAGTCTAAATTCGGTTCACGTTAAGTCTAATTTTCAGTTCATGTTAAGTCTATTTTTCGTTAAGCTATTCCATTTCATGTTAAGTCTAAATTCGGTTCGTTAAGTCTAATTTTAGGTTCATGTTAAGTCTATTTTTCGTTAAGCTATTCCATTTCATGTTAAGTCTAAATTCGGTTCATGTTAAGTCTAATTTTCGGTTCATGTTAAGTCTATTTTTCGCGTTAAGCCTATTCCATTTCATGTTAAGTCTAAATTCGGTTCATGTTAAGTCTAATTTTAGTTCATGTTAAGTCTAATTTTAGTTCATGTTAAGTCTAAATTCTTCATGTTAAGTCTAAATTCGGTTCATGTTAAGTCTAATTTTCGGTTCATGTTAAGTCTATTTTTCGTTAAGCTTATTCCATTTCATGTTAAGTCTAAATTCCAGTTCACGTTAAGTCTAATTTTGAGTTCATGTTAAGTCTATTTTTACGTTAAGCCTATTCCATTTCATGTTAAGTCTAAATTCGGTTCATGTTAAGTCTAATTTTGGTTCATGTTAAGTCTATTTTTCGTTAAGCCTATTCCATTTCATGTTAAGTCTAAATTCCAGGTTCATGTTAAGTCTAATTTTAGTTCATGTTAAGTCTATTTTTGCGTTAAGCCTATTCCATTTCATGTTAAGTCTAAATTCAGTTCATGTTAAGTCTAATTTTAGGTTCATGTTAAGTCTATTTTTAGCGTTAAGCTATTCCATTTCATGTTAAGTCTAAATTCGGTTCATGTTAAGTCTAATTTTGGTTCATGTTAAGTCTATTTTTCGCGTTAAGCCTATTCCATTTCATGTTAAGTCTAAATTCGGTTCCGTTAAGTCTAATTTTCGGTTCATGTTAAGTCTATTTTTCGTTAAGCCTATTCCATTTCATGTTAAGTCTAAATTCGGTTCACGTTAAGTCTAATTTTAGGTTCATGTTAAGTCTATTTTTACGTTAAGCCTATTCCATTTCATGTTAAGTCTAAATTCAGTTCATGTTAAGTCTAATTTTGGTTCATGTTAAGTCTATTTTTAGCGTTAAGCCTATTCCATTTCATGTTAAGTCTAAATTCGAGTTCATGTTAAGTCTAATTTTAGGTTCATGTTAAGTCTATTTTTCGCGTTAAGCCTATTCCATTTCATGTTAAGTCTAAATTCCAGTTCACGTTAAGTCTAATTTTAGTTCATGTTAAGTCTATTTTTCGTTAAGCCTATTCCATTTCATGTTAAGTCTAAATTCCGGTTCATGTTAAGTCTAATTTTCGGTTCATGTTAAGTCTATTTTTCGTTAAGCTATTCCATTTCATGTTAAGTCTAAATTCCGTTCATGTTAAGTCTAATTTTCAGTTCATGTTAAGTCAAATATTAATGTTAGGCCTATTTCGGTTCATGTTAAGTTTAAATTTTAGTTAAGTCCAATTTTAATACTTGTTAATCCTACTTTAGGTTCTGTCAAGTAAAAGAAGTCGAGAAAATTGAGGAAGCCAAGAAGAACTCAATAGGCTATGTAAGTTTAATTTCTAGTTCATGTTAAGTCTAATTTCCGTTCATGTTATGTATTTCAAGTTAAATCTAATAGTAATTTCTATTAATCTCTTAAAATCTCAGATCATTGCAAAGCATCACGGGCGATGCTTTTGAAAAGGAAGAGGGCGTGGAGGCTCGCCCATTGAGAAACAACTGATGTTTTGGAGAAATTATGCTAAATTTTGCAGACGATTACTCGGTCGACAAAACGCAGGAAGAGTACATATTGTCAAGTATTTATGGTTAAGATTAGAAGACTCAGCGGAATATTGGAATCTTTGGGAAGAAGTGGTGATGTTATAGACCGGAGGTCTTGAAGGAAAGAGTTAAGAAGAATTTACCAAAATAAGTAAGTTGCACCACGGGTAGATGAAGAGGAACACCATTCTCCGCAAGCATTGTACAGATTCGAGAAGGAGAGGATGAAGATGACCTTGGGATGAAGATTTCATGAAGAATAAGGTTGAGGAAGACCCCATGAGGGTTGAGGAAGACCCCATGAGGGAAAAAGCTAAAGAGGAACCAAATATGAAGGAAAAAGTTGATGATGAAGTCAATGAGGGGAAAACAGAATGAAGCCGAGGAGGAAGAGGAAGATCAATTTGAAGAAAGAGCAAGTGTTGTAGATTATTTTGGCGATGCTAAGGAAATTGTAGATAAAGATGTAGAGGAGAAGATTGAGAATAAGATTGAGGAGGCTATTGTAGATAAAGATGTAGAGGAAACTCAGAATAGAGTAGAGGAGAAAATTGAGGAAGCCAAGAAGAACTCAATAGGCTATGTAAGTTTAATTTCTAGTTCATGTTAAGTCTAATTTCCGTTCATGTTATGTATTTCAAGTTAAATCTAATAGTAATTTCTATTAATCTCTTAAAATCTCAGATCATTGCAAAGCATCACGGGCGATGCTTTTGAAAAGGAAGAGGACGTGGAGGCTCTGCCCATTGAGAAACAACTGATGTTTTGGAGAAATTATGCTAAATTTTGCAGACGATTACTCAGTGCGACAAAACGCAGGAAGAGTACATATTGTCAAGTATTTATGGTTAAGATTAGAAGACTCAACGGAATATTGGAATCTTTGGGAAGAAGTGGTGATGTTATAGACCGGAGGTCTTGAAGGAAAGAGTTAAGAAGAATTTACCAAAAATAAGTAAGTTGCAGCCACGGGTAGATGAAGAGGAACACCATTCTCCGGCAAGCATTGTACAGGATTCTGAGAAGGGAGAGGATGAAGATGACCTTGCGGATGAAGATTTCATGAAGAATAAGGTTGAGGAAGACCCCATGAGGGTTGAGGAAGACCCCATGAGGGAAAAAGCTAAAGAGGAACCAGCTATGAAGGAAAAAGTTGATGATGAAGTCCCCAATGAGGGGGAAAACCAGAATGAAGCTGAGGAGGAAGAGGAAGATCAATTTGAAGAAAGAGCAAGTGTTGTAGATTATTTTGGCGATGCTAAGGAAATTGTAGATAAAGATGTAGAGGAGAAGATTGAGAATAAGATTGAGGAGGCTATTGTAGATAAAGATGTAGAGGAAACTGTAAATAGAGTAGAGGAGAAAATTGAGGAAAAAATTGAGGAGGATATCCTAAATAAAGATGGAGAGGAAACTCAGAATAGAGTAGAGGAGAAAAATGAGGAAAATATTGAGGAGGAAATTATAAATAAAGATGTGATTAAGGTGTTGATGACATTGTGGAGGCCCTAGCGAGTGCTATGCAAAAGAAAGGAAAGAAGGCTCTGCCCATGAAAATTAGGGCACCAAGCAGAAGAGCTACGAAGAGATCGCAGCACGTTAGGACCCCTTACACAGAGGGAAAGAAGAAGCAAGAAAAATCTGTAATTGAAGAGGTAGTGATTGTCCACGATCTTAAGAGCCCACCCATCAAAGATTACTTTAACAATCAAGATATCAAGTGGGATGTGTTGAAGATGAACTTAATGACTAAGGATGAGGAATCTGTTGAAAGAGTTAAATGCGGGGATTCGGATCCTTCGAGGTTTAGCGTACGCATTCTTGATAGCGCAGGGACATTCTTGCACAATTTTAGGATACCACCTTGGATATCCTCGAGACTCAACCCAACAGAGAATAAATTTCTAACACATTTTTGCTCTCTAAGGTGTCATAGGTAAGTTTCCATTAATTAATTAATTTTTTTTTTGGAGTATATGTTAACTCAATATTGGTTCGTGTATATGTTTTCTGGTAAATGATAATTCCCACTTTTTCAGGAGGTATGATGTTATCGAAACAGCTAACAGCAGCATGAACAGACATGAGCTGCTATACTTGCTTCGTGGTGGTCGGCTTGACGACAAAGTAAGATTCTAAATTTCTAAATTGAATGAGCCTTATTTATAATGAATGCTAATTTCGGGTTCATTCTGAGATGGAAGAAGCGGTGTTAGATAGGCTTCAAAGAAGAAGCCTATGACAAAAAATATGGCCTGGTGTCAGTGTTCTTTTGTGTAAGTATTTCAGTTCCTGTTAATTCTAATTGAAGTTCATGTTAAGTCTAATTTCATATCAGGTGAAGTCTAATTTCGGATCATGTTAAGTCTACTTTTCATGTTAATTCTATTTCCATATCATGTTAAGTCTAATTTTCGGTTCATGTTAAGTCTACTTTTCATGTTAATTCTATTTCCATATCATGTTAAGTCTAATTCCATATCATGTTAAGCCAAATGTTGATGTTAAGTCTATTGCGGTTCATGTTAATTCTAAATTGCGGTTCTCGTTAAGTCTAATTTTCGGTTCATGTTAGCCCCAAATTTCATGTTAAGCCTATTTCCACTCATGTTAATTCTAATTTTCACGTTATCTCTAATTTCATTTCATGTTAAGTCTAATTCATGTTAACTCATTTTACTTGGATTACGGCATTCACTCTCGCCGTCATACGAATTTTACATGATGTTTTGAATTATCTTGAAAAATATCTGACCCTCGCATCGGCGTCTATTGATTCCTTTGGTCGGGGCGATCAGCGGCATCTAGTTGAAGTCCTTTTGAGCGAGGATGAAAGGGTCGTGAGACATTATAGTTCGGCTCCCCGCGTATAAGGCTCACGTAAATAAAATCATAACATATTTTGACTCTTGGGCAAATGATTTTAAGATTGTAGATGTGCGTAGAAAATTCCGATATGAAGCCATCAAATGCGAAGAACAAGCTGGGAGGTTAGTATCATGCTTAAATACATGATAAATTCTCTAAAGGAATAACGTAAACACTAAACTAAATTTATATGCTCACGTTGTAGCTATGGTGTGGTGTATTCGTTTACCATTATATTCGGGCAATAATTGATGGTCGCTCGACAATCCGCTTGACTCCTGAAGGTGAGCCAGCTGACGTTATGCGGGCTAGACTTGCCGCAGAATTACTAATAGAAGGCCGGGAAAAAAGAGAGAAAAAGGAACACTACGAAGATGACCCGAGTTTATGAATATATATGTATATAATTACGGTTTGGTATAATCGTAGAAGAGATTGTTCAGTTCACATACAATTGTAGAATTAACATGATGTGTATAGAATTAACATGCTGTGTAATAGAAATAACATGAAGTGTATTTGAATTAACGTGATGTGTAATAAATTAACATGATGTATATTTGAATTAACGGATGTGTAATAGAATTAACATGATGTATATTTGAATTAACATGATGTGTAATAGAATTAACATGAACTAAAATTGAATTAACATGCGGTGAAGTGGAATTAACATGATGTATATTTGAATTAACATGATGTGTAATAGAATTAACATGAAATGTAATAGAATTAACTTGATGTGTAATAGAATTAACATGATGTGTAATAAATTAACATGATGTAATAGAATTAACATGATGTATATTTGAATTAACATGATGTGTAATAGAATTAACATGAAATGGAATAGAATTAACATGATGTGTAATAGAATTAACTTGATGTGTAATAGAATTAACATGATGTGTAATAGAATTAACATGAACTAAAATTGAATTAACATGAAATAAAGTAGAATTAACATGCGGTGAAGTGGAATTAACATGTAGTTGTATAGAATTAACAAGAACTGAAATATATGAATTGACGAGCAACGCCTTTAGAAAGTTACGAGTAGCGAAAGACACAAGAGAAAGTTCAGTTCACAATATCCTACATCAATTACACAAAATATCTTCTGACCCTCCATTTATTCTATTCCTACTCTAGGAATTTCTCCAGTCAGCGGTGGTTTGCGATAACTTCCATCTTTTTCTTTGACAATCCTTGATTACCCATGCCATGTGCGTCTTTGTTTTAGTTCTTTGCTTAGTCCACCTCTTTATCTTAGGTTGATGCAAAATGGACATCTCCATGAACCGCCTTGACGGCGACAGTTGAGTAGTCCATCGCGTAGGTCTTCTTGAACTTTAACGATTTGCTCTGCGGTTCCTCCTCCTCCTGTTCTTCGACAGTACTCATCGTCGGCGGCAAGGTTTAGTCGCCGACGCTGAAAATTAAGGATGGGGTATTTGAGGGTTTTCATGTTACAAGATTAAATCCATATAAACATCAAGTTCAAAAAATTAAATGCGGTTTCACGAGCATCGGATGTTAGGAGAAGGGCTTCTTGCTCGGCGACTCATGTTCAATAGCTTTATGGTGTTCATATGAAAATAGTTAATATGATGTGTAATTACGTAATCATTAGCATGTGCGAGAACAATTAACATGAGACATACCTTACTTTCTTTTCCCTCAAGATCGCAAAGACGATTTCTTTGGGAAGAAGATGCTTCGAGGTTTTAACACAAAGTAGTTGAAACCATTCAATGCAACTTTAGTTGGCCTCAGTTCTAAATACTACGTAAATAAGTGGTTAACAGAATTCAATTGGGAAGCTCCGTGATTGACATTAGTCTTATCAACATTTACTACCCAATTGGGAAGTTTCGTTGTTGTCATAATTCAATTGGAGATATTGGACTTCGCCTGAATTTATTAGACTTAACATGAACAGGCACTTTGACTTATCATGAACAGGCCGTAGACATAACGTGAACTGGAATTAGACTTAACATGAAGCGAAATAGAATTAACATGAATTGAATTAGACTTAACATGAAGCGAAATAGAATTAACATGAAGAGAAGTAGACTTAACATGAAGCGAAATAGAATTAACATGAAGTGAATTAGACTTAACATGAAGCGAAATAGAATTAACATGAAGTGAATTAGACTTAACATGAAGCGAAATAGAATTAACATGAAGTGAATTAGACTTAGCATGAAATGGAAATTAGGATTTACATTTACGGAAAATATTAACACGAACTTTAAGTGTCATACATAGCAAAGAAATTGCTTCCACCATGAAATTGCTTACTAACTTAAAAAAAAACAACTTAGTCTGTAACTATACAAGCAAATAACTTTACAGCATATAACACACTTAATCTGCAATAGGTTCGTTGCATGTTTTACGGTTATGACCTTCCATATGGCATCGAGAGCATTTTCTTGGTGGGTGTGTAAACCGTTCGTTGTTGATCCGTCTTGTTTTATTTCTCCCTTTCCTTTTGTTGTTAGTGGTGGTAAAATCGGATCTCATCACGTGGCACCTTCGCTTCTCGTGTCGGGGATGGGGTAAAGAATTGGCTCGTAGCTTTTTAAAAGCTTCAACCGCCATAAACGAATCGCAGAACCGGTAAACATCTCTTCATAAACATTATGGTAGCATGCATGTTTACAAGGGATACGAGTTATATCCCACGCACGCATGTGCATGTGTTTTGTCCGATCCACTTGACAAGTTCTATGGGATTGTACCTCAAATAATCCTCTATGTGATTGACGACATCCAAAGCGGGCATTGTCCATGTTCTCTTTAAGGACAAGCTCGGCTTTGGGACAAAAAATGAATTCAATTTTCACCATGCCTCGTCGATCATTCATTCGGACCATAATTTGCTTCGAATGTGTTCTACCACTGTAATATCCTTAGCGTTCTAGCCTCGTGTATCCATTTGTTGAAGGACTCGTGACATTAGATGTCACGTGACCATATCGAAACAATTAACATGCCGTGAAATAGAATTAACATGCAAAGAAATAGAATTAACATGCGATGGAATAGAATTAACATGAAATAAAATAGATTTAACATGGAGTAGAATAGAGTTAACATGAAGTGAAGTAGAATTAACATGAAGTGTAATAGCATTAACATGCAATGGAATAGAATTAACATGAAGTGAGATTGATTTAACATGCGGTTGAATAGAATTAACATGCGATGAAATAGAATTAACATGCGATGAAATAGAATTAACAAGCACGAAATGGAATTAACATGCAAAGGATTTTTACTTCATCATACAATTAACATTATATTGCTTATACTTTACCTAATTCCGTGAAAGTACGCTGCTGTTCACTGAGCGTAGTTCATGACAATATTATATGCCCTTTCGTTTATCGGCTTAATGTCGTCCATATAATCGCTCCATTCGCTTTAGTATACTTGTAACAAGTCGATTGTAATAGATTACCGAATCTGAGTATCCTTTGCCTTTAGTCCCAAGTCCTTCAATTTTGACCTGAAATTTTCCACTAGATGTAGAACACATCTGGAGTGTAGAGCATCTGAAAAAAACTCTCTAACGGCTTCTCGATTCCCTTATCCGCATCCGATATTATAACTAGTCGATGTGGAGGATTGTATGGATCCGCCTTTCATAGAGTATAGACCACAAACCTGCCAAAATTTGCAATTAACATACTGAATTTAAAATAAACACGAAACAAGTTAGGCATGAAATGAAATTATACTTAACATGACTCAAAATAAGTATAAAGATAGCCTAGAAAGATAGAGTATTGACATAAAACCTTGTAAGAACCACTTCCGCTAACGTTATTTTCTTGATCGCATATGCAATAGGCTAGTGGAAATATCCCCGATTTCCATCGTGATGCTACAATGAGGAGTATTCCTTTGAATCGATCTTCGAAAGGTCCCATCCAAAATATAAGTGGTCGACAACCACGAAAACCATTTATGCAAGCGGCATAGCAAATGAATAATCTTGTAAACCTTCCCTCATTTTGTTCAACATGAATATAGCTTCTGGATTTGTCTCCTTAACATTTTCTACATACCTAAATTTCATGTTAAGAAAAGAGCTAGAATTAACAAAGATACGGAATCAAGTTGGAATAAATAGAACTAACATGAAATGCAGAGAATTAATTTGCAGTGAAATAGAATTAACATGAAGTTCAATAGCATTAACATGCAATGGAATAGAATTAACACGAAGTGAGATTGAATTAACATGAAGTTGAATAGCATTAACATGCAATGGAATAGAATTAACATGAAGTAAGATTGAATTAACATGCGGTGGATTTTTACTTCATCATACAATTAACATTATATTGCTTATACTTTACCTAATTCCGGGAAAGTACGCGTTTGCCGATTCTCGGGCGTAGTTCATGACAATATTATATGCCCTTTCGTTTATCGGCTTAATGTCGTCCATATAATCGTTCCATTACGCTTTAGTATACTTGTAACAAGTCGATTGTAATAGATTACCGAATCTGAGTATCCTTTGCCTTTAGTCCCAAGTCCTTCAATTTTGACTGAAATTTTCCACTAGATGTAGAACACATCCGGAGTGTAGAGCATCTGAAAAAACTCTCTAACGACTTCTCGATTCCCTTATCCGCATCCGATATTATAACTAGGCGATGTGGAGGATTGTATGGATCGGCCTTTCATAGAGTATAGACCACAAACTGTCAAAATTTGCAATTAACATCTTGAATTTAGAATAAACACGAAACAAGTTAGGCATGAAATGAAATTATACTTAACATGACTCAAAATAAGTATAAAGATAGCCTAGAAAGATAGAGTATTGACATAAAACCTTGTAAGAACCACTTCCGCTAACGTTATTTTCTTGATCGCATATGCAATAGGCTAGTGGAAATATCCCCGATTTCCATCGTATGCTACTGTGTGAGGAGTATTCCTTTGAATCGATCTTCGAAAGGTCCCATCCAAAATATAAGTGGTCGACAACCACGAAAACCATTTATGCAAGCGGCATAGCAAATGAATAATCTTGTAAACCTTCCCTCATTTTGTTCAACATGAATATAGCTTCTGGATTTGTCTCCTTAACATTTTCTACATACCTAAATTTCATGTTAAGAAAAAGAGCTAGAATTAACAGCATACGGAATCAAGTTGGAATAAATAGAACTAACATGAAATGCAGTAGAATTAATTTGCAGTGAAATAGAATTAACATGAAGTTCAATAGCATTAACATGCAATGGAATAGAATTAACACGAAGTGAGATTGAATTAACATGAAGTTGAATAGCATTAACATGCAATGGAATAGAATTAACATGAAGTAAGATTGAATTAACATGCAGTTGAATAGAATTAACATGCAGTGTAATGACTTACATTCCATTCATAAAATTAATTTGTATAGGATAGATACTTTACCATCGTAATTGATCATAGGACTCATGAGCATTACCGTATAATTGTTCTTGTGCTCTTTCTTTACCCCACCATACCTTACTATACTCGACCCTTAGCCCAAAGGAACTTAAAAGCTCCTTCTTTACATCAATAGGGCGTATATTCGGCCGGTCCTTTAACATGGGTTGTAATTGGGTCGCAATGAATTGCCGGGAGGCCCTACGTTGACCGGCATTATTGCCATGCTGACCACAAGTGTGATTGTTCACGAACTTTTTTATTTCAAGTCTATTTTCATCTTTGGGTGGAGAGGCAAATAACATCCACGGGCAACTTTTGGTTTTCTTAAACCGGCAACAAACTCGAATACGCTTTGGTTCATTCTTTTCAAAATCGTACTCAAATTTTTTGGCAAACGAATAGTATTGCAAAGCTAATCTTAATTCTTTGGCCCCATCAAATCGTTGCCCCTCCTCAGTTAAAGCATTGTGCCACCAAGCAGGAATCCTCTCTGTATTGTTTATCATGTCATCAATCATCATAACATTTTCCTGATAGGATTATCATTGGGAATCCTATCCGAAAGACTAACTGAATCGAAGTAGATGTCGGCCCGTACGCAATCTTTATTTTTGTCTTTGTAAATGTTTTGAATAGAAACAAATAATCAAAACTAATCATATAATTAGACTTAACATGAACTAAAATTAGACTTAACATGAAATAAATTAGACTTAACATGAAGTAGAATTACACTTAACATGAAATAAATTAGACTTAACATGAAATAAAAATTACACTTAACACGAAGACAAATTAGAATTAACATGGTGAAATTAGACTTTACTTAAAAATTTGACTTAACAAGAACTAAAATTAGAGTTAACATGAAATAAATTAGACTTAACATGAACCGGAGTTAGAGTTACCATGAAAATTAGACTTAACATGAAATAAATTAGACTTAACATCAACTGGAATTTAGATATAACCCGAAAATTAGACTTAACAAGAACTGGAAATTAGACCTAACATGTAGCGTCTTTGACTTAACATGTAACGACTTCTGATTAACGTGCAATAAATTAGACTTAACATAAAACTCTTTTGACTTAACATGTAACGTCATAAATATTGAACTTCTTGGTCTTCTAGATCTTCTTTGGTCTTCTAGATCTTGCTCCTCGTCATAGATAATTAAAGAATCCTCTGTTACTTGAGTAGCTTTCCGTGAATCTCTTTTAACCCAACATTGCGGCAATGCTCCATCATAGATGCGGATCACCTTCGTTCTCAATGGGAAAATTGAGGTTGCCGTATGTTGCTTCATCCTTGTATGACAAAGATAAAGACTCATATGGGATTTTAACCTCTCGACGCATGAAATTTGATATCCTTCATGGTGGTTCTGAAATTAATCTTTAAGAAAACGGCTTTGTCACCGATGAGACCACGCAGATGATATCCTTCTACCATTATGAAGGGAAGGTAGAAGGAGTAATGGCGAAGGAGTAATGGCGAAGGAGTAATGGCGAGAATTTTAGGACAAGAAGAGTTTTCAAGAGCAAAAGCATATAGTTATTGCTCATGATCGGTCAAAAAGGGAGGAGATTTCCTCCAATTCCCATCGATCGCCATTAATGGTTGAGTAGATGGTGTCTGGGAAGAAGGAGAAGGGCATTTTGGGTTTTCCAAAATCTGACTTCTCAAGCGTATTTAGGCGGCGATGGAGGGCCGAACACAAATCGCGCAACTGTTTGGGGCTGATCCACACATTCAATAATTGGAGGGGTCCGGTCACATGTAGTTTCAATTTTTGGGGCCTGGACACAATTTTCCCAAAAGATTATTAGTTATTAATTATTAGAGCCCTTAGAATTTGCAGAGCGGAAATAACTAGCAATCAAGTTTTTTACTTTATTAAAATATATATCTAAGTATAGATTAATTTAGTAAATTCGATTCCTAAGCTCTCATGCCTTCCAGTGATTGTACACTGATTAAATTTATAGATTTAATTGCCTACTTAATCCCTCTAACCTCTGTTTTCTATGACCTTAAACTTAATATATTTAAATTACGTGATATAACATTTTTCTAAAACAATAAAAGGGTTACACACAGTAATACAAAGTTTTCAAATACAACCTCGTACATTCTCCTTCATGCTCTATTCCCTTCTCCTAATATATAATCAAGCTAACGTATTAGGCTAATGTGAGATTAATTATCAAACCCATTACATTATGCAACAAACGAGTACTTGGGAACTCAAATAATCATACAATGGACAACATAGCCTTTGACATAATCAATTCCACTGATATTCAATCCATTATCCTATACACCTACCAATTATAATGACACATTTAAATTTAATTTATAAGTAAATATAAAATTGGATGGAGACCTAGTCAGGATTTAATAATGCGGAGACCTAGTCTGATTCTTTCCTTTTCTTTCTCGGGTCGAGTGAATTGACTCTATACATGTAACTTATCTAAAAGCTTAATTAAGCATAAATCTAGTGCATTTGAATTGTTAAAAAATGAACAAAGTCCAACATAAATTTATCCCCACGCGTGACGTAAATAAGTCGTCATAAAGTGATTAAGACTTATGTAAGCATCTCGTAGTCAATTTATTTTACATACTCAATTTTCAAACAAACTTACGGTGATGAAACCGTGTTGTGAGTTAAACATAATAATTATTGTTCAATTATTGTCATGTAAGCATTTTCGACATCAAAAAGTATGGCTCCCGCGGTTTTGGGTTCATTCCGGAGTGGTAAAAAAAAAATGGAACATATTAAACTATATAAGAGAAAACTTATCCGATCACTGAATAAACCGTTGACATGCATTCTACATATTATTATAGTCTGAAGGGGCAAAGAATACGTAATACATTTAATTACTGCTAAGTTCAAATTAATATTTTGTTTCTTAGCATCCATCAAGAGTTTTGTCTCCATTTGGTTCTCCCAAACCTGGGAATGTACAGAGAGTAAATTGCATTTATCCCTCTCAAGTTTTCAGAAAGTAGCATTTATTCTTCTGAAATTTTTTCTCATCATTTTTCCTCTAAGGTTTCGGTTTGTTGCATTTATCCCTCCCAAGACTTATTTAGGACGAAATTGAATTGATTTATTTTCTAACGTTCTCAGATTAAGCTTTTAAGGAATTTTTGGAATCCAAATTGGAAAGACTTGTTCAAACTATTGAAGTCATTTTTTCTCACAAACATTAATTCTGTATGGACTTTAACTATTATTTTAGTTTTATCTTTCTTTATAAACTTACAACTTCATATGAAAATACATTTTAGCACATGGATAATTCAAATTCTTCTAAAATCATCAAAGCTAGGAGGGTCACAATCATTTTGTTTGAGATTTTTTAATCTGAGAATTCAATTATTTCAAAATAACCGGTTTCGTGACCATTACATATCATTCATTCTTAGACCATGAGATGTATAGATTAGAAATTCTCAATTCATTCAGTTTTTAATCTTATAAGTTTAAGAATGTTATTAATAATTTAACATATATTTTTATAAAAAGTATAAATTTTCTAGTCACACTCTAAATCAATACATCCTAGCCCTCGATCCAAAGACAAATATGACCTATTTTATAACCAAAGATGATTACTATTTTACGGACTAGCTCTGAATCCAAAGATAAGTCTCTTATTCTCACCTTCAGCCTTTTGAAATTGTTAGTTCCACATGAAAGTGGTCAAAATGTCCATTGAATTTAATATTTAGATACTCTTTACTGGGAGAAAAAGATTTCACTTTTTAATTACAATTATTTATCAATATTTCTTTGGTTATAATTCATTCCTACATCTAAGTAATACTTACTTTATATCCATTTCAGTTTCTACTCGTTTTATTTTGATTTTAGCTAATCAAATCTTCATTAATGTGACACTTTTGAAAAGAACAGAAATAAACGGTATTATTTTCTCCTCCAAAATGAAGTACTATATTATATTATGTACTCCAAGAATGCCCGATGCCTTTCTTAATCTTTAAGCATCCATAAGAAAATATGTTAGTCCATATAAAGTCGTGAAAGTGGACATACAGGAAAGAATGCTTTTGTTATTTATTTGTTGCAAATAATTAGGAATTTAATAACTAAACTTGTTATTATCAATAACTTGTGTTTGACTTGAGGAATTAAGAAAATAAAATGACCTCAGAGCTCATGGTAGGTTAGAGTAGAAGGTTAGTTTCAAGAGATCTAAGTTTAATTCACACCATTTTGCTAGTGGCTTGGATTTTTAATTAGTGTTTTAAAAACATAGATACTCTGCTTTCTCAATCATAGTACTCTATTATTACTATTATTATTACTGTTACTTTCTCAAAACATGGCACTCTAATATTTAATAAAACATTTATTCACATGTTTGGATTTCATTGGGGTGAAGATACGAGAGAAAAGAGAAGGAAATTGAGGAAATTTTCTTCCCCTTAGTTCCATCCTAACTTTGGGTTTTTTGGTTTGTTTTTGAGGGCGGGGCTCAATTCAAGCGGATGATTCTAGGTGAGTAAGGAGTGAGAATGAGTATACTGCCCTAGTACCAATGTGATTCAGCATCAATGACAAAAATTACATCGTTTCCTACTTTGTCGTACCAATTCTGGTTTTTCAATCATCACGGTGTAATTGCATGGGTGATCTTAGAGTTTGCGTATCAACGCGGATGATCATGAAAATGTTGCTTGTATTTGCAACCTTAGGAGTCGTTTGTCCCCTAGACTCCAAGATCACCCATGTAATATCAAATTATCCATGTAGATACGTAATCTCTAAGATCAGTGTAATTATACCATACTTAAGTATAGCGGAATATAATTAGTCCTTAATTAATATCACCACACCATCTATAGCAATACCATCAATGTATCTCTTTGCTTTGTCGCATGCATTATTACTTGATGAGTAATATTAGGTTTTAAATTATTGGACATATAATAATTATGAATGAATAACAAGAAATTTGTATGTTATTATTAATTAATGTCATCATCAACCTATTACCGATCTCCAAGTGGGAAAAGTATCCCATGTGGAAAAAAGCGTTATTTTTGAAGTATCAGTACAGCACATGACTTTTGCAATAACCCATTCTTACAAGGACCAATCTAAAAACATACCCAACATTAAGGTGTCGGAACCGGTCTCCGCTGAGGGCGAAAAGGAAAGGCGAACAAAAACAAATAAAGAAAAGAGAGTATAAAAAAAATAATTTTAAAAAAAGTTGAGGGGGATTTAAAGAGTTTGACCTCGCGCGGGGAGCAGAGCGGCGGACTCCCTCCTCCGTTTCTTTCCGCGTAATTCCCCTCTTTACATTTAACCCCCCCCTCCAATGTCCATCTCCTTCCCCTTGTTAGGGTTAGGGTTAGGGTTTTCAATCTTGGTCCCCATAAAAATGTGATCTTTTCCCTCGATTTCTCTTTCTCCTTTGTACCATGATCCTCCATTCTGCTCGCCATTATGCCTTGGTGGAAGAGCACCAATTCCCCCTCCTCCTCCTCCTCCTCCCCTCGCCGGAATCGTAACGAATCTCCCGCCATCTTCAGCCGCAGGAGCAGCGGCGATTCCTTCGCTCAGCCTCGCCTCACTCGCCAGCGGAAGCTCCGCCACCTCACCGACATTGACGTCGCCGGCGCCAGCTCTGCGTCGGCCCCGGTCACGAGATCGCCGACCAATCTCGATGTAACCCATCTGAGGTCATCCTCGTCGCCTGTGCTGCTGCCCCAGCCGCTGCCGTTGCCGGGGAACTCGCCGCAGTCGCCGACTCAGAGGGAGCTTGGGTTTTCGTCCGGGGGATGTAGGCTGCCGTCGCCGAGGGAGAGGAACGGAGGGGATGGAGGGTATTGGTCGTCAGATTCAGTTGCATGGTATGAGAGTTTAATTAAGCTGTTTATGTTAAAAGTTTAGCTTTGTTATTTTTTGCAAAATTATGAAAGAAAGTTTAGCAAATTTAGTAAGAACTGGATGTGTTCATAGCATGATAAGAGATTCTGTTATCATTTAAGAGAACTTTATTTATGTGGCTTTCTTGGTGGTTGATGTAAAAAAAGTTTAGATTTTTACTGCTATTGTCAAAGTGCTGTTTCTGGTGACAAGAGATTCTATCCTCTGGAGGAGTTTATTTATGTTGGGTCAAAATCAACCCAACCTCGAAACTTTGACAAGGAAAAAAATATAATGGAGAGACACCAAGATTTACGTGGTTCTGCCTAAGCCTACTTTCAAATTCAACACAATAAGAAAACTTCCAATATCGAGGATAACGGTACAAAATACAAGATAGTTCTCTCACTCACACCCTCTACAATCTGTGGAGTCAAACCCTTCTTCTATTAAACTACCCAATGTTACAGAAGGCGCTAGGCGGACTAGGCGTTTGAGCCAGCGCCTCGACGTCTAGGCGTTTGGCTATTTTTAAATTATTTAATTATAATAATTGATAAAAATATGTATTAAATTCATATAAATTTGCCAAAAAAAAGATAGCAATCTTAGATCCACAATAAACCATGCATACTTAAACACTAAATAGTCAAAATAATAACTAACAAGGTTATAGAAAACGCTAGGAGGCCTAGGCGTTGGACCCGACGCCTAGAGCCTAGGAGATTTTCTTTTTTTATTTTTTAATTACAATAATTGATAGTGAATGTCAATGTTATAGAAAGCTTAGGTGCCGGACTGATGTCTAGACGGATTTTTTTCTTTATTTAAGTGGTGGTCGATGAGGTTTTGCTGAAGGTCGGAGGAGGTAGCGGAGGTGTTCATATTTGGACGTTAAAGTAGTTTGAAGGAGGTTGGAGGACGTGGAGGCTGCAACACAGAAAATCACGATCAAGGCCTAAAGGGTGTAGTCCACGTAAGCAGACAATGCTCCCCTTAACACTCCAAAAACCTAGGTGGGCAGCCTAGGTACCGCCCAGGAGCTAGGGGCTAGTTAGGCGGTCTAGGTACCGCCTAGGCCTAGGCAGAGGCTTTTTAAAACAATGAAACCACCCACAATATTTTTGACAACCCCAAACACCAGTGGATATAATTGTAGAATCTTTGGTAGAGAAGAACAATTGTAGAGGAAATATGTGAACCCAAGACCCTTCTTGGATGACTCGTCAAATGACAAACACCCTCCTCTCCTTTTATAGGTTGGAGTTAGGAACTTAGATTTCATAATTAATTCTCCACTTTCCAGAGCAACTTTCAAACTTCATTCAGGCCTCTGGTTCCAAGGTGACCTTCAAACTCCTTGTAATGATTTGGTATTAATTTCTCAACAATTTGTTAATAAAGGTAGAAGCTTGTATATGTATGTCTTCTTAATGGGGGTGATATACAAGTAAAGCTATATCTGAGTGACGGTTATAGGATTCATCATGCTTCTTAAGACTAAGTTAAACATGTAAGTTTATGATTGCGCATTTATTTTTGTACGAAGAGTGACTTGATTATGTTAGTATAAATTAAGTGATAACTAACAGTCTAAATATAGCAACCAGCTGTTCATGTACTCATTAAGAACTTAACGCCTCGTTTGGCACACAGGAATCAAGTCAAGTGAGAATGGGATGAAGTAAGAATTGAATGGAATTGAGGTGAGAATAGAATGCTCATTCCCATTCTCATGATTGGTTGGGATTAGAGAATGAAGTGAGAATTATAATCTTTTTATTTTTGGTATCAGCTAATTAATAAGCAATCATGCATATTTGAAAGTTATTTGAAAGCAATCATGCATATTTGAAAGTTATTTTAATTTTTGATTCCCACTTAAGTGACAATGCTCATTCCCTACCATCTCACTGAGAATGCTCATTCCCACAAAATGTGGGAATGAATGAGAAGTGGGAATGAACATTCTAGCTTCCAGAAAGACCTCGTGTTTGGTAAGCATGAACGAGTAGTGGGAATGTGCATTCTATTCCCGCCCATTCCAGTGTACCAAATGAGGTGTAAGGGATTCAGGTGTTCTGCTAGTCAAAGGTAGTATAAAAGAGAGAGGTTGCCTAGGGTTTGAATCTTGGAATTTTGGCACACAAATTCATCCACCTATTTCGCAACATCAAAGATTTGTACTATATTCATAGGCTAGCATAAGAAAATTTCTTCTGCAGATATGGCCGACAGAGATAATAAAGCAGGGTGGGCATGAGGAGATAGAATGTTATTCTAAGTGTCAGATCAAAACAATGACCTCTTATCTAGATTAGTGTATGATGTGGTATATATTAATAAAAAAAAGTGCAACCCAGAACCGAAATAGAATTGATAATTTTTATGGCATTAAAATATTCAAACATGATGCAACTGTAGATCATCTAGAATTCAATTGTTAACAGAATGTAGAGCCTTTTACCTGATGTAGCTACACTGAATTTGATAGAAGATTTACATTAGTGGATGATAAAACATATTAAGCAGTGAAAAATGCATAAATTTTTTTCTCCAAAGGGTATAATGGTTGTTTGATCATTTTAGGAGTTGATTACATGTTGAAGTGGATTTCCTTTCGGTGAACTGTGCAGGTTGCTATTATGTTTTCTTACTTTATTTTCTTCTATCTTTTCAACCTCTTCCGTCTTTTCATCTATGCTCAACAATTGCGTTCTTTATCACATTCCAATGCACCTTATTCCTTAGATCCAGTGTTTTAAAAGCAATGTGCCTTAGCGCCTCAGATGCTCAAGCGAGACAATCTTGTACCTTAGAGCCTTGCATATTGCCAGGCGTTAAAAGATTACTAAGGCGAACGCCTTTTGGCGCCTCAGGTGCTCGCTTAAGGCATGCGTGGCAAGGCAGGAAATTTGTTTGCCTGTGTTTCAAATTTTTTAGGGCACAAAAGGTGTCAGATAAAGTAAAGTTTATTTTTGTTTTTGAAGTTCTTTGTTTCTTTTTTCTCGGTTGATTTTTTACTATTTTCATCGCAATGTACTGTATTACCTATATTATTTTGAGGGCATCTACAATTTGAACCTTAAAAGTTCAAAGTTTGCCGCTTAGTTATCTATGTTAGTAGGTAGTAGTTAGTATTACTATTCAACATTTGTTACTTACTATTTTAATATATGATTTATGTCTTGTTAGATATCATAATTTGTGACTTCAAACATTCTGGTGTATTTAATTTGTAATGTTGTGATTTATTGATATTGTGTTTTTCAGATATTATTTGTCATGTTTATGAATTTTTGTAATATCTATCGTTTAGTTCACTCAAGTGATCCACTTTTCAGGTGTCTCTAGCCAACATAGGATCCTATCACCTTAACCTCACCTTTATAACACTGTTTAGATCATAACTCTACTATATTCTACTCTTTGTATGTTCAGACCACCTCATAGACCATAGTTATTCAAACTAGTTTTTCTTTCTTTTTTCCTTTTTTTGTGCGAGGAACCTTGGCTTAATTCCAGCCGAGTAAACCCCAGGACCAGAGTCCTCCCCTTTCACAGTCCAGACCCAGATGAATAAAATAGTTTTTCTTGTTTATTTGAGTATGCTTTTCCACTTGTACAGTAAAGAAAAGTAGCCATTAGTCATTTTTGTCGTCGATTTATTTTATTTGTTTTGTATTTTAAGGTTTAAATTCATTGATTCTTAGTTAGCTTTTTTGAGAGGTCAAAAGGAAGCTTATCGATGAACTTCTTATTTTTTGAAAATCACCACATTGCTAGAATGACTGCATCTTTTGAGTTCGAATAAGTAATGCAAGAAAATATTGAGTTGTAACTTCTGTCTCAAGATGTATAAGCATTATTTCCTAGTGACTTTGACTACAATGGAAATAATCCCGTACATATAAAGTTTTGGCTGTTTTATGGTTAGACTCTTGTTCTTCTTATTTTAACTGTTAGTCTGGTTAGACTTTCTTGATAAGGTAAATAAGAAATCTGGTGGATCATTAGGACTTGCTTCACGCTGATTCTGGTAATCCTTCAGAAATTTTATATTCCATACGATCTTTTATGTTTGCAAGGCCATTATAGAACAATTTATAGATTGATTCAATTGTTACACACCATGATGCTAGACAACATGTTCAAATTCCTTTTGGAGTTTAGTCCTAACAAGTGTGAGCATTTTTTGTGGTCTATTTTGTCTGGTTGTGGTTGTGCAATACTTGGAGTATTATGACAGTTCTGTTTTCTACTGCAGTAGGTTAACTTATCAGGCTGCTCTAAAAAGTCCAGAGCATGTTGATGCACCAGCAGGCAAATCAATGTTTAGTGATTATAGGAAAGCTCTCCATGATCCAAATTCTGTTGAAACTGCAAACTTCAGGCTGAACATACCTGCTAAAAGTGCTCCGCCCACGGGATTTTCAAGTCCAGTACTTAGTCCTCGAAGGAGTAATATAGAGAACGACCATACTTACAATTTCCCTCGGGGTGTCTTGTCACCTTCAGACATAATTTCAGACGATATGATGCCAGGTTCCTCTACTCAGTCACCTGGGAAAGTTAGTCCTGACCGCCCGTCAATGTATAGTCCCACTTCAAAAAGTCCTGTTGTAAGATCACGAAATCCTAGCGCACCTTCATCACCAATGCATCCCAAGTACCCTGAAAACTCAGTTTCATGGCATGAACATAATGGCAATTCAAATGTCCACCCATTGCCTCTACCACCAGGAGCTGCAGTTCCATCGCAGTCCCCTTTTACTCATCCTAATACAGCAAAACCAGAACCATCTCCATGGCAAAAGCAAAAACTCATTGGAAGCGGTACCTTTGGAAATGTCTATGTGGCAACGAACAGGTAGGTGATTTCCTGTTCAACCATTTGGTGATTTTTTAGCGGCTGCTAATTTGGTCACAAGCATGATGTTGTTCCACAGACATACCGGAGCTTTATGTGCCATGAAAGAAGTAAATATAATTCCTGATGATCCAAAATCTGCTGAATGTTTGAAACAGTTGGAGCAGGTTTGTTTTCCAGACTTTTCTCACATTCTTCTGGCAATTGATTTTCTACGTTTTATATTTTTGTGAACGTGTGATGCTTATTTTATTATGATAGACGACCATGTAACTTATATCCAAGACATGAAGTTTACCTTAATCTTAGCACATGTTTGGGAAGCTATTCAATTAGTATTGCAGACACAAGTAGCTCACATTATGCGCTCTTGCAATTTAGGCAACATTCCCACTGTATCTACATGAAAACTCATGTTGCTATAGCTGAAGTTACGGATATGTGTATTTGTTAGCTACCTGTAGCTTATACAAGGAACAACGGCCGTTTGGTAGCTTAAAGTGACCCACATGATGATGAGAAATCGTATGAGCCATTTATTTGCATTAATTCATGTTAGCTTCCAATTGGACGCTTTGGCTATAGCAACCCAAGGATTTTCGTTTGTTGAGTGAACATTGTTCATCAAACGAACCGCGGATATGCTTGACTTACCATAATCATGCAGCAGCTGATTTATTTGTAGCTTACCAAACCAACCCTCATCGCGACTGAGAGGAGTTAGCTTACTTTTGGGTTTTATGAAATGAAAAGGATAACCAGAAATTCTTTGACATTGTAATTTGTTCACTTGTGTGTTGTTCACAAAGTCTCTTGGTTCCATCTTGTATAAATATTTATCATGTGTTCCCTTTCTGTGATGTGATGGTTGATCGCATTTGGATTTGTTCATTATATTCTATTGCGATTATATTACATATATCTTCCTCTGAACCTTTTACTTGTACTAGTTTATGTTAACACATGTGACTTATATTCAAGCTTTAGTTACTTCCATACTCATGTAATTGTTCCGGGAGATATTAAATTGGTTTGACCTATTTATTATGTAATCTTCTATAGTCAATTTATTTACTCTAATACTGTCAGTTTCGCTATTTCTCTATCAGGAAATAGAAGTCCTTAGTCAATTAAAGCACCCAAATATCGTGCAATATTATGGGAGCGAAATGGTGAGCAGTCACACAAATTGTATGTATTTCGATTTTGCAGATTAAATTAAAGTTGCTCAACTGCAGATCATTTTTGTATGCAGACTGAGGATCAATTTTTCATATATCTAGAGTATGTTTTCCCTGGCTCGATCAATAAATATGTTCGTGACCATTTTGGAGCTATGACAGAATCAGTGGTTCGTAATTTCACTCGGCATATACTCACGGGGCTGGCTTATTTGCACGGTTCCAAAAAAATCCACAGGTTCTCATTTCTATTGAAGTTGGAATCAGCTTCATCCTTATATTTAGACAATGAACAAAAAGCTAATCTTCCTTATGTCTATTGTACGATGCTTTTTATGTGCTCTCCCTTTTTATAAACACACACTCTCTCTCTCTCTATATATATATATATATATATATATATATATATATATATATATATATATATATATATATATATATATATATATATATATATATATATATATATAGCAAATCTCCTATAAACTTAAGTTTATAGGAATAGTATCACCAACTTTTTATCCATTGATGTTGCCTTTAGATTTGTGCCATCAAGAGATGCACAAATCTCAAAATGGGCTTCATATCTTCATGGATCCCAATGCAACATCAATGGATAGAAAAGTTGGTGTATGACTATTCCCTATAAACTTAAGTTTATAGAGATTCTATATATATATATATATATATATATATATATATATATATATATAGAACCTATCTCATCTGCATCTGCTTCGGTGTGTTTAAAAACCCCCTCCGACTCCTCCCTCCTTCCTCTTCTTCCCCTCCCCTCCCCTCCCCTCCCCTCCCCTCCCCTCTCCCTCTCCTCCCCCCTCCTCCCTCCCTTCCGGCATCACCACCCTCCCTTCCTTCTTCCTACACCCAAACCCTAACCCTAAACCCCCAAATCGAGGATTTTTATCCCCACCGTCGATCTCTCACTTCCTAGCTCCGCCGTCGACCTCATCGGCCTCCGCTAGAACCGCTCTGATTCTTCCACGTCATCAACCACGGTGCCCCACGCCCATCCTCGATGGCTGATCTCACCATCCAATCTTTCCACGAGCTCCCGTCGAGATCCGATCCCGATACTACTCCCTTGACTCGTGGGTGGTGATCTGGGAGGGGAGGGAGGAGGGTGGGAGGAGAGGAAGAGCAGAGGAGGAGAGGGGAGAGGGGAGGGGAGGGAAGAAGAGGAAGGAGGGAGGAGTCTGAGGGGGTTTTTGCAAAACACACTGATGCACGACAAGCATGAGATAGGTTCTCAGATATATATATATATATATATATATATATATATATATATATATATATATATATATATATATATATATATATAATGTTGTAAAATACAAAGAGTACATGTAACATGAGGATGTAGTTGCCATCCAACTAATCTCACTCACACCTATGGTTGAGATTCCTTCACCTCACTACCAAGCACCAAACTTGGTGTTTGGTGTACACACACACACTAGTATAGTGTACGTGAGTTGCATGTAGCCATACTTGTAGAAATTTGGATAAATGGCATGGAACATGCATGCCTTCTCACATTCACTTGGTCGATGCTGTCTTAATACTATAGTTTGTGATATGCATCAATAACTCTTTTTCTCCTAATGGCATAATGTGTGTTTCATAGCGTTTATTAGTTTCCTAACTATATTCTACCATTATGTGCTTCTAAATGTCATAAGTTCTTACAATTTATATGTGAGTATGAACAGTTAAAAGTTGATAGTACATGAATGGTTAAGTTAGATTATTTCGGATACCAAAAATTACATTGTTTTATTTGCATTGAAATATAAATTGGAGGTACATGCATATGAATAATTAAATGACACATTTTCTCATTTTTCATAATTAATATAATACAGTTAGATGGTGTTATTGTGCACATTGATCGATTATTAGAATAGACCTCCTTAAAACAGTTCCATATGAATGATAGGAACTATAGTTTTTCTCTAATATTTGCTTCAAATCACTTAATAGTATTATTATTTTAATGTTTTTATTCCAATAATAAAATTTAGTGTCTCTCAATTATGATATAAATCTTCAAAACATTTTCATACATATATTTTCTCCTGTATTTGTTTCTAGATAAGTATCACAAAAAGTTCTACAAATGAACAGATGAAGAAAATATGTAAATGAGGAACACATTTCTAAAAGATTTAAAGATACTGAAAAAAGGAATACATATCATGACATAAGAATGAAGATTTAAAGATTCATACAAAGAAATTGAATATAACGTCATATTTCTATTACATAACCTGCCATATCAAGAAATTATTGAGAAAGTTGAGGTTTCGGAGTGGTTCATGCATGTTAGCCCGTTAAGGAGGGGGACCCGACAAGAGGGAAGGCGCAGGGAGTGGAGAGGGAGATGAGCGTGGTGGAGATGATGAGGGTGGGTAGGCTATATTCATTTTTGTAAGAGACTGATTGTGATTTATAGTGGTTAGTAAGAAGATGAATGGTTTTGTAATGTTTTTCTTTATTATAGTAGTGTAGTTATAATTAGTGAGAATTAAGAAAGACAATGTAGGAGACTAATGTGTTAATGGGAGGTTATAAAAATATAATCAACTTAAATCATGGTGAAATTATTTGGGGTTATGAATGAGGACAATTGTAGTCATTTAAGAAGGATGAGAATCAATTAGTTGCTTAGTAAATATCATGAGATATCAATATCTCATTTCACTTGTTTAATGATCATTTAATGTCAAAAATGCAAGTATATGACTTTCTTCTTCCTTGCTAGAGGTAAGCCTCTTTTGATAAGATATTCATGACTCCTCCCTTATCAGAGTCAATGAATTGAGTAACTAGCAACTACCGATGACATGAAAATAGAACTAGTTCTATTATCATTGAAAAGATTAAATTTTTTTTTGTTTCATAATTGGGAAGCAAGCACATGAAGAAATTATTTCACACTATAAAGAAAACAAACAAAGCAATTCTATTCGCTCCCAATTGAAAGCAACAATACAAAGTCATTTGGCTAAACCTAGAAAATACCCAGGTATATGCATTGTAAAAATTTATTCTATTTTCATCAAGATTGCAGAAAGCACTAGTGGGCCTAGGCGGTTTTCCTATTTTTTATTTTTTTAGTTATAATAACTAATAATAAATGATAATATTATGGAAAGCAAAGCGTTAAGCATCGCTATGTGCTGGACCGGCGCCTAGCGCTTAGTTCTCTAGGCGGATTTCTTTCTTTATATAAGTGGTGGAGGAGATTTTCTGAAAATCGAAGGAGGTGGAGGTGAAGTCTGGAGGAGGCTGGATGATTTCGGAGGTGGTTGAAAAACGTGAAGCCTGCAGTGGAGGAAAATAAGACCAACACCTAAGCTGTGTAGTCCGCATGGCGGCCCACACTCCTCTAGTCATTCCCAATACGTAGGCGAGTGGCCTAGGTATAGCTTGGCCTAGGCGGGCTAGGCGCTAGCCTTTTAAAACATTGATTTTTGTTTGAGAAATGAAATTTGACTACCTTATTGGAAATCAAGTACACATACTCAATCAATAAATAGAAAAAAAAACCCAAATGCTACTCACCCCCAATTAGAAGAAGCAAAACAATGCTAACTAACTAAACCAAGAAGATATCCAACCAACAACAACAACCACTTCAATGGAGCTCTGTTGACTAAAGCATCACGCTGTAGCCAACCATCAAAACAGCAATTTCCTATTGCCTACAATATGACCATTCTGAAGAAGTATATATATATATATATATATATATATATATATATATATATATATATATATATATATATATATATATATATATATATATATATATAAAGATCATATTTCGTTTATTAGATTATATAAAACAAAACTAGCTCATAAAGGACACCTGATTAAAGTCGCATTCTTCTACAACAAAGAAGAAGGAAGAAGAAAGTCATGAGTTTACTTTATTATATATATTTTGACATAAATAAGTTAGATGAGAAATTGACTTATAATTTATCATGAGATTAAGAGTAATTAATTGATCTCTTTGGATGATTTTACATGACTTAAATTATCCCTATTTTATTTATGAGAAGAGGGCAAATCGGGTCATTTTCCATAGGGCATAACTAAGGTGGTTGATATCCTAAGAACAAAAAAGCCATCTCCATATGTATATTGAAACATTATGATTTTTATTTTATTTATGTTTTGAGACATTTTGATCATGATGAATGGAGCAAATCATCCATTGAAATAGTCTAATCCATGCATCAAAAGGTGCTTCCTTAGATTGAATCAGTGTTTTAAATGTCAGCCGCCATGTCACATGTCAGGTTTAGGGGCCAACCAACACGATATGGAGCTTTTCAAGGTGTATTACATTTTCATGGTTCATGTCGGATATATTGGGGGACATGTCGGCTAAATCGGTCGATTTTTTAGACTGAAAATCAGCCGATATGGTGTTTTCTTTTTTTTTTCTTTTTATGTTTTATCTATTCGAGTTTGGGTTTATAATCCAAAACCCAAACCCGATTGACTTGATATTGCTTCTAAAGACAAAACCCGATATTAAGGAAAAAAAAGGATCGACACTCATTTCCACCGCTCCTCTTCTCTCTTCTTTGACATCTCATCGGTCTCTTCTCTCTCCTGTTCCTTCGACTTCAATATCGGGCCGGTTAGTGATCCTAAACATCATAAGTTATTTATTTTTTTATATGTTTAAATAATAGAATTTATTAAGTATGTTTAGATTCCATTTATGATATTATATTACCCATATGCACAACATCCGATATGACAATCCAATATTTTTTTCATGTCCCCCGATATATCCCCAATTTCTGCTATCCGGCATGAATTTTAGCCACCCTACATGAACCCGACATCCGATATTTAAAACATTGGATTGATTCGATTGAATCTAAGGTGGCACCTCAGGAACACTTTTCCTAAATATGTGTGTGTGTGAGAAAAATGAGTATCCTTGACACTAAGAATAAAAATGGTGTTTGATAGTGGTGTAACTACTTCTCATCCACACATTTAAAGTTGTTCACTTGAAAATGGTCCCCACTTGATTAATTAACTATTTAGTGATTGGATGAGAATTGGCCACATTATTGTCAAGGATGCAACTACCAAGGATACCCATATATATATATATGAGGTGGTGGCTCATTTTGCTAATGAGCTACTAAAAGATAGCTATGTGATGAGTCTCACCTCTCTCTAGGTAGCTCATTTAGTAAAATGAGCCGTCACCTCATAACCATCATTCCCTATATATATATATGAGGAATATGGGTATGTTTGGTACCAAGCACTAAATTTGGTGATTGGTAGTGAGGTGACCACTTCTCATGCATTTAATCAATGGGTGAGTAAAAAAGCAGGGACCATTTTCAAATATACATCTTTAAATGTGTGGACGAGAAGTGTCCATGTCACTACCAAGCACCAACTTTGTGCCTGGTACCAAGCATACTCATTTCTCTCTCTCTCTATACACACACATATATGTACATACATATGCATGCATACATACACATATGGATATGATATGTATATATATGTATATACACACCCGTAAGGTATGCACGTGCTAAAAAAACCTAAATTGAATTATGAAAATAGAAATGTATGTGTGCGTGTGTATTTCAGATGTATTTATCGTATTTTTTAGAAACCAAAGGCAAAAGTGTCATTCAATAATTTCTATATTTTAATTTAAAATATAATTTTTAGAAATTTTAATTTCATTCATTTGAATTTTCAAATAATTTTTGTAATCTAAATATAGATATGATCCCAAATATCAACTACATGAATACAAAAGATTTTCTCATTTTTTCTACCACTCTTCTTCAATTGACTTTGACCGTTGCAATTATTGTTTAGTATTTCAATATTACATTTTAGTAAAAGCTTTTGGTATTTTAAATCCATTATTTTATCATTTTCTAATATTCAAAATGAGAGGTGGGGATGGAGATGCATTTAATGAGCGGGATATAGACAAATGGTCATTTCTTGTCCCTAAAAAAATATTGCTTTTCCTCATAAAAGCAACTATAGAATGAGGGAATTATCCCCCATTCCTTCATATTTTACTATCCTCACTTCTTTCTTTACAGAGTAGTATAGATATCATTTTCTAATATTCAAAATGAGAGAGAGAGGTGCATTTAATAGGGGGATACCGACCAATGGTCATTTTTTCCAAATTTATAAAATTACCCCCAAACGAATAATGGTTTTCTCACAAAAACAACTATAGAATGAGGGAATTATCCCCATTCATATTTCACGACCCTCACTTCATTATTTATAGAGTAGTATAGATAGGATAAAAGGGGGTTGGTGACGCATCAACCTCCTTATATAGTGTGTTGATGATGTGTTCAACATCTGACGTGCAACTTAAGAATCAAAAGGCTAAAACAAACTCGTCTTTAAGCAATAAGCCCCCTTATATTTATAATATGAAAAATCACATTTTACTCTCCTTTCAATGCGTTGAGATAAGATGGATCTGGGGCAAAGAGCTTCTCAAATCTGATCTTTCTTCATCTTCAAATTAAGCATTCAAAGAATTTTAGAAATGATGATTTTTGGGTTTGAAAAAAAGAACAATTTCTTAATTTTGACGTCTACATATGATTCCCTAGAGATGACAAATCTTCTCCCATGCTCCGTATCAACGATTTGCCGCCCTTGATCACTATGCTTGCTCTCCTCCAACTTCATATTCACCAATGATTACCGTTGCCATAGCCATCGCCCTTGATCACACTGCTTGCTATCCAGAGCGAAATTGATTACTGCCACAATTAGTGTTGCCTCTGCTAGTGTTGTAGCGATGCTCGTGTTCGTCAAAATTGCTGCGGAGAGAGGGAAGCAGCCTTCAATTGCATCCGCGATCGAATACTGGGTCGAATTCGTTTACTTATAAGGAGCTCGAGAAGCCTTCCAAAAACTTCTCACAGCGAACTTGATCGGACGAGGTGGCTTCGTGGTGGTCTATAAAGGAACCCTTGCCAATGGAAGTGAGGTGGCCATTAAGAAAGAGGTCGAGTTCATCAACAACCTCAGCCACCGAAATCTGGTACCTCTCAGAGGATGCTGCATCACCAACAAGCAAAGTTTTTTTTATATATGATCACATGTTGAATTGGAGCTTCGACTATCACATCTTTGGGCCGTTGGTGTCGACGCTTATGGTGGGCGCCAGAGTGGTATATTATGTGCTCATGTAATGGTTGCACTGAGGCGACAATATCCGATACGCTCAAGATGCTCGAGGGAGATTTCGACACGCCGACTTTACCAAATAGGCCGCTTCTGCTCGGCTACCACGGTTTGCCGTCAACACTGCCTTCAGCATCATCATGGTTGAGATTGCCGTCTCTAAACCATGGAGAATCTCAAATTTTTTAAATATAGAGTCTAATTTATAGTTGGGTTATTTTTTTCTAACAGTGAAATATGAAAAATGCAAAAAATGCAACTATGCTATGCCAGCCTCTAAGTTGTACTGCAAGAATATTATTTCTGTTTATATTGCTATGTGAAGTATAGAAAAATAGTCTTTGAGGATAATATACTTTTTGTCTGACTTTATGTTAATTTTCATTCAAAATTTCAAAATACATATGTTTGGTTATGGTTGAGTTCATGTCTTTATGTTTGTGAATACTGTATGTCATAGAATACATGTTTACTCACTTCTAATGTGTACTGTTTGAATCAATTTTACTCATTGACCTCAAACCTGCTGTTGTGTGCTCAAATTCATCTCTTTGAACTAGATATAAATGACGTCGTGATTGCTATTGCTAGAAAAATAGAGTAACGATCTCATAAGTGTGGAAACTAGGAGCAATGAGTAAAAGTCCTAAATTTGAAATAACAAATAACAAATACACGAGTAGTCCAGAAACTTATTGAAGACATCATAAAATGAAACTTAAGGAATCGTAGTGAAAGTCCCAAATATGATTAACAAATACACCAGTAATCGAGAAGCTTACTACAGACATCATAAAATGGAACTTAAAGAATCTTAGTAAAACAAATAATCAAGAAGCATGACGATTAAAACTCCATCATAGTGCCAATAAGTTCAACATTAAAGTAGCATATGCAAATTGTCGATACAATTACATGACATAAAATAGTGTCAATACAATTGTTTAATAATGCTAGGAATACAAAGCATCATCTAGTAGGAATATTCTCTATCCACCAACAATAATATCCTAGAGCAACAAGTTTTTGATGAAGTGCTAATAAGGAAATGTGCTAATAAGGACGAACTGCTAATAACCTCTCAACTTGCACCTTTTGCTTCCTCTTAACCACATGAAGCAAGGATGAGACATGCATAATAAAGCTCTTGACCTGTAAAAATTGATTGACAATTTCAATATGTACAATAAAATGTCATAGAATTTTTAACTAGACAGGAAGAAAATTATTCATCTTATTAGAGCAAGTCAATTTTAAATTTTGGTGTAAGTATGTCTGTAATGACCATATTCAAAATAATTTTAACATTGTTGCTTTTGTTGCTATTTCTTTTGTGTTGCTCTCCCAAAGTCATTTTGAATTCTTTTATATTTTGTTGGCCGACCTGCAAGGCCCCTAGTCTTCGCTGGTCAACCCAGATTAGATAGTGATTCGTTGTGTATCCTCTACAATCAATGACCGTGGTGTTGTAGATTCATTTTGACTTGCATTTTCACATTCTTCAATTTGTTTGGACTTTTTATTATCGATTGTATCAAGAAGTCTGAAACAATCTCATAAAACATCGTATGAATTTCCTCTGAACGTCTTGCTTCTTCCAAAACTTTGTTAATATTTGCTTTAAGTTCCAATGAATTTAAAATAGAGACTTGATGTTTATTGTTATTTCTTACACTTGTATGACTATTCTTCGTGAAGTTATGGTGTTTTGCATACATTGTCCATCTCTTTGATATATAATGATCAAGAATAATACGAGTTTGTTTCTTTACTACCATAATATGTAGTATATGTTTGTATAGAATCTTCGTAATCTCAAATATAGGACCATAGTTGCGCGATTCCCTGGACCACCTCGAACCGTCATATAGTTCCCGCAAACCGATTCCTGGTACATTTGCGAATCGATTCCCTCCGATACACGAATTGGCTCTGCAAAATTGGCGTACCACTTACAAGTATGCGGGGCGCAAAGTCTCTTTAAGTGTACATACAGTAGACGCAATGCAATGTGCGCTATCGAGTAAACGGAAGTGCACAATAAAATCCATGAGTCAATGACTTTACTATAACTAAATACCCATGTTAATAAAACATAAAATAAAACCTTGATCCCAACACGAACTGTGTGAAAAGAAAAACAGAAAAATGAACTCCATAAAAAAGAAGCATTTAAGTATTTGTATGAAATGCATAATTAACTTTATGGTTTCTAGTTTTCTACTATACACTTTGGGAAGTGGTAAGCGCACCCAAAAATTTTTTTACGTCTCATAGACCGAATTTGTATACAAAAGCAAGCTAATCCCCATCGAATCCAAATTTTCTAAGTGGCGAATTGTGTACTCGAATTTGTAGCACGACCTGCAATGTACTACGTACTATGTAACTATGCATAGGACAAGTACATGTTGCTTCCTTTTAGTTGCATAAACATAACTTTGTTCCATTTTTTTTGCTTCATCCTCCATCAGTCGCACCTCATATGTCACAATATTTAACTTTATATCTTTTGCCACCTTGTGGTGCTCACAACTATCTTGTTCTCAAAATTCTTTTTGTAATATATCAAACATCTTTTTAGTGCATATCTTTCACCTTGCTTTTTGACCAGATGTGCATAGATCATCACAGAGATTGTGGTCAATGTTTTGGAGTCTTCATTCAATTCTACAATACGACGATCTCCTAATGGCTTATGATAGTGCTCTACAAAATAACTAATTGAGGTTTGGGAGTTTACATATCCATCAAAATATGCATTCATACTTTCGCTTCTTTGTGTTATTCTCATACCCGCAAAGAATGTTGTCTTAGGAAAGATAGGGGCTCAATAAAATCTCTTTTGGGGCATGATGGATAACCAACTGTAATGACATGAATTTTATTTATAGTGATTTTGAATTATATGCTCTTGTAATAATTATTTGCAAATACAAAGAACAATTGGTATGATATTGTAAAAAAAGAGGTGGTGAAAACAAAGAAAAGATGAGAGGTTTTATGCAAAAGTTTAGGACACGTCTTATGGATTGGAAATTAGTTGATGTGACATTATATTATAACTAAGAGGGTCATTTCTAATGGATTAAGGATGAGGTGGCATGAGGTGGAGGTGAAGTTAGCATGGAGGGAGAAGGGGGGGGTGTCCTAGGAGGTCACATGGAGGTGTCATGAAAGAGAATGAGAAGCCCATAGTTAAAAGGAGGTGGAGAGGGAGCTTATTTAGTTCCCTATTCTTAGATCTACAAAAAGAAAAGAAGAAGAAGAAAGAGATGCAGTAACAAAGACGAGAAGAAAAAGAAAGGGAAAGATAGAGAGGAGCGGTTAGGGAGAAGGAAAAGAAAGAAAGACGAGAAAAGAAGATGAAGTAGCACCAAAGGAAGAAAAATAGAAAAGATGTAGAAGCCAACAACAGAAGGAGAGAGAACTAGAGAAGAGGAAAAAAAGAAAAAAGAAAAAGAGAAATTGAGATTTCTTGAGGTGAACCCTAGCCTTGTTATTTTCTTTATAGGGTCGTAGTTGTGAGACTTCAAACAGTATTTGAAGTTAGAATATAATTAAGATATATAACATTTAAACTCATTGAATTCTATTTAGAGAAAGAAAGAGTTTACGTTTGATCCTTGAATAATTTGGAATTCTATGATGAATGTACACTAAAGAAGTTTGAGAATAGAAATCACAAAATTCCCTGCAAGAACAAAATTATAGAAAAGCCCTTGCAAGTTTAGAAATTACAGAAAACCCCCTACAAGCTCAGAAATAACAGAAAGACCCCTGCAATTCCTGAAATTATAGAAAGGCCCCTATTACAGTTACACTTGTTTTAAAAATTCAGGATACTTCTATAATGAATGCAAAATCATCGAGGATTGTTTTAAGTCATATTGGAGGTCTTAAGTAAAACTAGTGTTAAGAATGCAATTTCTTATTAGATACGCATAAACATATTTATTGAGTTGAAAATTTATATTTATGCATGTTTTTGTATTAGGAAAATCTATAAGAGTTAGAACTAACTCTTGAAGAGCCATGAGGAACTCGGTTGCGAAATATTTGTAAGTGGGTTACATACTCTTTAATTTATGATTTTCTTATCATTTTCTTACAAATACTATATTTTGATGCACAAACCTAGAGTTCATATATTCAGAGTATGTTTGAAGATATTTGATGATCGTTGTAAGGATGAGATGATACTTGTTGAATTAATCATGTATGAATATTTGATTTTGCTATTGTCGGCTATACATGACAAGCAGGTTTTACCAAATGATATTTGAATCATATTGATGCATATATTGTATTGTACATTGGCTAATGATGTACACCAAGAAATTAAGTACGTCACAGGTCTATTAAGGGAGTTGAGTGTTATGACAGATATATCGCCGCTGTAGGCATTCCAGGCCAGACAGATCACCGATGTAGGCGGTCTGGTTGAGATATGACGTAAAAGGCAGAACGCCGTGGTAGGCAGCTTTTCTAGGTAGATCACCGATGGAGATAGTCTAGTTGTCAAGATAGGGTGTGACGTTGCCTAATTTCTATGCATTTAAATTATTATAAGAATGATGCATATTTATCATAAACTCATTTCGACTATATTTCGCTGTGGTTTTATTTACATAAATTATTGAATATACTTACTGAGCACGTGGAAAGCTCACCCTAACTATAAACAATATTTCAAATGAGTGTGGCTTGACAAATAAATCCCATTGTGCTTCCAGGATGTGAGCCAGACTGTTGGTTGGACACTTACATACGATGATTCATATATTGTAAGTTTGGATTTAGAAAATAAAGTTTTTATAAGTTATATCTGGAAACATATGTTAGTTGAGTATATTGGAGTTAGGCTTCACAAGTCCTCTTGATAAGAGGACGTGGCCGGCCGTCATGCACCTTGATTTTATTATTATTTTCATTAATATTTGTATTAGTTCGGCGCATGACACCAACTTTTATTGTCCGAATTATATTTCTCCTTCATATTGTTCCATCGCTCCTCAAATTTCTTTATTGTACTATCTTCTTCCATGTGTTATAATCATCCCAAACACTCTCATAATCCTGATGCAACTTTTGAAGATGGACTAGTTCTTGCTTGTGAAGATGCCATTTGTAAAATCGATGCTAACTTTCTGAAATAACAATTTGAACTACATTGCATATAGCCAAGTTGCCACGCGCCGAGGCTAATAAGGCGAAAGCATCTTTACGATACATGCTATAGCTAATGCGAGCGCAAGACCTGAAAGTGATGCGAGGCGCACACCGCACACATAATTTTTTAAAATATATAATCAAGCACAAAAGAACATGTTTAAGAATTCATATAAAAAATATGTCTGGATAAATAATATATTACTACAAAATCACAATGTAAGGTCTTAATTTTTAATGCTAACACCCACATAATAGCAAAATTCATAAATTTTCAAATCAAATGTCTGATGAAGACTAATATCCAAGCAAAGGATTAATTATGGTCCTCAAAAGACCACTAAAAAGGTCTAATGGATTTATTTTGCTTTTTGGGATATGGATATTCGAATATAAAGATTCGATTGAAATGTTAACAAACAAAACTATATGAGGGTATGTACTACATGCACCCTGCGCAAAGTTAGGATGTATGCGAGGCGTAAAAGGTGCTGCTGCATTGGATGTGGGGCGCTTCGCCACTGCCCCGCATCACAAGGCGCATGAGGCGCGCGCCTTTGAAAACACTGCATATAGCTCCATCTTGATTTGTGATTATTGCAGTAGATGCTATCTCTGACATACATCTCAACCATTCTCTAAAGAGCCATAGAAAAGTCTCTTTTTCATCAGCTAGTAGTGCACATCCAAACAATATTGATTGCTGATGATCGTTTACTCTAGTAAATGAATCAAAAGGAAGTTTTAAATTATTTATTCTATAAGTGACATAAAAAACAAGAACATTGCTAAATTTCATACATGATGCTCTCGACCATCCATCAGCCCAGAAATCACTTCTAAAAGTGAGATCATCATCTAATTGTATAGCAAAATAAAAGTTAGGATCCAAGGCTTGCTTGTTTTGGAAAGTTTATAATTGCATGGGCTTCTCTTCCGAAATTACTCTTTTTTGTGTTCCTGAGACCATGACATTGTTGAGAAGTAATCTTCTCTGAATGACCTCCACTGATTGCATTCACAACCTTCGAAATTGTAGAAGGTTGCAACCCTTGATCGTTTAGATTATGCATAAGATTTTGGACCAGAGTTGGTTACTGCTATTCCTATGAGAACGATGCTTCATCACTTTATCTGGACTACTTATTTTATGCTTTGAATGATCGTCGTTGAATTGTTTGACAATCCATGTGTTCTCTCTCCTACAAATCACCATTCGAGCCTTATAATCGACTCTTGTATCAGTCCTAAGAACAATTACTTTTCCTGACTACCTCTTATCATTTACATCTTTATAGCCTTGCTTGTTACAAACAAATAATTTTCGGATGATTTTTTCTTTGTTCTTAGACCTATCAACATCGCTTTTTCAGATGCCAAATCCTCTCTTCTTTGCATAGTTGTTGTAGCTCACATAAGCTTCATCCTCAGTAGAGAACTCCATCCTAATATACGGTTGTTGAAAGATATTATTTTTATCTTCTAGATTAATATCTTTTTGAATGTCCTGGGGCTCTGCAGTTGCATCCCTTTCCTCATTAACATACTCATTAACGTGGCAGATGCTTTCACTAATAATATTTTCCAACAATCCGGCAGCAACCTTAATATCCATTTATCACATGCAAGATTTTATGCATTAGTAACAAATAAATACATATTTCTTGATCAATTAGTTCCAAAAAAAAATTGAGTGAGTTCTGGTTGCAGAAGTTAGCTTATTGTAATAAGTTAATCTTTTCCTTTGACTTCAATTATGCCTTCCTCCTAAAGCTTTAGTCCGAGATCAAACTTTAATTCTAGTTAAAATTTTAATGATAAAAAGTTCAACCATATATGTGGATGTAGTTTTCTTTAGTTAAAGTCAGTAACTTAAGAAAATTAAGTAACCAATTAAAAGATCATATGCAAAGTTGCAAACCAATCGATAATTCTAGCATAAGAAAATATCCTATGATCTTAAATAAGTGTATAAAAACAACTCAATCTCAAATTCATATATGAAAATGGTAAATTATGGCAGATACACCACAAGCGATATCTAGTAAACTATGTTAAAAGATATATATCATGATAGAGATATGCTTGATCATATTGGGATTGTTATACAAACTAAATATAGCAAAAACAACTCACATAAAAAAATAGAAACAAAAAATATTGCTTAAAAATCAAACTTTGAGCAATGTAACTTTGATAAAATATCATACCTAACTTTATGTGTGCTATAGGGATCCACGACAACAAACACAAGATTAAGCCTTGTTTGATTGCGGACGTGAGAAAAAAAGGTTGAAGAGGGTGGTTTATAATTTTTTTTTATCTTTTCTATTGATTGGTGGAAGGAGAGAAGGAAGTAACCTAGCGTCGGGTTGATTTTTCTCTGGAAGGGATGAAAGAGGAAGGTAAAGAGTCAGCAATTTTGTTTTCTTGGGGATGAGTCGTGGTCCCCACTTGAACAAAGTAGCGATGCTCTTTCGAGATTTGCTTCCTATGAAAAGCAGTATGTATAAGAGGTTTTTTGTAAAACTAACTTGATAGATCTTAAGTGAGGAATTGGATGAATGACACATCAGTATCACTCCATCCTTTTGGCTAGTGTTTTCTGGGTTGATGGAGGGTCGAGAAAATTATATATGAAATTTGGTGACGTTCTTATTTTTGATGTGACTTACAAGACATAATTTAAAATCTCATGTTGCTCCGTTTACTAGAGTAAACCATCATCAACCATCAATATTGTTTGGATGTGCACTACTAGCTGGTGAAAAAGATGTATGTCAGGAGTAGCACCTAATGCAATCAGCCTGAATCAAGATGGAGTTATTGCAAAGCAGTTCAAATTATTTTCCAGAAAGTCATCATTGATTTTTCGAATGACATCATTCTTCACAAGTATGAATTAGTGCATCTCTAAATGTTGCATCGAGATCATGAAAGTATTCAGAAGGATTATTACACATGGAAGAAAAGTAGTATAGTAGAGAAATTTGAGGAGCGATGGAAGAACATGAAGGAGAAATATAATGTAAATAACAAAAGTTGGTTATCGATCACGTGCCAAAAGGAATTTCATTTGGCTCCTATAGTTTTTAAGAGAACATTACTTGTAGATATGAGAACTACACAAAGAAGTGAAAGTATGAACGCATATTTTAATGGATATGTAAACTCCTAAGCCTCAATTAGTTATTTTGTTGAGCAATATGATAAGGCATTAGGAGATTGTCGTGCTGCAGAATTGGATGAAGACTTTAGAACATTGACCACAATCTCCATGATGATCTCTGCATATCCAGTTGAAAAGCAATGTACAAAATGTTACACTAGAAATATGTTTGATATATTTCAAAATGAATTTCGAGAACACGATAGTTGTGAGCATCACAAGGTGGCAAAAGATATAAAATTGAATATTGTGATATATGAGGTGCGACCGATAGAGGATGAAGCACAAAAAATAAGGAAGTTTTTTATGCAACTAAAGAGGAGGCAACATGTACTTGTCCTATGTTTGAGTCTACGGAGATTCTATGCAAACATATACTACATATTATGGTAATAAAGAAACAAACTCGCATTATTCCTGATCATTATATATTGAAGCGATGGACAATGGATGCAAAACATCATAACTTCAAGAAGAATAGTGATGCAAGTGTAAGAAACAACAATAAAGACCAAATCTCTATTTTAATTTCATTGAAGCTTAAAGCAAAGATTAACAAAGTTTTGAAAGAAACAAGAGGTTCACATGAATTCATATGACGTTTTATGAGATTGTTTTAGACTTCTTGATACAAATCGAGAATAAAAGGTATAAACAAATTGAAGAATGTGAAAATGCAAGTCAAAATGAATGTACAACACTACAATCGTGGACTGCAGAGGATACACAATGAATCACTATCTGTGATCCGGGTTGACCAACAAAGACTAAGCGTCGTGGAGGTCGGCCAACAAAAGATAAAAGAATTTAAGATGGCTTTGAGATAGCAACACAAATGAAATAGAAATAGAAGCGACGGTGTCAAAATTGTTTTGAATATGGTCATTATAGAAATACTTGCACCAAAACTCGGAATTGACTTGCTCTAATGAGATGTATAATATTCTTCATGTCTAGTTAAAAATTCTATTACATTTTATTGTGCATATTAAATTGTCAATCAATTTTTACAGGTCAAGAGCTTTAACATTCATGTTTGATCCTTGCTTCATGTGGTTACGATGAAGCAAAACCTACAAATTGAGGCATTATTAGCAGTTCATCCTTGTTGACACATTTCCTTGTTGGCACTTTATCACAAACCTATTGTTGCTAGCATATTATTTTGTTGGTTGCTAGTGGATGCTCCTACTAGATGCTTTGTGCCCCTAGCATTATTAAACAATTGCATTGACACTATTTCATGTCATGTAATTGCTTTGACAATTTACTTATGCTACTTCAATGTTGAACTTATCGGCACTACGGTGGAGTTCAACTTATCTTGCCTCTTGATTATTTGTTTCACTAAGATTCATTAAGTTTAATTTTGTGATATGTTTTCAGTAAATTTCTAGAATACTGGTGTATTTGTTATTTATATTTTGAAAATTTAGTATGTTTTTTTATTCATATTTGTTATTTCATATTTAAGACTTTTATTCATTGATCCTAGTTTGCGCACCTATGAGATTGTTACTCTATTAATTCTCTGGCAGTAGCAATCACGAGGTTACTTGTATCTATTTCAAAGAGGTGAAATAGTACTCAGTAGCAGTTTTGAGGTCAATGAGTAAAACTGATTCAAATAGAACACATGAGAAAGCAGTAAACTTGTATTCTATGACATAGAATAGGAGAAATTTTTAAAATAGACCCATTCACAATTTTATTCCCCAAAATCGACTCATTTCAAATTTATTACAAAAATCAACCTAGTTTCGACCACGTCAGCATGCGAGCTGAAACTGGGTTGATTTTTAAAAAAATACTTCTTTTTAATTAGTCGGGGTTGCCAACCCCGACTAATGAGATGCTAGTTTAATTACACGGGTTAGTAGTGGGGGCTGAAACTGCAGTTCAAAATAGTCACGGTTGCCAACCCGGCTATTTAGAAGGTTAATTAACTAGGTTATTAATTAGTCGGGGTTGACAACCCCGACTAATTAGAAAGAAATCTTTTGACCTGATTCAAACTGGATCGATTTTTGTGAATATGTTTGAAATGGGTTGATTTTGGTGAATTAAGTTATAAATGGATCTGTATTGAAAATTTCTCCCATAGAATATCATGTTTTCTATGACATACAGTATTGACAAACATGAAGACATGAACTCACCCATAACCAGGATATGTATTTTGAAACATTTGAATGAAAATTAACAAAACTTCGGTAAAAACTATATTATTTCAAAGTCTATTTTTCTATACTTCACATAGCAATATAAACAGAAACAATAACATATGATCTTTTTATCTACATGACATATCGAGGCATTTGATATATTTCCAAACCCCATTCTTGTAGCACAACTTAGAGTCTGGCATATCACAGTTGCATTGTTCATATTTCACTGTCAGAGATCTAACTAGTTACAAAAAGATAAAACATACAAGACTATAAGTTAGACGCTATATTTAAAAAACTTGAGCTTCTCCATTGTTTGGGGACGACGATCTTAACCATGATGATGCCGGAGGTGGAGTTGACGACGAACCATAGTAGCCGAGCAGAAGCGTCCGATTTGGTAAAGCCGGCGTGTTGATATTGCCCTTGAGCATCTTGACCGTGTCGAGTATCGTTGCCTCATTGCAGTCTTTACATGAGCACACAATATCCCACTCCGGCACCCGCCATTGAGCATCAACACCAAAGGCACAAAGATGTGATCATCGAGGCTTCAATTCGGCATGTAATCATATACAAGGATACCCATATTTCTTATATATAGTAAAACTAGAATAAACTTAAGTGGATTGAGGGCTCTATCCACCAACTTCTTTATCCGTTGGATTTGCTTTGAGATTTGTTTTGGTGTGATATACAAATCAAGGCTATTTTCGAGATGCGTGTCTTAAATGTGTCACACACTAGAACGAATCTCAAAGCAAAATAAAGAGATATAAAGTTGGTGGATAGAGCCCTCGATCCACTGAAGTACATTTTTTATCTACCATCAAATCATCATTATTGCCTTACGCTGAGAATGTTAGTGCAGTTTAACGGTCTCATGGTTGATTCTGCTATCTTCTATGTTCACATGAGTTGTGTGAATTATTCAGTCGTGTGCATTATGCCTTTTTAGTTTATACAATGTTCCCTCCAAGCCTCGTAAGCTTGACATTGTTCATACTTACTGTCAATTCTTATCCTTCCTCTGAGTAACTTTTCTTTTAAAGTGCTAATCCAAGTTCTTGTCAATAGTTTTACTTTGAAGGTCAACCATGTGTGCTTTTTGTTCTGGCAGGGACATTAAAGGAGCAAATTTGCTTGTTGATATTAACGGTGTTGTAAAGCTTGCAGACTTTGGGATGGCAAAACATGTGAGTCTGACTCTTTTGTGTCAACGATTTCCAGCAATGCTTCTCTACTCGAGTTACTTCTTTGTTATGTTTCAATGGTCTATTAGTTGGTGTAAGATTCTATTGGTATTATGTACTCATTGATTCACTTATAGTATATACTATTTAAAAAAGTCAGCCCAGTTTGGTATTGCTTACTTTTGTGACCTAACACTAGTTGTGAACAAAAAAGTTTCGTATAATTTATATACTAGGAAAATGCTGTACGAGAACGAATAAAATTATGTTATGCATGCTTCTCAGAAAATATATGAAAACACTAAAAGCTTATTAAATATATCAGAGAAAAGTTGCATGCTATATAGACTGTACTTTATAGACTGGATGATTATTTTTTCTATCTAAAAGATTTATTGCACCAGTTTTAATTACACTCGACCCAATAAAATTTGCTAAGGTAATACAAATTTCTTGCATATTGTAGTCTATTTCTCTGTTTGCACTTTAAAATGCAAGCATGGAAGGAATTCTCTCTGATGCAACAAACATAACATAAAATTCTGTTTGAAATAATTCAAAAATTTGTGAAACTAAAAATTTAGACAAAGAACTAAAATAATGAAATAATGATGAAGACACACTTTATACAAACCTTAATCCTTGAATGATTCTTTAGGAACCAGAAAATGCTTTCTTATAATAAAATTGGCTATTTGCTTTTAAGAGTATTTCTGGTCCTGTTTGTAACATTTTCACATCTTGTGGCCCTGTCCGAAAAAGAGAGAACTGCCTCTTTCCAAGGAAGACTTCCTGATTTTGCATTGTTTCTATTTATGATTTGGTACATATCAGTGTAGCCTTTATTATGTCTTCTTATTTATCAAATTCTCTCTCGAGGAAGTACTCATCTCCAAGATATTTGCTTAAAGCTGTGGTGTTCTCCGCATCTATTGGCTTAGTTAAGTGAGGCTTAAACAATTAGTTGTGTGAGAGATTTACTGTACGTGCTACTCAGTAAAGTATTAGAGTTCAGCCAAATAATTTTACTTTGAGGTTGATGAAAAAGTTGGGGGTTAATTTTTCTTATCCCCAAAGTTTGGGTTTGGGCCGGATGGGATCTTATACTGTGCAACTTTTGAGTTTCGTTACTGCTTGTTTGTTGATTTTAGTAACATTAGGTAATTAATTTCATTGCAGTCAAAAGAGGTTGTTCTTTTTTTTTTTTTTTGAAATTTTGTGAATATATCCTGCATTGAACTGATGTGAAATTTCTAATTAGTTGAGCGGAGCGGCTGGTGCTCTTTCATTGAAGGGAACTCCATATTGGATGGCTCCTGAGGTAATATTTGTTGTCTGTCTCTGTCTACTGCTTGTGCTGTTAGGAGATCGAAGCTTCATGCTTTTCCTTGTTTGACATTTCCTCTTATTGGAACATTCGAGTGGCTAGTGGCAGCTGTTATTGAATTAGAATTTAGCTTGAACATCTTCTATGTACTTAATACTTCTCTATCTTCTTTTTTTTTTTTTTTTTTTTTTTTGCGTACAGATGATCAATACGCCTATTAAGTTTTAAGCAGTTGAATCCAATTGCGAGAAATCTGGGTCCATATTCCCCTACAAACGCGCGCGAGCGCGCACACAGAGAAATGACTAGCAAAAAAAAAACACACACACACACACACACAAATGACTAGCAAAACATACACATGGGCGCGAGCGCGCACACACACTGTCTCTCACTATATGGGACTAAGGGAAGTTAAGCATATCCAAAGGAAAGCTGATTGACAAGGTATCACTATTCATAGGCAAATGAGTTTTTTTTAATTACCTTCAGATGTCCTAAAAATATATATCAGTTTAAAAAGAACAAAGCAGAATGTTCCCATGTCAAGTTACTGTGTCAATTCAGTACGGTAGTGCTTCTAATATTTCCTCTCATTGCCTGTAATCATTTCCAGAAATCATTTTTTCATACCTTAAAGAATCACATATGTTCCCTTCACAAATTTTTACCTTGTTTTGCATGTTTATCTTAGCGTACATAACTCTCCTGCTACCCTTCATGAGCTTTGCACCTGCTCCTATGGATCAAGAGAAGATGCCAACGTAGGGAATCTGTGCCCGAGGATTTTTTTTGGTGGCAGGGGTGGGGGGGGGGGGGGGGGGCGGTAATAAGTAATAATTTGGAAGTAGAGAAATTCGGAGAATCAAAATATAAGAGTATAAACTATAAACTATAAAGATAGGGAATCACACACTTACAAAGGTAAATTATGGAATCACACACTTAAGAAGATAATGAAAGAAGAAATCACACCCTCAATCAAATAGTTCATGAATTTTCCATCGACTAACATAGCACCAATTCTAGTTACGTCGAATTCTTTTATAAGGGACTCAAATCTCAACTACCTAACTACTAGATAAAGTCAAATAATTCAAATCTCAACCAACTAATGAGAACTAACCGGATCAAAATTTCTATCTATTCCCATCTTATCTAAAAGATAACAATAACATCTAAACGATAAAAAAATGAAAACTAACCAATACAGCAAATATAAAATAATTTAAAAAAATTAACCAAATATAAGCCCATTAACTATGTTGCGTGGGTACTTCTATCATGAAGCCGTACCCGTACCCATATCTGGCATGTCCCATACTCATACAGGTGTCCGACACTTCTTGGACACTCCTTAAATATATGCATACATTTATTCAGATGTGTACTCAGTTACACAATACATGTTTTAATTTAAAAAACCCGTGATACACTTCTTGGACATATCCTACACTTTACATCCACTTTTGAAACTTGTTGGATAAGGGCTGGGTTTGTTTTTCCCATATTTAGTTAAAAACTATGATTTCAAGGGTTGTTTGCGTATCTAGCTCTGAATTATGATTTCAGCTCAAATGTTTTAGTTGTGTCTTACATTTTACAAATTTGTCGTGCCTTGCACCCGCACCCGTACCGTATGTGAGACTGCCGCATCATAGGGCTCCGTCCCCAGCTTCCATCATCGTCCCCAATCATTTGACCATTATGCTTGTATCCTGTGGCCTTGATTCTCTTTTCTTTTGCTTCTTGGGTTGTGGGAATGCCCATTAAAAAAAACTGAGCGTGAGAGCCAAATGAATCGAAATTGAAGATATTGAACTACTAAAAAATAAGGCAGTCCCTAATGCTAAGGTATCCATGCAAATTAGCCTATTACTAATAACTATCTAAATTGACGATATTAAACTACTAAAAGATAAGGTTTCGGTTCATATTCTCTATCTCCATATTCATCAACTTCAAAACTGAAATGACGTTCTCCCTCAAACTTCATGTCGAGTTTCTAAAATGAAACATAGTGCAAATAATGAAATGATCATTCTGCCTTTTTTCAATGGAACATAATGAAAATACTTGACTTCAAACTATACTTGGGTTAGACCCATAGTATGTCGAAGGTGGCTGGCAAGGATGATCTTAGATCATGATTGATGAGGAACTTAATGGTGGGAACTGCGATGTGATGCTGGTATCGTCTGGTCTTGAGGCTTTCATCAAGGGGGATGTTGAGAACTACATGGACAAAAAGAAATTTATTTTTTGAAACATGTGCTTCAGTATCTTAATATTAATGCATGGATCTAAAGTTTTTCTAAAACCAAATATGGGAATGATTTGGTCAGAAGAGAATTTGGAGAATTCTAAAAGCAGTTAAAGTAGGCATTCGGCATCATTTAGATTCCTAATTCTAGCTACATCAATTTCCTTTGTAAGAGACTCCTATCTGAAGAAACTAATTAGTAGATAGAGTCTAATAACTAAAAGCTCAACTTACTAGTGAGAGTTAATCAAATCTCTAACTATTCTCATTTAGCAAAATGTGTGCGTGTGTTGTGTGTGTGTGTGTGGGGCTCTTTTGGGTTTTGGGGGACGGGGGTTGTTGTGTGAGCTGGTGGAGTCCAAGGTTGTGATTATTTTCTTTTGGAAACTGGTTACTGACTATATCCTTGCCTTTGATTGGGCTTTCTCAAGATCATGAATGAGATACTTCTGTAATCTAGTAATACACCTACAGTTGAATTGGCACAACTCCATTTTCTATGCTGGTACACACATAAGGATGTTGGATATTAGCTGCTAACCTTATTTAGAAAAATAGATGGAATAGTGAGGTCCACCTTCTTCAATGTGACTAGCAGGGCAGGCTTCACCAATAATCTATTTCTTAATACTTTGAATGACTTGTTATGTCACACCCATTATTTCACACACACACACACCCCCTCTTACTGGATAAGAGCTGTCACCTCTTTTAGGAAATAAGCTGCAAAGAGATAGAAGTAGTGAGATCCTCCTGCTCTGATGTGACAAGCAATGTGAGTATGACAATTCCTCTATCTCTTGGCAGCTCATTTCATAAAATGACATGTCATCTCATGCCGATTGTTTCATATGATAAATTGTGTGAGCATTATTAACTTTTCGTGTTTTGTGCTTAACATCTTAGCATCCTTTCAATTCTTGTATTAATGTTTTCTTACATGCAGGTTGTCCAGGCTACTATGAATAAAGATGTGGGTTATGATTATGCTGTTGATATTTGGAGTTTGGGATGTACAATTATTGAAATGTTCACTGGGAAGCATCCTTGGAGTGGACTAGAAGGGGTAATAAACATTCAAGAGTTCTCCTTGCACAAACTTATGAAAACAAAAAACTAAAATTTCCCCTATAGCATCAGCTGGTACATTCATACAAATTTATGTCGGGGATATCGGATATGAGGTGCCAACTCATTTCGCAAAATGAGCTATCAAGAGTTAGACTGATGAGGTCCACCTGATCTGATGTGATAATGTGGTGGGCCTCACCACATGTCCATGTCTTAGTAGCTCATTTAGCAAAATGAGCTGCCACAACCTACCCATTGATTTCATTTATGTATTTTTCTTGGAAGTTTGTTACATTTCGGACAAGAACATGCTATTGTAGCAAAAAATTGTGCCTGTCATGAAATGCTATTAAGGGAACCACTATTCCTCCATTCTGCATTCTACCTATGTTAATTAGCGCTTAAATACCTTATAGTTTCTACTACTTTGCACATATATACCTTTACTAGTTTTTGGCAGCACTGATACACCCTGAAATTTCTGAAATTTTCACTTTAATACCTTGTATTATGCAAACGTGAGAATACTACCCCGAACATTCTCATATGACACTCACACTCTAATTTTAGAGCTTTTTAACTCTCAGTGTTTGTTGAATTAATGTTAAATATACCATAATTCTATTTTAAACCTGCCCTAATTATATTTTAAAAAGAAGTATTCTGGGTCTAATAGTAAATTCAGTAAACATTGGGGGCTAAAATGTTTTAAAATTTTCGTTTTGGGTCACATGAGAATATTTAGGGAATATTCTCACGTTTGCATAATAGTAAGGTATTAAAGTGCAATTTTTAGAATTACACGATATGTAAGTGCTGCCAACAACAAGTGAGAGTATATCAGTGGAAAGTAGGGGAAACTACTATGGTTTTTAAGTGCTAGATAATGACATTAAGTTTCTTCATCTTGATAATCTGAAATTGTTTGCTCTTAATGCATACAGGCGGCAGCAATGTTTAAAGTCCTTCATAAAGACCCACCAATACCAGATACATTGTCGTCTGAGGGCAAGGATTTTCTGAGACGATGCTTCTGTAGAAATCCAGCAGATAGGCCAACAGCAACAATGTTGCTGGATCACCCTTTTATTCGAAACTCACAGCACCACAAAATTCATGGGTCTATTCAGGACTTTGCAGGGATCAAAATTAATGTAGTTCTAGTTTCTCTCCTTTCACTTTATGATCTCGGATGCCTTAAAGTACTAAATACCCTATTGTATCTCATTACAGGAGAACACATATAGCCCTAGGGACAGGACAAAAGCCAAAAGTGAAACAAATATTAAAGGGAAACAATTAGCTAATGAGTAAGTTATTAGGCTTTGCTTCATGTTATTTATGGAGACTTTCTATAATCCAATCTCATCTTTAGTTGTGTTTTCTTTACAGTGAGGCTGCCCGCTCTCTAGAAACTTCTGAATCTGCATCATCACGGATATCTCCCCAATCCATGCCTGAGGGTGTCCGGAACTTTTTTGCACATGCAAATCATGTTTTTCTAAGTCCTTCAGGCTCATCTAATGTATCAAATGGGGTGCCTTTAATTGTTGGACACAATCAGCTCTATGCATTACCGAAGCCCAACAGGAAGGAAATTTTGGATCTCTTCTGATATTGGTTTGCTAGATTCTTTTTCTGATTGCTGGATTCATCTGGACAAACTACAGAATCAGAGGACTAACAGCTGGTCTTTTGGGTGCTCGAGTTGTAGATTATGTTGTTTTCCCCCTCTTTTTACCTTCCTTTGATTAATAGGAGCTAGTTTTGTGCATATAACCACGATAATACACACTACAGGATGTGTTGTAAATGTTTTGCCTGAGCAGTGTACAGATTAAAAACGGTCAATTGGTTTATGGTTTGTATCGCTCCAGACGCGGAATATAGAGCAGCTTGTGGTTGTATATTGGTGATGATGTAGATTTCATGAGGGGTGAAGTTCTCTTTTGGGCTTCATCGATGACTTTGTGTTAGAAATTATACATTGTAGCTGTCAAAATTCATCATATATAATATATATTTTAAGCTCTTTTGTTGATTCTTTTGCCTGGCTGTCTGTACTTTTTGTTGTCTTTCTCATAACTATTTTCTTGTATATGGCTTCCATCACTTGGATGGAGAAATTTTTGATGTAGACCTTTTTAAAATTTTAATTAACAAAATCAACTGCATTGTTTTTTAATTAGCAAAACCCATCATTTTTCACTCACGTCAGCACGGCTAGTTGAAAATGGTCGGTTTTCCTAAATACAGTTTTTTTAAAAACACGTAAAGTACTAGCCCCGTATAATTAGCATTAGCTAATTACTTAATAATCCAATTTTGTTTAAAAAAATAAGGGAGTGCTAGTCCTGTGTTTTCTACGAAGACATGTCAATCAGCTGATAGAAAACACGGGACTGCTAGTCGTGTGTGTTTTTGTTTTCTGTTTACACTCCCTTGTGTATCAAATCCATGTGTACAACTTCCTCATACAGCAAACAAGTGTTAAGCCCGTGCTTGCACGGGTGGAATTTTTTTTTTGACTAAATTTAAGTGAGGGATAAATTTGAGAAATTAAAATAATTTGGAGGAAAATTTACAATTATCATGACTTGCAGGTAAATTTAAAAATGCATACAATTTGGGGCCTATGTATAGAAAAAATTCAAAACTCAAATATGGAAAAATTTCAGTAAATCCCAAATCAGTTTTGGTATTTAGAACTAAATCTCCAATATCTTTGAAACTCTGAATAGGCCCTAATATCTTTTAGCAAAAATCCTCAAAATTAACATCATTAGTTTATGCACAGTTAAATGACCAAAATACCCCCCAATACATTTTGGAGGAAATTCCAATAAGTTTTATGCTTTGTCACTTAATCCCCAATAACTTCTCAAGTAAAACTTCTAATAATGGATGTTTATAATTTTTAAAAATTTTTGAGAGGTTTGTTTGTAATATTTAGATTTTTATGTGGTTGTTTATAATTTTTAAAATTTTAAAGGGGTGTGTTTGTAAATTTAAATTTTTGGGGTTGCTTGTAACTTTTAAAATTTTAGGTTTTTGGGTTCTTTGTATTTTTTAAATTTAAATGGTCTATTTGCAAATTATTTATTTTTTAGTGACTATTTACAATTTCGATTTTTATTATGTTATTTGTCATTTGTTATTTTTATGGGTTTTGTAATTCTCATATTTTGGTGTTAGTTTGACTTTTCAATTTTGGTGATCGTTTGTAATTTTAGAGTTTTTCAGGGGTGTTTGTAGTTTTTATTTTTTCTAAGAGTTCTTTGTAATTTATAAATTTTTGAGGGTCATGATAATTTTAGAATTTTTAGAGTCTTTTGCAATATTTACATATTTAGGGTTTTGTTTTAATTTCAGATTTTCTAGGGGCTATATATAATTTTTAAATTTGCAAGGGTTTGTTTGTGATATCCTAATTTGTTCGGAGTTTTCTATAATTTTAGTAATTCAAAGGAAATTGTTTGTATCCTTCAAATTTTTCTAATTATTGTTTGTGATTTTAGATTTTTAGGAAGCTATTTGTAATTTTTATATTTTTAATAATTATTTATTATTTTATGGGTTAACTTGCAAATACAAATGATTTGAGGGGTATATAATGGTCTTGAGGGTTAATTTTGTCAATAAAAAATATAAGATAACCCCATTTATGGAGGTTAAATGTAAAAAATTAAACATTTTGGGGGTTTTCGTGAGTTTTAAATTTTTGGGGGTTTAGTGCTAAATCCACAAAGATATGAGCGGTTTATTGAATTCACTCTTTAAAAATTAAGAAGGGCTCTATGATAATTTTTTGAATTTTTAATTATAAATTGTTATGACTTGATCGAATTAACAAAGATTTGATTATTAGAGTTTTCTAATTTTTATGGGTAAAATTTTCTAATTATGAACATGAATAGTTTTAATTTGATAAAAATTCTTTGGAAGATGGAATTAGTTGTACACATGTCATTTTCTAATAGGATAGAGGGATATATATATATATATATATATATATATATATATATATATATATATATATATATATATATATATATTTTTTATTAGGGATTTAACACTTGGCGTTTTTGTACACATGGCATTTTATGGTGCATTTAGGGAAAGTTTACCAATTTCTTTACTATATAAAGGAGGATATATCAAACCCTGTTTCATCAAATATATCATCCCTGTGTAAACCCAATACCACACAAATCCCTGTACACATCCCCACAATTTATAGAATACAAGTACATAATACCACAACACATAATCCTCAAATCAAAGTCAAACATATCAGGTCGATTCATTTATGAATAAACTAAAATGACAACATAAATAGAGTCGATACAAGGTCCACAAATCTAACACATACATCCTAGAAGTCTTCCATAAATAATGTTACGCATACTATTACCATTGAGATCATAACCTCCATCTTACCCTTCAAAAGATACTAATTAGTAATGCCTTCTCAATAATAATGACATCTATTTTGTGAAACAAACATTTGAATCAATTCCCACCCCGAACTCCCTGAAAAGAAAATGCACCTTCCAAATCCCATAAAATTCGTGTAGTCGCGGACGGTGATGAAATTATTCTGCAAAAAAAGATCCCGAATGAAGTATTCATCTTTGAAATGATGAGATAGCGGCAGATCTAAACAGCAACAACTCTTAACTTAGGGAGCGTTTTGCAGCTGAAGGGTTTTTGGCATTTCTGTTATTTTTTCCCCCGGGGAAAAAAAAAGAGTCAAACAAACGCATTTGGAAGGGTGGTGTTTTTTTGCACTTAAATACCCTATAGTTTCCCCTATATTGTATGTATATACCGTGACTTGTTTCTGGCAGCACTTATTATTATACCCCTAAAGTTTTTAAAACTTTCACTTATACACCCTCACTTGTTGGCAGCATTTATATACCTTAAAAAATTTCAAACTTGCACTTAAATACTTTAAAGTTTTTTTTAAATAGACAATTAAGCACCAAAGTTGTTAAAACTTGCACTTAGATACCCTCAACTTTGTATAACTAAGGACAGTTAAGTGCAAGTTTTAAAATTTTAGGATATTTAAGTGCATATTTTTGAAACTTTAGGGTATATAAGTGCTCCCAAAATAAGTGAGTATTTAAGTGCACATTTTAAAACTTTAGGATACATAAGTGGTAACCAAAACAAGTGATTTTTTCAAACTTACACTTAAACACTCTAATTTTTTAAACAGACAGTTAACTACCCTAAATTTGTTAAAACTTGCACTTAGATACCCTCAAGTTTGCATAATTGAGGGTAATTTAGTGTACGTTTTAAAAAATAAGTGAGAGTATTTAAGTGCGCATTTGTAATACTTTAGGATACATAAGTGGTGACCAAAACAAGTGTGAGCATGTAAGTGCCAAGTAGGGGAAACTACAGGGTATTCAAGTGCAATTAAGCCTTTTGTTTTCTTTTGGGCTCAAACACGGATGGCCCAAAAACAAGTGTTCAGAGTTATATAGCGTGGTCGTTTCCCGACCCTCCTCTCTCCGCCAGGAGCTCTCCGATCAAGGTATTCAGCTCGATTCTCTCCCTCTCACTCACTGGGCTTTTTTCTCACTCCTTTCTCCTCTTTTCACGAATTTATTGTAAAAAAATTTTGCCCTAATTTGTATGTTTTCATTATATTTTTTGCCTTAATTTGTGTCAATTTCATTTTTGCCCTAAGTTTTCTCCTCCCCTCACATCCTGCTCCATTTTACACTTTTTTTTTCATTGCAATTTCTTTTTTCTAATCTTATCCTAAATGTGTCAAATTAATCATTTTTGCTATCATATTCAATACGTTTTAAACTTACCCAAATAAGAATTGATTTTACAAAGTAAATGAATGTCAAGAGATGAAACTGACCTCATAGACGATTCGAGCCTGGTAACAACGAATGAATAATAATTTTTTTTTTTTTGACCTTTTAGGATATTAATTGTAGCCTTAGGAATCATGATGGGCTCACTAAGTTGTTGCATGCACTTTTTGTGATGGTAAATGAGAGACCCTTTAACTATGATTATGGCTCTTTGAACATGCAAGGCAAAACATGGTTACTATCAATGTGAATATGTGGTTAAGCATGATTACTGTCCTGTTTATTATGCCTCTTTGTTTACTATGACAAAGTTTGTTGAGTTATTTTATGATGCCTCCTTGGTTGTTGTGGTGAATGTAATAGATGTCAAGTGCAAGTCACGATGTTGATGAAGTGGCGGAGATTTCCCCTTCACAAGGGGCAGTAACTTGGCCTGAGAAGACGCAGCTTTATTTCATAGATTTGATGGAGGAAGAAGCGAAAAAGGGTAATAGGCATACAACTACCTTTACTAGAGCGGCTTGGAAATTCATGGAAGATGAGTTGAAAAAGAAGACAGGGAGAGAATACACTCATGATCAATTAAAAAATAAATTTAATCAATTAAGACAAAGGTGGAGAAATTTGAAAAGTCTTTTGACGGATACGACAGTTGAATATAATGCAAACACTGGTCAATTATCTGCGACGTAGGATGTGTGGAATAAGTTATATGCGGTAATACTTGATGATTCATTACAATTTTTATTAGATGCCTTATGCGAGTTTGAATTCATTATTTCTTTTCTTTTGCATAGACGCACAGGTATGCAAGATACTTTAGAAGGAAAGGGTGCAAAGGTTATGACAAATTGTGCGTCATTTTTGGTGATACAACTGCTATTGGTGATAATCCTCATCCATTTACCAGAAGCCCTATCATTAGTGAGAATGATAAAGAAAAAGAGAAAGATGAGGAGGTAGAGTCATCTCAAGCTAAGAAAAAAGCAAAAGTGGCGGACAAACGTGTACCATTGAGGCAACAAATCCAATCAGGAATGGTGGATGCTTTGACCTCGATGGAAGAAAACACTAGGAAGAAAAGGGAACGGCGGGAGAGGAAAATGAGTGTGACTTCTGAAGACAGTCATATTAGTGGTGCTAGGCAAACAATCCTACGTTCTAAAGAAGAGCAAGGTGTGGTGAATTGCATTATTGCACTTAGTGCTCTTGAAGGGATTGACTCAACTCACTTTTCCAAGGCCGCACATGTTTGGCATGATGATCCATTATGGAGGATAATGTTTTTGGCCATGCCTGATAAGAGAAAGAAGGATTGGGTATTAAGTCTTTCTTGATGTTTGTTTATGTTAGGTCGAGAATCTTTGTATTTATTTATGTTTTGTTTGTTTCTATTAGGTTGAGGACCTTTATGTGTATGTATATTATGTTTGTTTCTAATAGATTGAGAACCTTTGTATTTGTTTTCATTGTGTTGTTTCTTTTATGTTTGTTTGTGTTATGGACATGTGTTTCATGAACTATGTTCAAATTTTATTATGCACCATTTGAACTATGGTGGAAATTTATTTTGACGATCAATTTGATTTTGGATTTATAGACACTTGTTTCTAGGTTTCGAATAGTATTTAGTTATATTTTATATATTCGTTTATACGTATGGATGTCAATATTGATGTGGATGATTATCAATCATCGGTAGATTTTGATTCAGCCTCTGAGTCTGATGAGGAGCAATTTGAAGTGTAATCAACTATTTATGCGAGTATGGAGTTTAATGAATTCAATGAAGAAGCCTCGACCGCATAAGATTTCAAAATTCGGTAGACATGATTGGGTGATTGAGGTCCGAAATGGTCACCCAGCTTCTTGTTTTGACCTTTTCTGAATGAAAAAAGTGGCATTTGTAGCCTTTGTGAAGAATTAAGAGAATTGAAAAATTAAACCATTCTTAAAATGTAACGTCCAAGAACAAGTAGCAATATTTTTATTTGTGCTTTCTCGTAATGAATGGCAACAACTTGTTGCGGATCGCTTTCAACGCTCATTAGAGACCATCTCTACATATTTTAAGAAAGTCCTTATGTGCAATTTGTTCTCTGATCAAATATGTGATCGTCCCTCCACCATGTGATGAAACTCCGCCAGAGATATCGACTAAACCAAAGTATTATCCGTATTTCAAGGTATGAATATATTCCTTCTTTATATATTCAATTATATGAAATTATTTTATTAGTATTCAAATATTAATATATTTATATATTTTTGCATGATAGAATTTCACAGAGGTTGTAAATAGTACTCATGTTTTAGCTTGTGCCCCACAAGATGATCAATTCCATATGGTGAAAAGAAAATTGTATCGATGATGAATATGATGTGTGCTTGTTCTTTTGATATGAAAGAGTGGTTGGAAGGGAAGTGCAAATGATTCAATAATTTTTGTAGAACACATTAGCAAGCTGAGAAACAAATTTTGCCGCAAGAAAGTACTATTTGGTTGCTTCTGGATATACCAATATGTTGGGTTTCTTTCACCACATCGTGGAGAGGGCTATCATTTGTGTGACTATAGAGGGCAAAACCTTCCACCACAAGGTGTTACAGAACTATTCAATTATTTGCATTCTTCATTAAGGAATGTTACAAAACGGTGCTTTGGGGTACTGAAAAAAAAAATGATTCCCAATTTTAAGAGATATGCCTTCATCTAATTTGAAAAAATAAAATTATATTGCATTAGCATGTAGTGTTATTCATAGTATGATTGGAATGCATGATTCTGGAGATCCATTATTTATCGAGTATGAAAATGAATGTGCGAGGCTTGAAGAAGATGCAATGACTGCACGAGAACAACATACCATTCTGGTTAATGTTAGTCTAGCGCACCTTTGTTAAATGGCAGGATTTTGAGATCGTTTGGCCCAATTATATAGGGCAACATCAGTAGGATGTGCTTTGAAAATGATGTAATTATATTGTCACATCACTAGAATATATATGAAGATTTATGTACATTATTAATATCACTGGAATATGATGAACAACTATTCATCATTGTTTCAGGATAGTGGTGGCAGTTTAGAGTTCTTTCAAAATTTTTTTTTTAGGATAGTGGTGGCAGTTTAGAGTTCTTTCAAGTTTTTTTTGATTATCACAAGCGGTGGAAACGAAGCTTTAGGATGGCGGTCAGCGGGTGGCTGCCGCCAACCGGCCGGAGTAAAGGTCGGCTATCGAGTGGAACTAATGCTTATTGGTGGATTGATAGTATATGTGTTATGTAAATGGTCAAACTAGTTTGACCAAAAACTCAAAATGATGTTTTGAAAACACTTTTGTAAATTAAAAACACCATGGCGTGATGTTTTTCTAGAAAAAAACGACAAGAAATACACCTTGGTTGCCAAACACGCTCTTACCTATAATTGTTATTGCAGCAGTTCCCATCACCTCTCAGTTTATGATCATGGAGTATCAATACAACTCACTCAATTGCAAAACGTGAAGATATATCCTGAACACATAACACCTCGAAAGCTCTTCCTTCAAATGAGACCAAAGCAGTTGAAATTCTGCTACTTCCAGAAAGTTGCTCAAAGAAAACTCAAAACCTTAATAGAATGGCTAATTTTGTCATGCAACAATATATGTACATACTTTACAGTGGAATCAGTTTTAGAACTTAAGCTCTGGAAGCTCATTAGATGAAACAAATTGACTAAAGCTACAAACAACAGGTAAACATCATCAAATCTTTCTCGAACATTGCATAATGGTCCATGTAAAGCTGCCTATACTCTCAAACTCTATCCGCAATCAATAGTGCTTCAAGTTCTTCCCTGCGCCTTTCCAGTTCCTGCAATGGTCCTTAAAAACGTTAAAAATGGGACACAATACAAAAAATTTCTTATTTCCATGTGCCAGCCCGCATTCGTTAAAGATTTTTCTCACGACATTTCTGATGGTTTTGCAAAGAATAATGCTTCAAGGGAGAAAGGTAACTATCAAGCAGAAAATAGAGGAAAAGAGGGAAAGGTTTATGTGAAGAATAGTTACTTACCACAAGCTAAATGCTGGGCAAGAAGAAAAATATATTGAGTAATAGAATAATAACTTTCCCCTTTGTTTCTGATAGAAGACACCACAGAGACAAACATTCAGCGCTAACCACAAGGGTGGAATATTATAGGTTTTCTGTTTGTTTAGGGGAATTTTCGCCCGTTAAAGAAAGAGGGTGGAAAGTGGGAATAGCCAGCTATGGTCATAAGGACATATTACGGTAACTGGGAAAGATGAACTTTGAATGGCATGGTATCTATGTGATAGATAGTGAATGGAATCTAAACATAATATGCTTCTGAGGTCAGTTATCAGAGATAGGCCACAGATTTTACAATAAATCAAAAATTTCAGGTAACTCAGAAGAGCAGGCTTGAGTTCAAATACAAAAGAAATGCCAGTAATTAAATCTCAAAATTAGGATGAACATAGATCAGAGGATACTGACTGCTAGACAAATCTTTTCCATCAGTATTATTATTGAAATGTCCCTTGAAAAACATGCAAATGAGAAAATAAATGTTCATACAGGAAAAGATATGGGAAGCAGAGAATAAGATAGCTCTTTCTAAATTGCCAGAAACTATGAAATCCTAGGTAGAATTCAGCTAAAAGCCTAATTCAGTAGGTTAAGAAACGGAAACTGATGAAGAATATGAATATGTTCTACCATGCACAAAGTTTGTGGCTTTTGTGCAGCAACTACATGGCTATGGTACTTAAAGATACAATGCTTACGAAGCACCCATTATGAGTAACTAGCAAAAGTTGAGCTGTATTTGGATGATAGCTGACTGATGAGAGTTAATCATTAGGAAACTAAAATTTGTAATCTTAATACTGGCAACAAACGGATCACATAGTGCAAGATGGGGCCAGATGGAGCAATGTTCCTAAGCTGAAGGGAAAAGAGTTGTAGGATAACTCTCAACATCAACAAGCAGAGACATCATGTTCTCTTAATGGAGTTTTCATAGAGCAAAAACATATCTTTAGGGAAAAAGGTTGGGTGGAATCAGAATGCCGCAAGCATCGTTACCATTCATGGTTTTACAAAAGAATAGATTTGTGGGACCTACTTGCAATTTTATCCACATTTCAAAGTGACTATAAAAACCTACTGGCCCATTTTAGATAAATTTACTCAACCAAAATGACCTCATATAGGAAAGTTTTTGGAATCTAACTATGTTCCTAAGTGTTCATAAATTATGATCATATCCTAAGTGGGTGAGCAATGTGCAAGACAGCTGACTCCCTCCCCTTATGTACCTTATGCGTGCATAGGTAAAGAACTGGAATTAGTTGCTTCTTTCTAGTCCGACTTGTTTGTGGTTCTTATTTCACATGAGATAAGCGGTGGAGCTTGAAGTTTTATGTAGGATTTTATCCACATCTTTATTAGTGCATCATCTTCTGCGTTTAGATTACTATTTTCCTTAAAGCAGTCTTTGTCAGTACTTCTGAAAACATTTTGATTAAAGCATTATTCATCTGGATGTAAAAAGACATAAGAGGGCAATAGAACACAAATGAGCCAAACAAAAACACATCATAAACAATAGCATAGAAGAAATCTGCACAAGTATGTAGTTATCTTTTAATAAAACCTTTTTCGACAATTAAGTGGCTTGTGAATTGAAGTACAGCCTACCTCTAAATCTTTAGCTGCTTGCTCTCTTGTTGTTTCCTTATGCTGCCTTGCACGCTTCAGAAAGCCAATGCATAGTATACCCTGTATGCATTTGTAGAAGCCATAAATAAATGTCTACAGCATTCAAATAGTTTTTATACTTTTGAAACTAGGTAAAATAGTAAAGCAGCTAGCAAGCAACCACCGGAGTAGTTGCCTAGGAGTTGTTAGCCAACCTCATGGCCGTCTAAATTCTGCAAAATGAGTGATAAAAATTCTTATATGACCTATAATCCCATATATTTAAGTTATAAATTTCTCCTATGCACATGAAATATTACATTTGATTTTGACAACATTGCATTTGATTTCTACAATCCAAAAATAAATGAAATGCCGATTATAAGTAGATAAGCCTAGAAATTGTCGGGGCATTTTTTTTTTTCTGTTTGAAGTAGATAGAGGAGATAGATTTTGATGTAAGAGCACGATCTTGTTAACTAATATGGGCAGCAACAAAGTGGATGACAAATGAAGACATGGCGATATCAATGGAGGACCATGCTTCTAGAGATACAACAAGCCTTCAAGAGTTTATATGAGGCAAGGGAAAAAAATAGAAGGTTATAGGATGATATAGCATGTATGCTGATCCTATAGGAGGCTACAGCAAACGCCAGTGACGCAACAGTATGCTATAGCATGCTTCAACATCTATAGAAGGTTATAACATGTGTTGCATAGGCTAAACATTGTAATTTAATGTTTTGGCGATGTTACGTGAGCTTATTAGATGGGATTGGGATTAGATTAGGTGGAAAATTAGGATTAGGATTAGTATGGGCTATAGAGTTGGATGCCATAATACCTTGTTCAGAGAGAATTTGAAGAGTCCTTAAACCTTAGTTGGGTTCAGCTCTCACACTATAGATGAAGTAAATAGAAAAGTAAAAAAACCAACCCCTTATCTGATCACCATATGATATGTATTAAGAAATTAAATGTGAAGAAATCTGAATTGAGATTATGAGATTCTAAATTGTCACACGCCACATAGTTTGATCCGGTGAATAAATAATAGAACTAGGAATTTGAGTGTATTATTACCGAGATAACATAAGTCAATCCGCATGCAAGAAGAAGATAACTCGCAATCTCCTGAACCAACACCAAGTCTTTACGCCTTCCACTGACATCCGGAAACGCTTTAGTCATCACAGCAACACTGCAATGCTAGAGTCAAAAAACTTCACATTGCACAAAAACATCTCTCAAAGGCTCAAATTTACAACAAAACATATCGCACTCACAATATCTGCAGCATTCCTCTACCAGCCCAGTACTCCAAAATCTAGCACGCATAAACAAGCATACACTAAGAAATAATCGAAATCAAACAAAGATTAGAAACAAAAAAAAAAAAAAACAAGAATTACCCTCCAAAACTTCATAATGAAGCTCCACTCAGTCTCGGCAACGGCCACGAACAGCGCAATCACAACAGCATAGCACCGGAGTATCCCGTCAAAGATCTTTCAAAAACAAACACCAAGTCATCAGATTGAGAAGCGAAAACGAGCTAGGGTTTGTCCAAGGACGCGATCGTGCTTACATCGGAGCCGTTCCTGAAGGATCGGACGGCGGAGAGAACATTGACGACGACGCAGAGGAGAGCGACGGCGGCGGTGAGAAAACTGAAGCACCTGCAGACGATAAGAAGCGGGTCGGGCCCCGGCCGGACTCTCGCGCTCGTGAGGGTCGGGGGGCGGCGAGAGGAGGCGGAGGCGGAGGCGGAGGCGGCGGGATTGGCGGCGGTCGCCATTGGAGGAGAGGTGGAGCTAGGGTTAGGGTTAGGGTTTGAGAATTGGTATTGGGGGATTTTTAGGGAGGAAATGGATGGCGTCGAGAGAGGAGGAGGGAAAGCATCGTCTTCTTTGCTTTCGGTTTTGGTGGAGAGCGGGATGCGGGAATAAATTTAGACTGGGGATTAACGGGATCCATCGCGAAGAGGGAAAGTATTTTTCTTTGGATTCGGGTACAGTGATCCGTTTGGGTACAAAATCCGAATCAAACAATGAAGCTCATTTTGTGATGTCTCAATCATAACAAACAATCCTTTTACCGTTTAATACGAAAGAGACTCTCCAAGTTAGTCCTATACTGACTAGCATGAGATATGAGAACTCCAACTTTAATTCTACGTTCAATGTCTTTAGGTTTCAATTGGGTTATATATAAATTAAGGCCTCAAAGAAATTTTCATCGAGATCCAACTCCTGCCACCTGACGTTGTGAGCGCAAACTATCATTTATCGATAAAGATGCCACAACGTACACTGGATAGACAGATTTCTCAAGGAAGTGTCTTATTCCTAACCTGTTAGAGTGTTTTGTAAATGTTTTCCAAAAACCTGGGCTAAGTTTCAAACTACATATATATTATAGTGTGTATTTTAATAACAAAAATACAATGTTGCCTAGTAGTAAAAATCATTTTGAACAAATTAAAGGTCACAGGTTCGAGGCTTGCCCTCAACTCATTTTAACTGACAATTATCCATAAGTTTAAACTCGGACCCAGACGCGGACTTGGATCTGGACACGAATGCAGACCCCAATCCGAACTCAGGTAGGGTTGGATCGGGTTGAGTCGGGCTTAGGCAGTCACGCAAGCTGCTTTGCAGCACACAGAGTGGTTGAGTCCGACCTAAAGATGCCTTTTGACTCGGACTTGGTATTGTTGGAGGAGTTGACTTAGAAAAAATAGTTACAGGGTGCCTGTTGGGCTTCTAACCTGACTACATTAAGTGGTTTGATATGACCTTTGAACTTCACACCTATATAAAGCTTTCTACTCAACATCAGAAAGGGTAGACAACTCTCTCACCTATCCTCTAGAAAACTACTCAACATCAGAAAGGGTAGACAGCCCTCTCACCTATCATCGAGAAAACTGAAGTGCCTATTTGAGTCTAACTTTGTGTCTCGGTCATAGTCCGAAGTCAGACCAAGGAGGTCGTCTAGTGCCTAAACTTGATCTAGGTGGTCAGATTGTGTCAGACTCAGGAGGTCATAGTCTGAAGTCAGACTGAGGAGGTCGTCTAGTGTCTAAACTTGATCAAGATGATCGTGGAGGGTTTGGTTAGCGCACACCAGTACACTCAAGTTGCTGTTCCTGAAAGTAATTTGCCTTTGTGATCCTTGCACCAGAGTATGCCAGTGTTTTAGGGCGCACAACGACTCAAATCAATTTTTGACAACAAGCATTTCAGGAAAGTTCATATTCCCTGTATTGTCCTTTTCCTTTTGTTTTAACATTCTGAAAGCAAGTTTCTTAGTCTCATAATGGATCCTATAAGAACTATGGGAATCGACTACCTGAAACTCGAGAGCTTTGATGGAACTGACTTTAATGCATGGTGACGCAAGGTGATTTTTGGGATGCAACTCCTAAAGATTTACTATGTTGTCTTAGAAGAGAAGTCAACATTCAAGGAGGACGATACAACCGATAAAGCAAACTGGGACCGCAATGACACCTTTTGTAGGAGTTATCTACTCAATTGTCTTGCTGATCATCTTGCAAATATTTACACTGACCAAGCCTCTGCGAAGGACATCTGGAATGCACTAGAGCAGTAGTATAAAGATGAGGATAAGCTTTCCAAAACACATCTCATCAACAAGTTTCTCAACCTCAAATTTGAAGATGACAAAGAGGTTTTACCTCAGGTCAAGGAGCTTGAAAAACTTGTCATGAAGTTAAAAGATGAGAAGATCGAGCTCTGTGACACTTTCATCACCGGTGCCATCATCAACAAACTCCCTCCTTCATGAATGTCTTTTTCAATAGACATTCATAGGAAGAAGACACAAGTTTTGTTAGCAGATTTGAAGAGATTCATCCGGATTGAGGATGAAATTAGGATTCGCACTAAAAATGAGTTGCTCGCTAAGCAAAAGGCATTAGCTAACATGGTGTCTAGCAAACTTGTCCACGGCTTCAACAACAACTAAAAGAAAGTTTTTAAGAAGAAGCTCATTATTCCAAAGAATCTCAATAAGCGAAAGAAGGAGTTCAAGAAGAATGATCAATACTTCAATTGCGGGAAGAAGGGGCACTTTGCAAAAGCCTGTAAAGCACCTAAGAATACAAACAATGTCAACCATGTTGATGAAGTCAACCACGTTGAAAAAGTTCAGAACTTTATGGCAATGCTTTTTCAGATGACAAATACTCCTAACACTTCTGAATGGTGGTTAGATACTAGCGCTACATGCCATGTTTGCATCGATAGAAATCTTTTTTACTTCTTATGTTGCTGCTAGTGAGAATATATCAATGGCTAATAGTTCTGCTACTAGAGTCCTTAGAACTGGGACAGTGGTGAAAAGTCTTACTTCTAGAAAGACTCTTACTCTTAAAAATGTGAAGCATGTTCCATTAATTACGAAGAACCTGGTGTCTGGAAGTCTCCTTGATGATGATGGAATGCGGCTGGATCTCCAAAGAGGAAAAATTGTCCTATCCTATCAGAAAGTTTTTTTTGGTAATGGTTATCATATAGATGGGATTTATAAAATAAGTATTGTAAACTCTGCCTCAGCTATTAATAACATTTCTATTTTGGCGTACTCCTCTTCTCTTTGGCATCATAGACTTGGTCATGTTAATTATAGAAGCATATTTAACATGAATAAGTTAGGACTTTTGTCCAATTGTGGGAGCGATAAACCAAGTCGGTGTGAAGTTTGCGTGCAAGCCAATATCACAAGAAAATATTTTCATAGTGTCACAAGGAGTACGCAATTTCTAGAGCTAATTCACTCTGACACTTGTGACTTTAAAAGATTTACTACTAGAGGAGGCAAGAAATATTTCATCACTTTTATTGATAACCACTTTCGATATTGTCATGTTAACTTACTAAAATCAAAAGACTTTTTTAATGGGTGACCAAGTTGTTTTTCTACTCGAGTCTTGAACTCGATAAACTTGCTAAAGGCTTCCTTGGAAATAATAGAGGAGGAGAGTATCGATCTAAAGAAGCAGAAGCTTATTTCAGAGAATATGGGATAGTTGCTGAGACAACGGCTACCTATTCACCACAATATAATGGGATTGTAGAGAGAAAAAAATCAAACTCTAATAGAGATGATAAACTCAATGCTTATCACATCTGGTCTTCCAAATTACTACTGGGGCGAGGCGTTATTAATGGCAAATTAGATCTTAAGGGTACCATATTCTAAATCTAATATAACACCACATCAACACCGATTTGGTTATCCTGCTTCTTTTGATAATCTCAAAGTGTGGGGGTGTCTTGCTTATGTTAGAATACCTGATATCAGAAGGTCAAAGCTGGGACCAAAGGCGAATAAATGCATCTTTTTGGGGCTTGCCAAAGATAGTGACATGCAAGTAGGTTCTTAGATCTCGACACCAACGCAATTATTGAAGCTCGAGATGCAGAATTTTTTGATGATAAGTTTGTCAAAGATAAAGACTAATCACTCAAAGATATACTAGAGAACACTGATTTAATTTCGGCTACACCAGAAGAACCTACTGCTCTGGAGGACTCTACACAAGATGGAGAAGCTGCCATTCCAGAGGAAAATCCAGAGCCTCCTATCAAGCGGCTAAGAAAGGTAAAGGATTTTGGTAATGACTTCTTTATGTACAATGTAGAAGATGATCCTTTAACCTTTTGTAATGCTATAAGATTCAAAGATACATTATTATGGAAGGATGCTATAGAAGATGAGATGAATTCTCTTCTTCAAAATCATACTTGGGAGTTAGCTGATCTTCCAGAAGGAGCAAGGCCGATCAAGAGTAAATGGATCTTCAAACGGAAGATTCGTACTGACGGTACCATTGAGAAGTACAAGGCAAGATTGGTGGCTAAAGGCTTCTCTCAAAAGGAAGACATTGACTTCTTTGATATCTTTGCACCAGTTTGTCGCATCACGACCATTAGAGTATTTATCTCTTGGGCTGCCATTTAGAAGCTTGTTGTGCACTAGATGGACGTGAAGAAGGCATTCTTAAATGAAGATCTTACTAGAGAAATCTATATGGAGCAACCAGAAGGCTATATTATTGATGGCATGAAAAATAAAGTATGCAAATTAATTAAGTCTCTTTATGGACTGAAGTAAGCTCCTAAACTCTGGCATGAGAAGTTCAACAAAGTCATTCGTGGAGATGGGTTTCAAGTCAGTGAGTCTGACAAATGCCTCTACATAAAAAATGTTGGAGAGAAGGTAATTGTTATCTGTTTGTATATAGATAATATGCTTATCATTGGTACTAATCTGCAGATAGTCATATCTACAAAGAAATTTCTATCAACTCAGTTCTGTATGAAAGATCTTGGAGATGGTGATGTAATTCTTGGGATCAAGATCAATCGGTCAAAGAATGGGATTAGCCTAACTCAATCTCATTACATTGAAGATATGTTGAAGAAATATGGGTATTTCGATCTTCTAGAAATCTTGATACCATATGACTATAACAAGAAGCTTCGAGCCAACTCAAGAAGACTAGTGAAACAGCTAGAGTACTCAAGGATCATCGGGAGTCTTATGTACATTATGAGCTGCACAAGACCAGATATAGCATTCACCGTTGGGATGCTTAGCAAGTTCACAAGCAATCCTGGAAAGTCTCATTGGGATGCTATTGAAAGAATAATGAGATACTTAAAAGGAACTATGGATCTAGACTTATTCTTCTCTGGATATCCTGCAACTATAGAAGGCTTCTCAGATGCCAGTTAGTGCTCAGAGCCATATGAGTACAGATCTACAGGAGAATTTGTATTTATTATGGGAGGTGCAGCAGTCCCATAGAAATCTAAGAAGCAGACAAATATTTCTTAGTTATCCTTGGAGTCTGAGTTTTATGCACTGTCCACAGCAGGAAATGAGGCTGAGTGGCTCAAAAACCTTATCAGAGACCTTCCGCTGAAAGAACTACAAAGAGCAGAGATTACTATATATTGTGATAATCAAGCAATGAGTGCTTGGCAGCAAACTCCTTGTTCAACGGAAAGAAGCTGACAATTCGTCTAAAGCATGGTTACCTCAATGAGTTAATCAATCACGGAGTCATTTCAGTGATTGACATTCGTTCTCTAGAGAATATTGCCGATCCTATGACAAAAGGTTTGAAGCAGAAATTGATGGAGAAAATGTCTGCTAAAATGGGTCTTAAAGCTATGTAAGTTTTATTTTTATTTTCCATGTAATCGAGTTATTAGTTCAAAGCTTAGCTACTAATAATTAGATATTGGTTCAAAATAACAATGAAACTTTTATTTATCCTGCTATGTGGAGGTTGGTTTTAAAAATCTTAATGAGTCCAAGAAAATTTGGATGTGGGTTGTAAGTAGGAACATACCCTAAGGACTCACCTATATTAGGATGAAAGTTTGGCCGTTTCCATGAAGTCTTAAGGTAAGATTTTAAAATCCTACTTAAAACTAGGGAAGAGCACATGGCCTAAAACGTGCTTATCTTCAGGCTAAGATATGTTGTTCAAGGTGTTATCCACCACTATTTGGTTTATCTATGTGTCATCACTAAATTGTATTTGAGTGCTGGCTCAAGACCAAGTTCACCATGCACTCAATTATCTTTTAGTTGATCTAAAATAGGATTCAAGTCTATACAACATCTTCTTTATGCACATTGGTTAAAATAATGATAGTTTGAAACTTGTGGAGGATTGTTAGAGTTTTTTGTAAAAGTTTTCTAAAAACCTAGGCTAAGTTTCAAACTACATATATATTATAGAATGTATTTTAATAATAAAAATACATTGTAGCCTAGTGGTAAAAACCTTTTTGAACAAATCAAAAGTCACGGGTTTGAGGCATGCTTTTGGCAAGACTGAACTCATTTTAACTAACAATTCTCCATAAGTTTAAACTTGGACCCGGACCCAGATGCGGACCTGGATGCAGACTCGGACCTAGACTCGGGTAGGGTAGGATAGGGTTGGGTCGGGTCAGGTTGAGGCCGCCACGCAAGCTGCTTCACAGCACACAGAGTGGTTGAGTCCAACCTAAAGATGCCTTTCGACTCAAACTTGAACTTGTTGGAAGTGTTGGCTTAGAAAAAACAGCTAGAGAATGACTGTTGGGCTTCTAATCTGACTACATTAAGTGGTCTGATATGACCTTTTAGAGTTCCGAACTAATCTGTTTAATAGACTCATTAAATAGACCAGTTAATGGTATAGTGGGCTGAGTGGGTGTAACTGACCAGATCTTTGGGTTGCTCTCCATTAATGGGCTAGCAACTCTGGGGCGTCAAACACCTATATAAAGCCTTCTACTCAACATCAGAAGGGTTAGACAGCTCTCTCACATATCCTCTAGAAAATTGTAGTGCCTATTTGAGTCCAACTCTGTATTAGACCGAGGAGGTCATAGTTCAAAGTCAGACCGAGGAGGTCATCTAGTGCCTGAACTTGATCAAGGTGATCGTGGAGGATCTGGTTGGTGCATACTAGTACACTCAAGTTGCTGTTCCTGGAAGCAATTTAGCTTTGGGATCCTTGTCCCGGAGTAGGTCGAAACTTGCTTTAAGTTCAGCGTTTTAGGACGCATAGCGACTCAAATCAGTTTTTGACAACAAGCATTTTAGGAAAGTTCATATTCCCTGTCTTGTTTTTTCCATTTTGGGAACAAGTTCAATTCATAATTCAAATCTACTTGCATGTTGCACGTTAACTGTCTAGCTAAGTTTCAATATGACCTCCCAGAACGACCTCACTCTAAGGAATAGAAATAGGATTTGCAGCCTCTCCATTACTAAAATGTATCGGAGAGATTATTACTTTTAAATCCAACCGTTTATTGTTTAACTGATGGTTATGAATCATGATCATGAATCCTCTCAAAGTTGTCTGCATGCGAGCGGGTGGTTCTAAGCTTTACACTGAGGAGGGCAATTACCAAATTGCCTTCTGTTTGTTATATGTAAGACTCAGAACTACCCGCACGCATGTGGCGATTTTGAGAAAACTCAGACTAGTGAATCATTGTCATTCATTTCAAATATAACATTTATCATATATTTCCATGAATTTGCAATCATTTTATTTTGTATTCAAGAAAAAGAATCACAAACATTCATTAAATAATCAACGATTGAATTACAAGTAGTGATCACAAATGTTTAGTGGTGGAGAGGATCCTAATTCCTAATCTATAAAAATATGAGACCAAAATAAAATGTGTAATCAGATTTTGTGAACAAAACCAATTGAATTCTACTTGCTCTCGATTTATCAATGCAAAAGGTCGTCCTTTATCCTTACAACATCTCTTAGTCCAGTCTGCATACGGCCCACACAGGGGCCCGTCAATGCAAGCCGAACAATTTCAAACAATGTTTCGACTCTTGATTGAGTGAAAATTAAAGTCGGGCCAATTCTAAAGTTCTCAATAACAAAATTTATATTTCTTCATGAATTCTTGAATATCTTTTTTTGAGAATACCATGAATTCTTGAATATATTCATTAAAATTATTAGTCCTTCCTATGAGAAAAACAAACATTATGGAGAAAGCTCAATAAAGACAGTCTTCAGAAAAATAATATCAATTATTCAACAAGGTGATAGGCCGTCTGTATAATCACTTGAATCTCTTCAACCGCATATCATGACTAAAATGTGTTGGGGATTTTATTCCCCCACCCACCGCAACTCGGAAATATACCCACAATCCACAAGAAAGAAAATACTCATAGTTAAGAAGAAAAAAACACCGAGATTTACATGGTTCCATCGACTAACTTTGATCTATATACATGAGGCACAATACGAGAAAACCCACTATGTATCGGGAAGAACTAGAAGAGAAACTACTCAATTCTTGTCTCTCAAACTCTCAACTTCAAGTATATAATCAACCTCTCACATTTTTTCCAAAAGCTCTCCTTACAATCTTTTGGACGCATAAAGACTGTGAAACCCTTCCCTAATGTTGCAATCTTTTTCACGGACAAGGACTGTAAAACACTTTCCTCTCGCACACTATTCTTGAATCTGCTTTACACTCTCTACTGATCTAGATTACAAGAATACCGGCTCCCTCCGTCTCCGTTTCTCTCCTTGGTTTTTCCTCCAATAATAGAAGACTATAGGGAGACCAAAGCCCTATCCCTAGGCTAACTTCCTAATTAAAATATGATACAAACTCCTTATTGTAATGAGACACAGCCTTCTAATTATGATAGACTTCTAATCCTATCTAATTCTCATGAAATTATACAAAGAATCAAAGACACAATTCCAACAATCTTCACCTTGGATGTGATTCCCAAACCACCTTGAAGATATACCATGCTGTCTTGAAACTTTGCCTCTCCTGCTAGTGTCTTCTATTCTTTTGCACTTCAAACTGAAATGCCCACACTCCTAATCGGAGCACCTGCACCCCAACCAGGATGCCCCATGACCCTTGCTATCACTGCCTCGCCGTGGTGCCTCAATCTCTCTTGTGCAATACTAGAAGTAAATCAACCATACTTCTCCCCCGATTTGAGATAGATAGTAGCCCTCTACTTGCTGTCCTCGTGCTTCATCTGCATCATTCATCTGGAAGCATATCGGTGCTCCTCTCCTACTCCATCATACGAGCCGGATGCCTGTATCTCCTTCATTGCTTGGCTTGGATTGGATATGAGCTCTCATTATTCTACATCTCCCCACAAGTCCAATGTCACCATCTCCTCTATGCATGTCATCCACCCATGTCCGCTTGCAAGTTCCACCTTATCTGACACTATCTACTCGAGGTTACAATACATCAAATAATTGCATGTTGACAACTCTATTGCTAGAATCATGTCTGATTCTCTACACCAGTGTCATCCGTCACATATTCGTTCACCCTATCTGAGTAATCTGAGCATAATATGAAAATTCAAACCCTTTCATAACGTTTAGAACACCGAAAAAAATCTAGGAATCGGTTCCTAGATTGCCAAAATCAGCATCCTATTCACCACATCCCTACCAAATAAATTTTGTCCGCTTGATCGGACAGAACACCAAACTCCAAAACCACCATGACAACGGATCCTTCATAGTTCTCTTGTTTCTCTCCTATTGCTTTTCACGTGAACCCACACATGGAATTTTTTTTAACTAAATCTAACTTCTAAATTAGCCCTCACCTGTGAGTGCAAGTGCCCTTCTGTTCACGTGATCAAAAGCCTCCTGCTCACGTGAATTGTGATCCAACCTCTCAAGTGATTGCTTTCTTCCCTTCGCAATTCACAGCTGGGAAAATTTCTCGTTCCGCTGCCTCCTCCTGCGGCGACCATCCAGCAGCCCTTCGTTTTTTTTCTTCTTTTTCTTTCTCTTTATTCTTGTACAACCGCCAATCTTTGATCTTATACAACGTTGTCTTCTATCTTCTAAACTTGTCCTCGGATCCATCACCATCGCAGCCCTTCGTTTTTTTCTTCTTCTTTTTCTTTCTCTTTATTCTTGTACAACCGCCAATCTTTGATCTTACACAACGTTGTCTGCTATCTTCTAAACCTGTCCTCGGATCCATTCACCATTGCTCTGATATAACTTGTTGAAGATTTTAGTCCCCCGCCTACTACGATCTCTGCAACCCGAAAATTAACCCACAATTCACAAGGTAGAAAACATTCACAATCAAGAAGAAGAATATCGAGATTTACATGGTTTGGTCGACTAACTTCAACCTATATCCACGGGGCACAATACGAGAAAATTCACTATGTATCAGGAAAACCTACAAGAGGAACCACTCAACTCTCGTCTCTCAATCTCTCAACCTCACGTACATAGTCAATCTTTCATATTCTCTTCAAAATCATCTCCTTACAATCTTTTAGACGGACAAAGATTGTAAAACCCTGTCTCAATATTGCAATTTTTTGCTGTGAACGTGGGGGCCACCGTTGCTCTGAGAACCTCGGGTTCTCAGTAGCAATTCTGAGACAGAAGTTCTGTAGCAACCCTATAAAAAAAACAAAAAAAGTTTTAGTCCCACATTGGCTAGGTTGAAGGAAAATTCTTAATTAATTCCCTTTAAATAGGGAGTTAAACCTAGGATTTGTGGTGTGGAGAAAAGAGAGAAAAAGAGAGAGCTTGGAGGGATTTTATAAGAGAGAGGTCAATTTTTCTTGGGTAAAAATCAACGCTTTTTTCTTTGGGACGAGCTTGTGGATTGTACAAGTCGTCGGTGTTCTTTATAGTCAAATCTCCCCTCACCCCCTCCCGTGGACGTAGGCAATTTTGCCGAACCACGTAAATCTCGTGTCTTTACTGTTTTGCTGTGTATTTACTATTGTTTGTAGGTTCCCTGATTGATCTGAAATCTTGTTGAGAGGAAGAGTAGATATCTCACTTTGTTGGGATATTTTACTTTCTATTCTTGTTTCCTTCGTGAAACGGAATATATCAAAGCCTTCTCTCGGGTGATATCGAACCTTGGCGTCGCAGTGATTGACCATCAATTTGAGGGGGTAAAAACTATGAAATCCTCTCCTCTCGCACACTATTTTTGAATCTGGTTTACGGCCTTTGGTGACCTAGATTATAAGAATAGTAGCTCCATCCTTATTTTCTTTCCTTGCTTTTTCCTCCAACAATAGAAGACTATATATATAAGGAAATCAAAACTCTATCCTTAACCTAACTTCCTAATTAGAATAGGATATAAATTTTTATCATTATGAAACCCAATCTTCTAATCATGATATCTCTAATCTTATCTAATTCTCATAAATTTATGCAAAGAATCAAAGACACACCCCAACAAAATAAAGAGTTCATTTAATTTATTATCCTCTTACTCTTTTAAAGGTTTACTTGGTCACTACTCTATCACATGGAAAATGATAAAATTACCATATGGAGGATGTATGTGACTCCATAACCAAGAGATGAAGAGAGTTCAAGAGAAACGGATTCTACTAATATTTTATAATAAGAGTTTGTTTGTGGAGAGAATCCTAAAATTCGGCATCCGATGGTACTGATATGTAATGACATGCTCACTATTTTACAAATACAGTTGGCAAAATAGACTTTTCAATACGAGTGGAAGAGTTAAACTATATGGCTATGTGCTTTAATTTCATATATAATGACTAAATACATAGATTCATCCTACTGTATTCACGTATATAGATAGGTACATGTATCCAAACCCAGATCATGAAAAATAAGACAGTTCTTTGAATTGCTTTCATGATATTATTAGAATCATGATCTCAAAATTCTAAGTGTGAAAAAAAGAATTGCCACGTGGCTCCATGTAGTTCAGGTATGACAGAATTCAAAAGAGTCATGTCAAGTATTTTGTCAAGGTTCTTAGGGCAAACCAAGACAGAAGAGATACGTGGTTGAGGTTTAACATGGCTTCTGGCCCCTAGTGGGATTCGTGCAAAATCTTATTATTATTAACACTAATTATTGCTCCTATCTCTGTAGAAAAATATTATGATTTATGTATATTGAGTTTGACTAAATACAGAGCTCACTATTGTTTTAATGCTATAGAAAGAGGGGACACTATCCAATAGATATAATCTACTGCTAAGATGGTACACTAAAAAAAGGAGGGTCGTTAGATCATTCAGTAATTCATAAGTCTCTCATATTTTGCACTGGTCCAAGAGCTCTTCTCTCTTGGCATATCATGTGTTCGGCGTGTTTATTGAATAAGTTCTGTATAGGTTTTATTTTGGTGTAGAGGAATCTTGGTTAGGAGTCAAAGGCGCTCTCCCACCACAAGGGAGCACATCCTACTACCGGAGGTCCATCACCACATATTCGTGGTCACTTATGCGGAGCTCCAACTCCATCCAATATCATCTATGAGGGGCCTAAAACCCATCCCTAGTGTCAAGCCTGATTGAACTAGCCAAGAAAAACCTCTATATAAATAACATGAGAAATGCATATCCGTTGACTGAATATTGAGGACATGAGTGGCATAGACACTAGTTGATCGTTAGACCTCTTAGTCCAAGGCCCCAACACCCGACCATTGAGCCACCCTCGGAGGTAATTCTATGTAGGTTTACTCAAATATAGATCATGAGAACTTAGATAAATCTAGATAATTAAAAATAAGGCGATTCTTTTAACTGTTTTCAAAACGAGTAGCAGTTGGACAGAATCTTAACTTGATGTTGCACCTGTGACCGGCATGGCCGGGGGAGATCAGACTAGGTAACTTTATAATAACTTTTCACAGTAAATTATAGAACTGTCTCGTTGACCCGGTCAACACTGTCACATCTAATTCTCTTGTTCTTGGGCTCTCAGTCATGTGGATCTTTATTTAGTATTTTGTTTTAATTAATTGTATTAAAGGGCTGGCCACCAAACGAAGCAATCCTTTGTTTATGACCTCAATTGCATATGTCCAGAGTCCACAGTCAAGCTTCCTGTTTTAGTATCATTTGTACTCCCTCGTAGTGGCAGTGGCAGAGCCAGCTATTCTCTTGGGAGTTATAACTCCTTTTGGTTAATAATAAGAGGGTTGCTCCCTTTTGAACCTAACTATATACTAAAGATTGTCTTGTTTTTTTGACTGTATTCATTGATGCTAACTTGTTAGATTTTCCCACAGAGCTTTTCTTATTGCAATATTTCCTTTTTCTTTCATATCAAAAAATATTTTTATTTCTTGAGAGCAGATTAATAAACTATATTGTTAGAATTAATATAAAACTATAATCCTCGACCGTCACCATAACTTCGGAGTTTTGGTGTAATGGCTAGTGGACTAAATTTAAGATGATATCAGAGCAACACAGGTTCAAATCCCACCGGCCACGAATTTAAAGCGGATTTTCTAAAAATTGACACCGCTGCGTGAGTCCAGGTTTCAGCCCATAAAAAGAACGTTTAACTTGCGATGGCATGTTAGAATTAATATAAAACTATAATCCTCGACCCTCACCATAACTTCGGAGTTTTGGTCTAATGGTTAGAGGGACTAAATTTAAGATATATAATCATAATGAGTCGAAGCATATTTAATTATATGTCCCTATGTAGGGATCATAATAAAAAAATCTTGTATCATACGGCCAAAAGCTATGGCTCAGATACTTGTGAATTAATGCGTTGTTAATGTTTCGACACTACCAGACACATGTATAGATATATGTATGTATTGTTGGAAATGGGATGCAAGCCTAAAAGGGGGTGAATAGGATTGCTATAAAAATTTTGGATACACACAGAATAGGCAGCGGAAAATAAAAAATAAAAAACTAATAGCAACCAACACAGGAACACATGACATGTTAATAGTGGTTCGGATCAAAATCTTACTTCCACTCTTCCTTCTCGCGAAGGGCCTTCTTCACTATGACCGAAGTTATCCCTGAATCGAGATACCCAACTCCTCATAATGACCAGAAGAAACCTAGCCCTAGCTAGCCACACTCAATTATTTTGGCTTGAGCACGCCAACCCTCAATTACCCCGACATGAGTACACCGTCAAACTCGCAAGTTTAAAATATAAAACCAACCATAAAAATAATTAAAGCACAATTGAAAAGATCTTTCAACCCTTTTAAAATAAATCGTTCTTCAAATCGATGTCGATGATGATCCGTGAAGAAGCGATGTTGAAGTTGAATGCCAAGGGCACTCCTCGCTGAAACGATCTTCCGATGTTGAGCGCCATGAGAAGAAGTTGAACAAGGCTCAGGTAATCAAATTCTCAAACTCAAACTCAAACCCTAGAATAGATATTCCAATTTTTCAATGCTTGACCCATCTCTAAAATATGACCTCTTCCTCTCTTATAGACTTTGATAACAAAGGAAAGAGATATAGGAATTATAGTACAAGTTGGAGATGATAGGGATCGACGAACGGTTGAGATTGAGTCCCAAAAAGATAGAAAATCGCGAATCTGGTACTCAACCATCGAGGATACTGTTCATCCATCGATGGTCACTATTTATCTTTCGGGAAAATACAGATTGTTGACTGTAGTCCATCGATGGTTAACTGTATATGATCGACAATCGCAACCTACCATTGATTTTTAGATAGATCAGATTGAGAGCTTTCCAAAAATCTATTATAATAGTAATTTGGATAACCGAGTCAAAAGTTATGGCCCGTGCAAGTTTCAGTCTCTGTGTATGTTTCAATCCTGCTGCTGACTGTCCCGACAGTCAACATTGTTTAACTAAAACATTCATATCTTGAGCTATACTCTTCCGAATTGAGTTCCGTTTATTCCTATGGATTTGTAACAACGAGATGGACACTCCCATATAATCAAGCATGATTCTAAGTCTTCCAATATGATCAATAATGATTTTAACTCTTGAAATCAGCCAAAACACATCCAAACCATCGATGGTTAAACACGACCATCGATAGACCATTGATGATCATTGATGGTCCCCTGTATTCTATCGATTGTTCAAATTATGATTTGTGGAATTTATAGATTGTTTACTGTAGTCCATCGATGGTTGAAGCGATCATCGATGGTTGACAGTAGTCCATTAATGGTTCGATTTCTCATTTCTGAAAAATACAGATTGTTGACTGTAGTCCAACGATGACCTATGGATCATTGATGGTTTCCTCAAGACCATTGATGGTTAATGGTTGAAAGCAACTGTTCTTATTGATTTTTGCATTGTTTTGAGCCGAAACTTTTTCGTACCTGTTTATTCCTGAAATATATCATCTCACAAACTTATTAGTACCAAATGAGAGTTTGTTATTGATCAAACAAGAGATATTGCATGAACAACGTTCTCTCCGAACAAAGTTCTAACATGTATATGTGTGTGTAGGTGCATATGCTAATCTAAATAAATTTTCACCTGAAATAAGTTATACCTTATCATAGATTAACTTAGAGAATGATTCATCAGTTTAATGCTCAGCAGCTCATGTGTATGAAGCGAGCATGTTACTTTCGACAAATGATGGTTATGAACTATCATGATGAACCTGAAATAAGATAACTGGATTCATTATACCTATGGATGCCCAGTTACATCTTTCAGACAAAAGGAAAGGGAAAAACAAAGGTCAGTTTTTATTTTGATGACATAAAAACCCAAAGCAACTATAAAAGCAGAGCCACTTCATTCCCAAGGCCGAAAACAAAGTCAATTCACAACTGCAATCTGCACACTTCTAGCTGGCCAACACAAGTGCATCAGAGAACACTCACTGCATTGCCCCTCAAATCTCTTTAGTCATCTCCTCAAAACAGAATCCAAAGCACTTTACAAGGAAACTGTGCATAATGGGCAATACACACTCTTTCTCTCTCCAGTCTCCAGCCATCTGTCTTTGCTGGGTTTACCATTTGCAACTTTGTCAGGAGTATTTCACATATATTGAGCTCAAATGAGTATTGTCTCTAACAGAAAACATGGGATGATATTCAGTTCATAATATGTGATTAAATATGTTGTGACTCATTATTAAATAGGGATATACCTTTTAAGTTAATATATGTCCAAATAGATTATCCTAGTGGCCATCTGTGTACATGTGCAATCTAACAAATGTGTACCAGAGTTCATGATTGGTGGGCTTTTGGATGCTCTATTTATTTCGAGACTTGGTTTGTATTGATTAGGACTCAAGGTGGAGCGCACATGACATTTCATATGGTTCAGATATAACTTGTCTAAACTAGTTAGGTAAGGTTTCCTCGAGGGCGAGCTTTATCACATTTGCATCTTGTTTGACTCTACTCATCTGCTAAGTATTTAGTTGAAACATTATCTCTATTAATCACATGCATTGGGTTCAAGTTGAGCTCAATTCGATACTAGCCAAGGCGGGGACCTTGTACAAGTATATCACATTCTTTTAGCTTAGATTGAATTCGGTGTAGCAAACAAACCTATGAAGAGATTAAGTCTAACGCGGCGCAGATGTGATAAACCTCAAAATTCACCAAAGGTTGGTTTTTAAATCCACAAAGAACAATCTTCGAATCTTTTAGAAAACACAATAAGAGGAATATTATTGATGAAAAGTTATGTTTTTAGGGCTTACAATTCTCTACATAAATAGAAAAACATACTAGACTCCTAGTAGGATTCAATTTTACCAAAAATAGAAATAAAAATTATCCTTAAAAGACTCCTATGATTGAGAAAAAAATTAGTCAAATTTAGAATCAAACTAGATTTATTTCCTAATCAAAACAGACTCCTAAAATATGACCCAAAAATAGTAAAAAACTGACAAAAAGTTTGGTATCTCTCAATCTGGAGGGAATTTCACAAAACAAGTGGCGCAAATTGACTAACAATTGGTTTGGTTGACTCCCCAAAAAATACACGATTTTCATATATTATTCATGTAGTTCGATGCACGGTTTGGGAGATAAGACTCGCTCTTCGTTGCAAGTCAATTTTCTCTGTCGGACCCCATTTTGGACATCTAACGATCTCATTTCTCCAAATAGATTATCCTAGTGGCCATCTCTATATATGAACACGCATGATCTAACAAATGTGTACCGAGTTCATGATTGGTGGGCTTTTGGATGCTCTATTTATTTCGAGACTTGGTTTGTATTGATTAGGACTCAAGGTGGAGCGCACATGACATTTCATATGGTTCAGATATAACTTGTCTAAACTAGTTAGGTAAGGTTTCCTCGAGGGCGAGCTTTATCACATTTGCATCTTGTTTGACTCTACTCATCTGCTAAGTATTTAGTTGAAACATTATCTCTATTAATCACATGCATTGGGTTCAAGTTGAGCTCAATTCGATACTAGCCAAGGCGGGGACCTTGTACAAGTATATCACATTCTTTTAGCTTAGATTGAATTCGGTGTAGCAAACAAACCTATGAAGAGATTAAGTCTAACGCGGCGCAGATGTGATAAACCTCAAAATTCACCAAAGGTTGGTTTTTAAATCCACAAAGAACAATCTTGAATCTTTTAGAAAACACAATAAGAGGAATATTATTGATGAAAAGTTATGTTTTAGGGCTTACAATTCTCTACATAAATAGAAAAACATACTAGACTCCTAGTAGGATTCAATTTTACCAAAAATAGAAATAAAAATTATCCTTAAAAGACTCCTATGATTGAGAAAAAAATTAGTCAAATTTAGAATCAAACTAGATTTATTTCCTAATCAAAACAGACTCCTAAAATATGACCCAAAAATAGTAAAAAACTGACAAAAAGTTTGGTATCTCTCAATCTGGAGGGAATTTCACAAAACAAGTGGCAGCAAATTGACTAACAATTGGTTTGGTTGACTCCCTGCAAAAAAATACACGATTTTCATATATTATTCATGTAGTTCTGATGCACGGTTTGGGAGATAAGACTCGTTCTTCGTTGCAAGTCAATTTTCTCTGTCGGACCCCATTTTGGACATCTAACGATCTCATTTCTCCAAATAGATTATCCTAGTGGCCATCTCTATATATGAACACGTGCGATCTAACAAATGTGTACCAGAGTTCATGACTTGATGGGCTTTTGTATGCTTTATTTATTTCGAGACTCTGTTTGTATAGATAGGACTCAAGGTGGGGCGCACATGACATTTCATATGGTTCAGATGTAACTTGTCTAAACTAGTTAGGTAAGGTTTCCTCGAGGGCAAGCTTTATCACATTTGCATCTTGTTTAACTCTACTCATCTGCTAAGTATTTAGTTCAAACATTCTCTCTATTAATCATATGTATTGGGTTCAAGTTGAGCTCAAATGTTTACTAGCCAAGGCGGAGACCTTGTACAAGTATATCACATCCCTTTAGCTTAAATGTGAACTTGGTGCATCAAACAAACCTAAGAAGAGATTAAGTCTAACGCAGTGCAGAAGTGATAAACCTTAGAATCCACTAATGGTTACTCTTTGAATCCACAAAGAATAATCTTCGAATCACGAAAAAACATAATAAAAGAAAATATTATTGATGAAAAGTTATGCCTCTAGGGCTTACAATCCTAATCTTAAATACAAAAATAAACTAGACTTCTAATAGGATCCATTTTTACCAAAAATAGAAATAACAAAACTATCCTTAAAAGACTCCTTATGATTGAGAAAATAAATCGACAAATTTAGAATCGAACTAGATTTATTTCCTAATCAAAATAGATTCCTAAAATATTACCCAAAATAGTAAAAAAAACTGATAAAAAGTTTGGTATCTCTCAATCTAGAGGGAATTTTGCAAAACAGATGGTGGCAAATCATCTAACAAGTGGTTTGGTTAACTCCATCTCAAAAAATACACTATTTTCATATATTATTCATTCAATTATGACGCATGGTTTGGGAGATAAGACTCGTTCTTTGTTGCAAGTCACTTTCCTCCATCGGATCCCCATTTGCGCTTCTGACGATCCAATTTCTCTATGAATGCATCCGCAACGCATTCTACATCAAAGTCTCATGTTAAAAATAAATAGACGAACATATATTTAAATATGTTTAGACTTATTTCAAATAGAGTTAACTTTTTTAGTAAATTTACACCTAAGTAGATTAGCCTAATCCTTCTTGGTTTGATGCGCTTGCCACCCAACAAATGTTATGCACATTTTTGTTTTTGATGAAAAATAGTATTTCATTGATTATAAAGGGGTATAAGGTCCATAGCTAAGCAAGAAAGGAGAAGTTAAGGGACATTCTCAGGTCATAAATACTACAGAATATATAAGAAGATCAAATTTGGGAATATCGAGAAATGACCTATTTGCAGCATTGCTAGCATAAGAAAAAAAAATACATCTCAAAATATTGGTAGCCAGGATTAGAGCCTCCTCCGCATTGATACTGAAATGCCTATGGCAAGAACCTCCTTTTTACAATTTGTCAAACACACCTCTCTTATTCAACTCTATCACTACCTCATCTGTATTCAATCATTTGGCCATTTGGAAGACCCTTGTTGGGCGCGCGGACCGCGGAACCGTCGAGAGAAACCATCACAAACGATAGCAAAGCCAAACACAATAAAAGAGTAAAGACACGAGATTTACGTGGTTCGGCAAGTTGCCTACGTCCACGGGGTAAGGAGGGGGGATTTCCACTAATAGAAAGAGAGAATACAAATTAGGATTACAAGTTCTCACAAAGAAACCCTAAAAATAAACCTCTCAATCTCTCAAAAGATCTACTCTCCAAAGATGCACCAAACTCTCTCAAAGCCTGCTCCAAAACGTGCTTGAACCTTTTACCCTAACAATCAGGTTAGGGGTTATTAATAGCCTCTAAACGAATTGGGTTTAAAACCAATTCCTAATTAGACCCGTTTGAATCGCCTGCATTAGTCGACTACAACTCATATTAGTCGACTAATGCATCAGATTAGTCGACTACAATACGATTAGTCGACTACTGCACTCCAACGCAGAAATACACCTTTTGTCGTTATAGTAGTCGACTACAATGCCCATTAGTCGACTACAATACGATTAGTCGACTACAACTCATATTAGTCGACTAATGCATCAGATTAGTCGACTACAATGCCTAGTAGTCGACTCTTGAACTGAAAACCGTTTGTGCATGTTTTGTGCATGTTCTACAATTCTCCACCTCGTACATCATTTGATTCACCTCAAATTTTGGACGAACACCAAGAACACCAAGAACATCTAGAGAGATCACCATCACCAATCCAGCCAATCCAAATGCCACTACACCGCTGATCGCCACGCACTCTCCACCGGATCAAGCTCACCGTAGTTCACCTCAAATCATTTCCACCTTACCCATTACCGCCCCGAAGGGCCATGCCCTCTTGGGCAAATCAACAAGAGCTGATATGAAGCAAGTCTAAGCAATGCTTAAACTTACTACCAGGACCACCTTGGTTAACATGTCCGGGATTCTCATTCGTGTGCACCTTCATGAGAGAAATATCACCTCCTCTATGACATCCCGCACAAAATGATACCGACATCAATATGCTTGGTACGAGCATGATGAACTTATTCATTCAATTATGACGCATGGTTTGGGAGATAAGACTCGTTCTTTGTTGCAAGTCACTTTCCTCCATCGGATCCCCATTTGCGCTTCGACGATCCAATTTCTCTATGAATGCATCCATAACGCATTCTACATCAAAGTCTCATGTTAAAAATAAATAGACGAACATATATTTAAATATGTTTAGACTTATTTCAAATAGAGTTAACTTTTTAGTAAATTTACACCTAAGTAGATTAGCCTAATCCTTCTTGGTTTGATGCGCTTACACCCAACAAATGTTATGCACATTTTTGTTTTGATGAAAAATAGTATTTCATTGATTATAAAGGGGTATAAGGTCCATAGCTAAGCAAGAAAGGAGAAGTTAAGGGACATTCTCAGGTCATAAATACTACAGAATATATAAGAAGATCAAATTTGGGAATATCGAGAAATGACCTATTTGCAGCATTGCTAGCATAAGAAAAAAAATACATCTCAAAATATTGGTAGCCAGGATTAGAGCCTCCTCCGCATTGATCTTGAAATGCCTATGGCAAGAACCTCCTTTTACAATTTGTCAAACACACCTCTCTTATTCAACTCTATCACTACCTCATCTCAGATTCAATCATTTGGCCATTTGGAAGACCCTTGTTGGTAGCGGACCATGAACCGTCGAGAGAAACCATCACAAGCGATAGCAAAGCCAAACACAATAAAAGAGTAAAGACACGAGATTTACGTGGTTCGCAAGTTGCCTACGCCCACGGGTAAGGAGGGGATTTCCACTAATAGAAAGAGAGAATACAAATTAGGATTACAAGTTCTCACAAAGAAACCCTAAAAATAAACCTCTCAATCTCAAAAGATCTACTCTCCAAAGATGCACCAAACTCTCTCAAAGCCTGCTCCAAAACGTGCTTGAACCTTTTACCCTAACAATCAGGTTAGGGGTTATTAATAGCCTCTAAACGAATTGGGTTTAAAACCAATTCCTAATTAGACCCGCTGAATTGCCTGCATTAGTCGACTACAACTCATATTAGTCGACTAATGCATCAGATTAGTCGACTACAATACAGATTAGTCGACTACTCAGACCCAACGCAGAAATACACCTTTTGTCGTTTACAGTGTAGTCGACTACAATGCCCATTAGTCGACTACAACTCATATTAGTCGACTAATGCATCAGATTAGTCGACTACAACTCATATTAGTCGACTAATGCATCAGATTAGTCGACTACAATGCCTAGTAGTCGACTCTTGAACTGAAAATCTGTTTGTGCATGTTTTGTGCATGTTCTACAATTCTCCACCTCGTACATCATTTGATTCACCTCAAATTTTGGACGAACACCCGAAGAACACCAAGAACATCTAGAGAGATCACCATCAGCCAATCCAGGCCAATCCAGCTGCGTCACTACACCGCTGATCGCCACGCACTCTCCACCGGATCAAGCTCACCGTAGTTCACCTCAAATCATTTCCACCTTACCCATTACCGCCCCGAAGGGCCATGCCCTCTTGGGCAAATCAACAAGAGCTGATATGAAGCAAGTCTAAGCAATGCTTAAACTTACTACCTGTGACCACCTTGGTTAACATGTCCGCGGGATTCTCATTCGTGTGCACCTTCATGAGAGAAATATCACCTCCCTCTATGACATCCCGCACAAAATGATACCTGACATCAATATGCTTGGTACGAGCATGATGAACTGATTCTTCGCCAAGTGAATTGCACTCATTTGTCACACCACAAGTTCACGTTTTCTGCTCAATCCCCAAATCGTCTAGAAGACCCCACAACCACAATGCTTCCTTCACTCCCTCGCCATGGCCATGTACTCGACCTCGTAGTAGAAAGTGCCATCAGAGTCTGTAACATCGATCGCCAACTAACCGGAGCTCCATGTATCTTAAATACATAACCGTAGTAGATCGCCGTCTATCTAGATCGCCTGCATAATCGAGTCCACAAACCCGTCAATCGACATGTTTCTCCACCAAAACCTGCAGACCCGTATCAAGCTGTACCCTTTAAGTACTGAGGACCCACTTCACTTGCTTCCCGGTCGCCTTTCCGGATTCGCCATGAATCATCGACCACACTAACCGCTGTGAAATATCGGCGTGTACACACCATTGCATACATTAAGCGCCATTTGCACTAGCATAGGGAACCGCTCCATGTGCGCCTTCTCTTCCGCTGTAGTGGGAGATTGATTACTAGAAAGCCTAAAGTGTGGAGCCAATGGAGTCACCACCGACTTAGCACTTTGCATCCCGAACCTCGCGATCACCCGCTCTATGTAGACCTTCGACTCAAGAACAATCGTTGATTAAGCTCTCTTCTAATCTCCATACCCGTATTTTCCTAGCGGCACCCATGTCCTTCATCTCGAACTCTTCACCAAGTTGAGATTTCAACCTATCTATCTCCACCGCTCTTAGAAGCAATAAGCATGTCATCCACATACAAAGAAGATAGATAAAATTACCTCCATGAAGCTTCGAATGTAAACACAACAATCATGATCGCCGGAAAACCCATGCTTCGGCATGAAGGAGTCAAATCTCTTGTACCACCGCCGGGAGATTGCTTTAATCCATCTGATGACTTCCTCAAGCGACACACATGATTCTCCTTTTCCTCAACCTTGTAGCCCTCAGGTTGATGCATGTAGATCTCTTCATCCAAGTCTCCGTGCAAGAAGGCTGTTTTAACATCGAGTTGATCCAACTCAAAATCACCATGAGCAACAATACTCAATAGCACCCGAATAGAAGTGTGTTTCACCACCGGAGAGAATATCTCATTGTAATCCACACCCTCTTTCTGTGCAAAACCCTTAGCCACTAGCCTCGCCTTGTATCTTACACCACCGAGCTCTGAAAGATCTTCCTTTCTTTTATACACCCACTTACAACCAATAGCTTTTCTTCCTACGGGCAATGGGACCACCTCCCATGTATGATTCTTCCGAAGAGATTCCATCTCTTCCTCCATCGCAGCCAACCAACTCTCACTGTCCTTGTCCCGAATAGCTTCCTTGAAGGAGACCGGCTCGTCCTCCTCCACCGAGAGTGCGTATTCAACCATATTAGCCTGCCCATAGTGCTTCAGGGGTTGATCAGCCCCCAGCTTCAAAACCTGCTTGTATGCTCGCTTTGGCCTAGTGGAAGCCAAATTATCCTCGAGCCGTTGTTGTAGTACTGTATTTTCTCTTGAACCTCCTCTGCTCAAGCTCATCATCTACGACTTCCCACTTGAGCACGATTAGAACCTAGTTGGTCTTTAGGTTCTATTTCAATAACCGAGACTTAGAAGTCTCACGGTCATAACACCATCATCCTTGGACCCCTAGCAATCATGGATTTCTCATCAAAGGTAACATCCTGGCGACCACGAACTTTGAATCTTCCGTACACCAAAGGCGATAGCCTTTACTTCTTGCATATCCCAAGAATATTGCCTTCTTGGCCTCGCGTCAAGCTTTCCCTCGTTGACGGATAGTAGGCGGTACATCCAAAATTCGAGCATATCATAATCGCATGCTCCCACGACCACACCCTATAGGGTGTATCACCATCAATATCGAATGTGGTGAACGGTTCACAATGTAACAAGTCAGTAGCCACCGCCGCCCACCATTCGTTGCCCAATCACGCATAAGACCGCATACTCACTTGCCTTTTCGCGGTGTTGGTTCGATCTCTCCGCGACCCCATTCTGGCGTGGTGTAGACTGACCGTCGGTGTCGAACAATTCCCTCGATCACATAACTCCTTGAAAGCACCATCGTATACTGCATGCCGTTATCGGATCTCGGCGTCTTCAATTTCTTTCTGTCTGTTCTCAACCATTGTTCTCCACTTCTTGAATGTCTCAACACCTCATTCTTGTGCTTCGTAAAATAAATCCAAGCATACCTAGAATAATCATCAATAAACGAGACATAATAACGGAACCACCCTTGAAATTGTCCGAGCGGACCCCAAACATCCGTGTGCACATAATCTAGTATCCCTCTGCTCTTAGACTTGCTGTTGAAACTTGACCACGTGTGACTTTCCATACACACAATCCTCGCAAAAATCCATGCTAGGTTCCTTGATTCTTGGCCAGACCCTCTTTACCAAGCGAACTAGACCCTTCTCGACATATGCCCAAGCCGCCTATGCCATAACCGTGTGTGCTCACATGGGTCTCCACCACTTCCTTCAGTTCCAACCGCTGCATCTCCTGTCACCGCTGCATTCGAGAGAGTATATAGATTACCGTGACGAACACCCTTCATCACTACTAAGGAATCACGAACAACCTTCTTCACTCCGTTTTCCGCCACAATCCCCGCAACCACCGAGTCCAAAGCACCAACCGAGATAAGATTCTTCCGCAAGTCGGAACATGCCTCACATCCGTCAAGGTTCGAACCACTCCATCATGCATCTTGATTTTGATATTACCTAGCCCCACTGTTTTACAAGCATGGTTATTCCCCATCAATACAGTTCCCCATCAATGCCTCGTAGGTAGTAAACCACTTCCTATTTGGACACATATGGTAAGAGCAACCGAATCAAGTATCCACTTCCGGAGATCTCCTCGCCACCCGTGGCGACATAGCATTCTTTATCGCTCCCTTCCTCAAACGTAGCTCGCTTCTTCCTTGCCCTCTCTCCTCTCAGTCTTGTTGTTGTTCTTCTTTCCACCTACTCTCTTATTTGGACGGTCGACTTTGAAATGCCCGACTTCACCGCACTTGAAACATCCTTTTCCGCAAGAGGTCTTGATTTAGATCTAGACTTTCCTCCCTTGCCTTTTCCTCGCTCATTGCTCCTTCCTCTTGCAAACAATCCTCGCTTGTTCCTTGTTACCGCCAAGGGCCATGTCACTAGTTGCAATCTTCCAAGATCGTCCGCTAGAAGTGCCGTTCTAGTCTCATCCATCTTCAAATTTTCTCCCACAAGCCTCGGTGTTTGCACCAGGTTCTCATAAGACTTGAGGCAGTAGTAGAAGCGCTGATCCTCGTCTCCTACTTTAACATCTATGTCTTTCAAATCGATATGATCCTATCAAACTTGTTGATGTGTTCCGGATTGATGAGCCCTCCTCCATCTTGCAAGTATACAATTTGGATTTTAAGTAGATCCGGTTAGTTAGACTCTTCGTCATGAAGGTACCCTCTAACTTCTTCCACACGCCTTGACCGTTTCCTCTCCATCTACCAAGAAAGCTACATCCTCTCGAGGCATAGGATAATCGACTGCACTTCCGGATCCAACTCCTCCCAATCCTCATCGACATATCCTTGTTCTTCTTCTCCTTTCCATCCAAAGTCTTGTGAAATTTTTGCGAAATTAGAAAGTTTTCATCGCATCCTCCAATAAGAAAAATCGTTCTTCCCATTGAACTTTTCAATCTCGAATTTTCCCACTTTGGTGATTCTTGATTGGCGCCATCCTCTGTTTGTCTTCGTGAATCCGCTTCTCTCAGGAATCACCGAACACCCCCTCAAATTAGAAATTACACCACTTCCAATCTGAACAATAGCTCGAATACCAATTGTTGGGCGCGCGGACCGCGGAACCGTCGAGAGAAACCACCACAAACGATAGCAAAGCCAAACACAATAAAAGAGTAAAGACACGAGATTTACGTGGTTCGGCAAGTTGCCTACGTCCACGGGGTAAGGAGGGGGGATTTCCACTAATAGAAAGAGAGAATACAAATTAGGATTACAAGTTCTCACAAAGAAACCCTAAAAACAAACCTCTCAATCTCTCAAAAGATCTCCTCTCCAAAGATGCACCAAACTCTCTCAAAGCCTGCTCCAAAACGTGCTTGAACCTTTTACCCTAACAATCAGGTTAGGGGTTATTAATAGCCTCTAAACGAATTGGGTTTAAAACCAATTCCTAATTAGACCCGCTGAATGCCCTGCATTAGTCGACTACAACTCATATTAGTCGACTAATGCATCAGATTAGTCGACTACAATACGCATTAGTCGACTACAATACGCATTAGTCGACTACAATACGCATTAGTCGACTACAACTCATATTAGTCGACTAATGCATCAGATTAGTCGACTACAATACGCATTAGTCGACTACAACTCATATTAGTCGACTAATGCATCAGATTAGTCGACTACAATGCCTAGTAGTCGACTACTGAACCTGAAAAACTGTTTGTGCATGTTTTTGTGCATGTTCTACAACCCTAATAACAGTCATGACACTCACCATCTGAGCATGCCCAACACCTTCAATTTCTATAAAATACCCAAAACCATTCGCTTGCATCTCTAGCCACCACCTCGATCCTTTGCTCCTTAGATTTCCTATTGAAAGTAGCCCCACAATTTAACTTAATGGTATCCATTTGAGGTAAAACCTAACCAACACTCACAACACAATTTATTGGAATTCCACGATCAGTCGTCGGAGATTGCCTAATCGTCATTCTCTAGAACTCCGTGAGCATATCTTGAGAATTATTCACAACCAAACTGCGTCTTTGCACCTCTTCCCAACCCTAATAGGATTTTGATTTTGCCAGATACCTACTAACAAAAAAAAATGGGCAAACTCCTCATCGAGATTCATCACTTGTTGAGTCCAAATATATCCACACATAAATCAATATCACATCTCCCTATCACTAGTTCCAGTAATGATGAAATGGTTACTGCCTCATAAGTTTCTATAGCTGGAGCCAACATTCTCACAACATTACCATTGACCCATTTTTCACCCCACACTCAGATTGATCGGTCATTTCCCACACGCCAAGAACTACCCCACAAGATTTTACTTCTATCACCCCAAATACTCCTCCAAGTATTAGCATTGACTGAACAATGAGATCGAAAAAAAAAAAAATCAGTATTTGGAAAATATTTAGCCTTTAAAAATTGCAATGCCAATGAATCTGGGTTCTCGATCAATCATCATCCTTGGTTGGCAAGCATTGCTACATTAAAAGTTGATAAATCACAAAAGTTCTTCCCATTGAACTTTTCAATCTCGAATTTTCCCACTTTGATCGATTCATCGATTGACGCCATCCTCTGTTTGTCTTCGTGAATCCGCTTCTCTCGGGAATCACCGAACACCCCTCAAATTAGAAATTACACCACTTCCAATCAACAATAGCTCGAATACCAATTGTTGGTAGCGGACCGCGGAACCGTCGAGAGAAACCACCACAAGCGATAGCAAAGCCAAACACAATAAAAGAGTAAAGACGAGATTTACGTGGTTCGGCAAGTTGCCTACGCCCACGGGTAAGGAGGGGATTTCCACTAATAGAAAGAGAGAATACAAATTAGGATTACAAGTTCTCACAAAGAAACCCTAAAAACAAACCTCTCAATCTCTCAAAAGATCTCCTCTCCAAAGATGCACCAAACTCTCTCAAAGCCTGCTCCAAAACGTGCTTGAACCTTTTACCCTAACAATCGTTAGGGTTATTAATAGCCTCTAAACGAATTGGGTTTAAAACCAATTCCTAATTAGACCCGTTTTCGGAATCTGCCCAGATTAGTCGACTACAACTCATATTAGTCGACTAATGCACTGTAGATTAGTCGACTACAATACAGATTAGTCGACTACAACTCATATTAGTCGACTAATGCATCAGATTAGTCGACTACAACTCATATTAGTCGACTAATGCATCAGATTAGTCGACTACAACTCATATTAGTCGACTAATGCATCAGATTAGTCGACTACAACTCATATTAGTCGACTAATGCATCAGATTAGTCGACTACAATACGCATTAGTCGACTACAACTCATATTAGTCGACTAATGCATCAGATTAGTCGACTACAATGCCCATTAGTCGACTACAATGCCTAGTAGTCGACTCTTGAACTGAAAACTGTTTGTGCATGTTTTTGTGCATGTTCTACAACCCTAATAACAGTCATGACACTCACCATCTGAGCATGCCCAACACCTTCGAATTTCTCTATAAAAATACCCAAAAACCATTCGCTTGCATCTCTAGCCACCACCTCGATCACTGCTCCCTTAGATTTCCTATTGAAAGTAGCCCCACAATTTAACTTAATGGTATCCATTTGAGGTAAAACCTAACCAACACTCACAACACAATTTATTGGAATTCCACGATCAGTCGTCGGAGATTGCCTAATCGTCATTCTCTAGAACTCCGTGAGCATATCTTGAGAATTATTCGTCAACCAAACTGCGTCTTTGCACCTCTTCCCAACCCTAATAGGATTTTGATTTTGCCAGATACCTACTAACAAAAAAAAAAAAAAAAAAAAAAAATGGGCAAACTCCTCATCGAGATTCATCACTTGTTGAGTCCAAATATATCCACACATAAATCAATATCACATCTCCCTATCACTAGTTCCAGTAATGATGAAATGGTTACTGCCTCATAAGTTTCTATAGCTGGAGCCAACATTCTCACAACATTACCATTGACCCATTTTTCACCCCACACTCAGATTGATCGGTCATTTCCCACACGCCAAGAACTACCCCACAAGATTTTACTTCTATCACCCCAAATACTCCTCCAAGTATTAGCATTGACTGAACAATGAGATCGAAAAAAAAAAAAATCAGTATTTGGAAAATATTTAGCCTTTAAAAATTGCAATGCCAATGAATCTGGGTTCTCGATCAATCATCATCCTTGGTTGGCAAGCATTGCTACATTAAAAGTTGATAAATCACAAAAGCTCATCCCACCATCTTTCTTCAATCTATAAAGTCACTCCCAACTTAACCAGTGAATCTTACATTCATTATCCCGCTGTCGCCACCAAAATCTTCCAGTTAAAAGATTTTAATTTCATAATTAATTTTTCCGGAAGTCGAAAGTAACTTTATACACTTTTAATTCCTGCTACCAGAACAGTTCTAAATTTTTCCAAACAAAAATTCTCAATCTGAATTAGCTATAAGTATTTTAAAGGTATTTTAACTTTTCTATTAGTTCTTTGTAATTGCAACAAACTTCACTGAGTATATTTCAATTCGAATGTAGTTGAAACAACATAAGCACAATCGGCGACGACTCCAAACAAACACACACTAATTATTCAGGGATGCATAACAAAGGGGCTACATGCAATCTTGCAATAGTTCTACCAATCTTTTCAGGCCTTTTGGGTCCATGTTAGGCCTTTCTTTTATCATTTCACTTTTTGCTAAAGCTTTTCACCCTCTCTTCTTTTTTACATTAACCAAATAATAAAAAAGAATTCAAGCCTCAAACTTAATCCAAATCTCTCCAATCCAATCCAAAACTCTGGGGGAAAAAAATGCACACAAACAAATTAATTAATCAAACCAAACCCTATAGACAACTCAAAAACCAGTGTCAGGGTGGTTTTTTCTCATGGATGTTATCCATCTCTAGTCTTCTCCTCTTGTTGCTTCTAGTGATGAAATTTGTGTTATGATCACCAACACTAGAACAATTCCTTGACTCTTCAATCATCATAGTGTAGCAAGAGAACACATGGTCCTGAAAAGGGGAAAAAATCAAATAAATCGATGGACGATATTCAATTTCTACAAAGTTAACTTGAATGAAAATCTATGGTCATAGGATACGTTATATAACAATATTCTTATGTAAATTAACATTTATATATATTTTATTCAATAATTGATAGTGTGCATTAAAAAATTTCTTTAGCAACTGGTTAGAAATTTATTCAAACCTTAAAGAGATTGTGTGATTGCTACAAAACTATAGTTATATTTAAGGAATTTGCTATATTTAATCAAACTCACAAGTTCTAAAGCTGCAGATGAGGAGAAAATGCTCAACTTAGACTCCACTACTTGTTTGTTTAGTCTCTGATGATCGGATGCAGCCAAAACTGCTGCAGCTGCTATAGTGGACGACCGATGGTCCACTAAATTAATATCTGAATTCAGAAAACAAACATAAAAACAAATAAATAACAAAAGACAAATGTTATGCACAAATTTGGAAATTCAAAGAAAGATTTCCTACCATCAATGATTGCAAAGATGAAACCAACGGATTTAGATACAAACTCCTTTGATTCATTAACCAATTGCAGCTTAGATTTGAAATAGCTCAGATAAGCAAACGGAGTAACTGAATTCATTCTCCATTCCAAAGTGGTTAATATGAGGAGCTCCATCCTCTGTATTGTATTGCTATCAAATATATGCTCCTCTGATTCATATTCAGAGAGAGGAGGTACAATGCATTCTTCCATTTTCGCAGCAAGGGATAAACTAGCGATCGATAATAATCGAAATACCCAAGATTTTTCCTTCTGTTTTATGCGAATATCAGCATATATATATATAGTAAAGAATAAAAACAAGAGAAATTTCTACAATGAATTTATTTACATACTTCGAATAATCTTCGCATCAAGAACCGATCGAAATAAGTTACAGCAAGATACGCAGTCTTATAGCTGAAGTTGAAGTAAGCCCTTGCCTGATTAAACTTAGGAATCAATAAAAATATGAAAAAAAAAATCCCATCAAATGGCGTAAATGTTTATTGAAAGTGCTTACCTTCATTATCCATTTGATGGAATCAGAGCGAGCCCATTTGAACCAGCTAGAGATCAATACATTGCACTGTTTTGTCTCAAAGCTGATTTCTTTTGATACTAGAATCTCTATGTACTCATCTATATGCTCATGTTCTATTTCTATTTGATCATCATCATCATCATGGGCATCTAAAAGAGGTTGGGTTTCTTGGCAAATGAGATTGGAGTATGAAAGATCCTCCATTGTCAAGGATAGTGGGAGAGAGAGAGAGAGAGAGAGAGCTCGAGGTTGAAGGAGAGAGGATGCTCACCTTAAAAGCTTCTGAGAGGAGAAGAGGGGTGAGCTCTTTGTATTGAATGCTTGTGGAATTCACAGGATGCTGTTGTTGGGTTACTGTAGTCATTTTGTTTTCATCTTGGGTAGATTGGACTTGAGTCGACCTAATGGTCAAGACTACACCTGGGTAAAAAGATCTTATAGAGGGCCCAACGGGAGTCCACATCCTATTCGAACCATCCGCATACGAGATGGCAGTTCTGACTTTTTCGATGGACAAAATAGGGAGGATCACCGAAGAGTTAGAACCGTCCGCTCGCATGTGGGCGATTCTGATAGGATATGTAATGCTTAAAGAAGAGTTAATGAACTTCAAATAGATGCTATGAACCAAATTAGACTTAATGCATGAGCTATTGTGAATTGGTCCCACTTTCTATTTAAATTCTCTGTTTTTTCTTAACATATACTGATATATGATGTAGGATTATACTCATATATAAAGTTCCCAATAATTTCCCCTTTATTTGCTTGTATAGCTCAATTATCAACATGAACTGTGGACCCTTCACAAACTTCATCCGAACCAACATGTATGGAGAGACTATATGGATATTAAACATCTGTAGGATCTTCCACCATTTGTGGACTAGATAGACCATTACAACTCATATGAGCAATTTCAGACACTATCTAATATTCATGAGTTTTATTTAAACCAATAACCATGAACAACATGATAGCTAACATAGGATCTTCCATATTTGGTAGGCTAACTAGAGTCTAGTGAACTGTGGTTTAAACCGACAACCATGACATGCCAACCATCCTAAGGATCTTCCACCATTTGGAGGTTGGTGAGCTAATTTGACCTCATTGTTCTCTCAACGCCTTCGTACTTCACATTAGATTTTGTTTCTCTTAGTCCACAAGCTTGGGTGTAATAGCACTTATTGGAGAATAACTGAGCCCAACAGAGAAGTAATAAGCCTTAAATAGAAGCTAGGAATCAAATTTACCCTAAAAACTTAAGCTATATCCCCAAAGTTTTTTTAAGACAAATACTCTTTCTAATCTTTACAATGTGGGACTATATGAAGTTTCCATCAAGGAGATAAAGATGAAGATATCTGATCTAACACAAGAAACAAATTCCCTTATAACTTTCACATGTGAACGAAAAGATCTGATCATTTCACTAAAGATAACCAAATTTGAAATGTTGGAAAATAATTAAAGAGATGGTTAAAAGATTCATCCACCATAAAAAATGATGGAACGAAAACATATAGTTCTCATATAAGATATTCTGATAGGAATTATAGTAAAGTTGCATGAATCTCGATGCATACACTCTATTAGGCATCAGTGTTTTAATTATTGTATATGAATGCAATTGCAATCAGCCCAGTTGCTATTAGTAAAGTATACCCTAATTGGCGGTAGTGATTATATCAATAGTTGTTATGTATATAACCTGGATTTTGCAATTGGGCTAGTCAGACCATGGCACGTCAACAAACAACTCGGTCAAAAGGTAAACCACTTAACTTGCTAAGGTATGTGGCGTTTATACTCAGCCTACTTAACCTAGGTCATGACTCTAAGTCTGACCAAAAAAGTTTGGATAGGTAGCCACAACCCATGATGACTGAGCTCATCTCAGTTCGGATACCATGCCTTGCTCCAGCCCTACCCAATCTTATGGCGATTTGCCTGATCAGAGATGATTGATTCAAATTGTATCATATCATCAACTTACCAAGTTAGGAGATATCAATCATTAGCCGAATCTCTCAGATTGCCAACTTTCATAACTCCTCCGATCCTAATACATATCAAAGGAACTTTCCTCCGCCGATGAGGTCTTGACACATGTGCTTACTTGCCCGCTAAGTAAATACCATAACTATCTCAACTGTTAGGATGGTGACACATGTACCACCTGATTTACTCAGACAATCAGTATAAATATGTTGACCTACCTCAAGTAACAGCCATCTCATTCTTTGAGAGGCTCAATGCCGCCGACCTTCATTATTAATCCTACTCTAAAACCTTAACCTACATACCTACTGCTTTGATCTTTATAGTCAAGAGTCTTACTTAGGCATTGAAGGGGCGTTGGTGGACAACTCACCATCATCATACACTTTCTCTGTGTTACACATGTCATGTCAAGTTCAGATCACCATCAGTCATCTAAGGAGATCAAAGAGGCCCTTTACATGGAGACCAATCTCGTGGACTCAATTTATCAAGTTTTTCCTTACATCATCAATAGTCGATAGTGACATATGCATCGAAATTCATGCTAGCCAAGTGTCTACTTTCCTGTTTCTCTATGATTTTCTTATAGAGGGCATTCTATACATTTCCCCCACTCCACTTTAAGTGAATTATAATGCTAACCTAAATCAACTTAGTGTTTGCTAAGTATAATACTGGGTATGGCTTGATTTTACTTTTGAGGATTAGAGACCTAGGACCAAAGTAAATAGGTAGATCTTGCTAGATAATTATTTGTACATAACATAGTACTAACAAGATTTAAACACAAGATCCAAAATGGACTTGTCCCCTTTAACAATCGTGGCATTTATGTTAGCACAATAATTTAAGACAAAGGCCCAAAGGGTTGAGGGGAGGTTTTTCCTCGTCTCTTTCCTTGTTGTCAGTCTAACCCTCTTCCAAACTTGACCTTAATACAAATTCTTTAACTTGGTATTAACTAATCTTGACTAGGTACAAATTCTATAAATAGAAGAGTGTTGGCTCTATAAGGGCCACGAGCCTTGTCTGTTACCGTTTTGTGGAATGGTATTAAGTATTGGTTCATGTGTTTATATGCGTCACTTTTATAAATCTTAACTATAGGTTTTTAAATCTTTTTCAAAATGAGGGACTTTCCCGTTGGTTTGGCAGGGTACGGAGATATAACATGTTTTCTTATAGCAAAGATTCAAACTTTTGCATTTTTTTTTCTTTTTTCTTTTGGTAATTAAATGAAAGAATATGTTTGTTAACTTACAACATGCATCTCATCTAATGAATATGAATTCTGTTCCTTAAAAAAATGAATTTGAATTCTACAGGAAATATTTGTAAAATGTGAATTGCAATCTGTCACAGAAAGAAGTCATGTCCTTCAAACAACATGGTGCCGCTTAGCTTGAACTAAGCTGACCTGTCAATGATCTAGCCAACAGATCTCGTCACTGCATAGATTGTGGTTTAAGGGAGAAAACCTCAAATTAATATGAACATAGCTTTTGGATAGCTACATCGATCCAATTATGCCCACTAGCTGTCAAGCGGACAACATTCATTGTAAAATTTTCACATACATATCACTAGAAAACTATAATAAGTATTTTTTTCCCCCTGTTGATACCAATATGAAATCCCGTATTTACATGTACTAAATTATCTCAAACCAATATAAATACCAAATAAGAGTTTATTATTACTCAAACAAAAGATATTGTATGAGCAACATCCTAACAATCTCCCCCTTTTGATAATAACAAACTTGAAATTTAAAAATTTACAATGCTCCCCCTACATTCATGCATTCATAAAAAGTGTAAACAAGTAGAGGTATTGTAAAGCTCCCCCTAAAACAATGCATTGAGTGTTTCAAATAATTTATAAAAATCAAAACATGATACCACTTAGTTGAAAACTCCACTCAAATAAAAACTCAAAAACTCATCAAATTTCACCAAATTCTGCCCCTTTTGTTATTAGCAAAAGTAAAAAACACACCAATGGATATACTTAGTACATGAAATATAAGACAAAAATCATCCGAAAGGTGTACGGGAGAGAAAAGCACACTAGTTCACACAAAAATTTGATAGAAAAATAGCACAAGGGATCAAAATTTATCACAAGACACATGAACACGAGAGAAAATACATCAAAATGCACACACGAAAAGATTAAATATCAGCGTAAAGGGAGTAAAACAGATAGTGAATATACTTATACTAGTTTAGAAGACAAAATAAGGTATATCAAAGTGATAAATAAGCAAAAGTAAGACTCGAGCTATCTCAACCTTAGAAACTAAGGACCAAAGCGTCACCCTATCACCTTAGCCATACATAACTTAGGAGTAAGAACGATATTGTTTGGCGGACGATTCACACCATCTCTAAATATAGATTATATTCAGTACATGATGGCTACCCTTTGAGATACGCACAAATACAAATCCATGAGTATGGGTCTTTGACCATATTTTAACAAATAAACTCAATTTTACGTGGATTTCATAAGGGTATGGATCTTTGATCATCTTTTAACAAATACACTCTTATTGTTTGATAATATTTTTGACATAGATGCACTTTACTACATAAAAAAGAAAAGCTCGTGCATTAGCCAAGTCAAAAATGCTCAAAATCACAAGATATAGCCTGAAGTATCTGTGAATGAAATATAAGACTTCTTCACTATTTCATAACACAAAACATGATAAGTATAAGAATAGGTGTGTGAAAGTGCTATGTGAAATATCTTCTGTAAGCAACGTGGCAAGTAATCATCTTTTGATCATTGTATGCGTGAATACATACATATAGATTGAAAAAAAATCATATGTGAATCTGTGTCATAATCAAGCCTATATATGAATGAATAATATTATCTGAATCAATAGTGTAAAATCATATGCATAGGCTTGTCCAATTTTTCTTTCTCCAATTTTTCTTTGAAGAAACCAAAAGAAAGAAAAAGAAATTCTTATTTTGTTTTGATATTTTTAAAAAGATGAAAGAAGAAAAAACAAGATAGAAAAGAAAAAAAATAAAAGCAAAAACAAAAATATGTAAATATAACATGGATGAGAAGCATAGAAATATAAGGAAATACCAAACTAAACATCCACCATCCCGAGTGCAGATAAAGTGTTAGTACAAAATAAGTATCTCATGCATCTCAAATGAATATACAAATCCAAACTAAGAAAAAATGTAAAAAGAAAGAAAAAAGAAATACGACCTCCAACTGAATCTAATGCAAGTCCCCTCTTCTTCTACTCAGCATTAGTGTCATCTCCGTGAATCTCTTCATTCTGATCATCACCACTGTCAACTTCCTGTGAAGTAGATGGATGAGGAGCTCCTGTAGGCTGTGGTGGTCTTGTGTACTAGTCAGCATACACATATTGTCTCCCTAGAGTAAGATCCATATGTCGTATGTGTGCTGTGTAGTCATTACCCTCCCGAAAGTCTCAACCTGTCCACCCAAACTCTCTACTCTCTCTCTAAGAGTCTTCAAGGTCCACTGAGTTGAACTGGAGGAATCCGATGCCTGTGATGCAGATGGCTGAGATTCAGATGATTCTCAGCAGTGGTCTCTCCCTTCCCTCTTACTGCTAAGCTCTTCCTCGGAGTCTTAGAGAAGAGTGAAGCTCTCCCCTTCTCATATCGATTAGCAGAGTGAAAGGACATCTTCTGATCATGGCAGATACGGGTGATGAGAAAAGGGTGTTCGACCTGAATCTTCTGTCGACTCTTCTTCTCAATCATCTCCATATCAGTAGTGACAACCATACACATCCAAGTGAAGATCAGAAAAGCTGGATCAAAAGCTTTCCCCATGGCTATCCAATACATAAGAATAACATCTTGGATGCTAAGGGTGGTGTAAGAAGTACTGGGATATAGGTCAAACTTGAGGAAGAGATTGAGCAAGATGAACTCAGGCTTGAGATGTCCTGAGTTGAAGATACCGGGATGTACCTTTCTACAGAGATAGTTCATCATCTTGTTGTAGCACTTAGAATCGGCAGCCACATAGGTGGAACAAGTAAAGACATCCAGGCCTTCTGTAGAGGGTTTAGATAGATTCAAGATTTTTCAGATATAAGCTAGGGTAATCTTAATCTCTTCCCCCTAACGGTAGTTGTAGCTATCTCCTTCTCTCGCTCTTTGGAAAAATTGATATAAAACCCCTTCACAGGAGTAATATTAGCTTGTTCAATTTGTTTGTCCATCATGGATTTGAGTCCCACTCTCTCAATTATCCCCATAATATTTCCATACTCCTGTGGACCTCTAGATGATGCTCATCAACTCCTCGCTGAAACACAATAAGAAGTTTTACGTACTTCTCCTGTACACATCTATGTGCAAAAAGTTGAACTCTAGGTCGTTTTGAGCTTGGCATTTCTTTACAAATACAAATAAACATGATTTAATATAGAGAAAGCACATATAAGAGGGTTAGAGTAAAAAAGAATTGAGAAAAACATGATAAAAGATAAAAATATGCAATTCTGCTTATTGATCATCGATGGTTGACTGCACACCATCAATGGTTGAAGGTCACCATCGATGGTGTTCATCGACCATTGATAGTAGATGAACAAAACTCATCGATTTCATCTCAAATTTGTCCACAATCATGCAATTTTCTCAACTATTTTAACTTTAAATAATCATTCCAACCATATATTAGAGATATTCAACAAGATTCACCATAAATTGTACATAAAATACTAAAATTTGATCAAAATTAAAGAACTAGGGGTTTAAATTATACCTTGATGTTGATTCAGAATAGAGATTTGATCTCAAAAAGAAGAAAAGATCCCTAAATGTTATATCCCAAAAAATCATAGGAGAATTGAATTAAAAAAATGAGAGGATTTGGAGAGAAAATGGGAAAAGAGGATAAAAAAATTTGAAAAAAAGTTACCCTCATTTTAACCCATGCTCCTCGATGGTTGGCCATTGATGGTCGAGTGTGACCATTGATGGTGACTCCCAAAATTTTTAAAACTCCTTTTTAAACAAATAAAAAGAAAAAGGGGGAAAATATGTTACACTAGGGTTGAAAAATATACTCGAGATAAAAACTTACCTATTTAAGGAGAAGTAATTTTTTTTCCATCAATAACCTATTTCTTCTTATTTTCTCTTAGACTAAGGATTAGAAATCACTCTTGCACCTCTTCGAGCAACTCCGTCTGTTTCCTCAATCCTCGGTCTACCCGCAGCCCTATAGAAAAGTGACGGGTGTGACCTAGGTATCCACATAGGTTCACGTTTGGTTAATAATTATGCTTTTAGGTACCCAAATCTGCTTAATAGTTTTAACTCTATATTGTATGCGATAACTCATGGCAATATGACCCATTCTACCACATAAAGTACACATAGTAGAAGATGCATTAGAAATAGGTAAAATAAGAGTTAAGTTGTTTCTTTTGACAAAAGAAGGTTGAAAATTTTTACATTTTTCTGAATATGAATAACCAATTTTAGGTTTAGCTTTAGCAAATTGTTGATTAGAAAAGACCATGTTTAAGCCGTTAGAACCCGATGAAAAGTTTTTCACGGCCTTTTCCAAATTAATATTTTTGGACTTTAGTTATTCATTTTCAAAAACTATAATGGTCCATCTAGTTTCAAACTTTATTTATTCAGAAGACAATTTACAGAATAATTCATTTATTTTAGCAACTCATTTTTCATTTTAATGATTTTTTCAGTCGGTTGCTTAGATAAATTTGAATTAGTGTTTCGATATACAGAACATTGTGTGCATTCAACAGTCGTGATCTCACAAGATGAATTATATAAATCCAATTATGAGGAGATAGATTTAACTTTATCACTCAAAGTTTTTTGTCTTTCCTCAAATTTGAATTTATTCTTTTTGTCACTTTATATTTTTCAGCAATTTTTTAAGTTGTCCTAACATCTCATTATTCTTGGAATATAAATTGATCATATGAAGGATAGACCTCGTTCTCTAAACTCCCACTTTTAGAGTTGTGTGTTTCACCCTGTTCTGAATCCGAAGTTGTGCTATTTCTCCCCATAAAGCACAGCTTTGCGTTCTTCTCTTCATCACTTAAGCTAACTTCTGATTCTTCATTATCACTCATCATGTCCCATGTTATCATTTTCAAACTCTTGCCCTCAACATTTTTGTCTTTCTTGTTCAATGGGCATTTATTCTTGTCGTGACATGGTTTCCTGCAACGATAACAAATAGGCTCAGTTTCGAAATCAGTAAAGGTGTATTTACTCATCTTATTTGTATACTAATTCTGTCTATTTTATTGGTATTTGTTTGGGTCGAAAGTTGTTTCCATTGTAAAACTTGAGAAAATTACACTTTTGATTCTCAGTTACAAAGAAATTTAAGTAACTCTCTCACAAACTCGAACAGAAGACGCTACACGCGTAGATCTCCTGCTTTTGTGGGTCTTTGCCTGTGCCGGGGATGCGTAATCCGTGGACCACCGAGCAACGATCGTCGAATCGACGGGGTTTAGTTGATGCTTCGCAAAGGAAATAAGAACTTAAGCAAATATCTTAGCAAAGTAAGATATCTACTCTTCTCAAGAATAAGTCAAAGCTTAAACTCGAGGAATCTCCGTGTGGATCGTGTTCTTGAACTCCTAAGCTTGGATTCTCTCTCTTTGCAATAGCTCGCTTATCCGATCTCGATTGCCGATCCCCGCCCAAGTGGATGTAGGGGGTATTTATAGCCTTTGGGGCGTACCCTCTGAAGAAACACAAGTGTCATAAGTGCTCAACATTTGTAGTTAGCGGCGGCTCAAAGGCCTCGCGCCAAGCTACCTAAGCTCCTGGCGGCGATGTCGCTACCTAACTAGCTGGCGGCGGTGTCGTCCCTCTGTTGTAACGGTTTCCGCTTTTTTAGGCACGATTAAATGCCCTAAAATCACGCCTAGTGAGCGTATTTTCAGGGTGTAACCGCCCACTAAAGTATCCGAACGCCTCTTTGCGTTGATAAAGTCAAGTGGGCCCCACCAAAGATTGATTTAGACCCTTCAAGGGCTCATTTCAAATATTCGTGTTCGCCTTTGGCAGGCATTAAGTGCTCGCCTATAGCGAGACACATCAAGGTGTCTCGCTTCGTGGCGAGGCACAAACAAGTGTCTCGCACTATGGCGAGACACATCAAGGTGTCTCGCTTCGTGGCGAGGCACAAACAAGTGTCTCGCACTATGGCGAGACACAATCTTCCCATGTGTTGACTTCTTGAGATTTTGACGACGTTGTCCTTCGATCTTCTCATAATTTAGTCATATTTGAGGTTCTTCAGCAATTTTTGATGCCTACAGATACCCCCTCCAAAGTTTTCAGACTCTTCTGTATTTTATCGAGGGGTCTGGAATACTTTGGATAAGATACGCCTTGTTTCTATTCAACCTTGAACTTTGTAGAAGAGGCCCGTGTTTTGCTTCAGTTTCTTGAACCCTGAGTACGCGATGTCGCTGTCCATATTCTGAGTTCAATAACTGTTGCATTTATATTTGAATGAATTGAAATGTCGAAGTCGATTTTGGACTAATCATCTTCATCTTGAAAGTCATCACTTGGGTTGTGATTGAATGCCTTGAGAGTCATTCAGAGAAAAAGCATCATTTGGTTTTCTGAACATCTGGGATATAAATTACCCGTCATCAAATTTCCATGAAAGCTTTTATATGTAATATGGAACCAATTTGTCTTGAATCTACTGCCTTGAATCCCGTGCGGAGAATAATTATCAATATCTGGAATTGTCCCACTTGAAGAAAGCGAGCGAGGCAATCTGAAGTGTCTTGCTCAAGGGGTTTGAGCGAGGCAGCATGAGATGTCTCGCTCAAAGAGTTTGAGCGAGGCAGCATGAGGTGTCTCGCTCAAAGAGTTTGAGCGAGGCAGCATAAGGTGTCTCGCTCAAAGAAAGTGAAGCGGTGCCCAGCCTTTATAAACCCGATACCTAGGGTTTTAACCCCGTATGATATCCCGCCTTCTGGACTTCAAAACCTTCCCAAACCTTCCCAAACCCTATTTCGATCTTCTACTAACCCAAGAATCCCCTCAAGCTCCTCAAACTAGTCCCAAAGATCTCTCTTTTAGACCTAGGGTTTCAATCTTCACGGGTTTTCTCGATTTTCTTCGGTTCTGGTCCATTTCTCTGCAGAAAATCGGTCTCCATATATCCTTTAACTGATTTACAGGTTTGTCATCGAAACCCTAGCTCTTTTAATGCCTTTTTATTTCAAGTTCCATCAAAATCCGACCGTTCTCTCTTGTTTGAATCAGAAACCCGACCTTTAATCATGTCGCCCAAGAGATCTAAAGTTCCCAAGGGTACTTCCACTGCCCAAGCCTCTGAATCTGAAGAACCCATGGCCTCGTCGTTCGGGGGTAAGTTGATGGGCAAAAACGAGTGTTTACCTTTTATAGTCGCAAGTGCACAACCATTGTCAAGTTATAGTATTTAAGATTGTCGATCCCACGAGGAACGGGAAATAGGAAGTGTTTGATTCAAGTTCAGTTCTCAAATTATGCGTGACAATTAGGGTTTTATTCAAGATAGTATGAAAGCATGATGAAGTGATGAGAGAGTGGATTTGGATTGTGTGTGAAAGGAATCACAATTAAACAGATGAGAATTCAATAAGAGAGATGAAGGAATCTAGAATTGAATCCACTAGCTAACTCAAATTATAATCTATGAAAAATTCTCTTTTACCACATCTCATATTAGATTTATTAAGCATAAGATATCAAACCACTTAAGGAAAGCATAACTTATCAAATTATCACCTAATTGAAATTCAAACTCATGAAGAGAGTAATAACAAGATAATAATCCTAGAATTCATAAGCATAGCCTATCAAACCACTTAAGGAAAGCATAAACTATCAAATTCTTCTTCTATCGATTAGTTCTCTAGTTGATTAACCTAAACATGATCTTTTAAGCATAAGAGAGATGATTCATAAATACAAAAGAGATTAGACTAGTTTCATGCAACCTAGATCCCCACAAGAGTTTAGTTCAACATCTTGGGAAATTCAAACAAATAGAAAAAGAAAGAAAATAAAAAGAAAAGAAAAATTCTAAACTAATCTAACTACAAAGCAAATAAATCTAAACTACAAAGCAAATAAATCTAAACTACAAAAGCTATTAAATCTAAACTACAAAGCAAATAAATCTAAACTACAAAGCAAATAAATCTAAACTACAAAGCAAATAAATAACAAGAAAGAAAAAGAAATAATAAAGAGAAATAAAGAAAAACCTGCAACTCATCATCATCAACTCATCCTCCTTTCGGTCCTTGAACAAGAAGAAGAAGATGGGATTGAAGGGGAGAAAATATTTATTTATTGAGGAAAAATTATTACAATGAAAGGTACTCTAAAACAAGAGCAACCCTTTCTCTCCAAAAGGAGTTTTACAAAATATTTCACACCTCTAAACCCTCAGATACTACCCCTATTTATACCCCAACGGAGTTGATGTGAACCATTGGATCAAACTTGGCCAAAAGGAAGAGAAATCTTTCCTAAATTGAATCTGCCGACCAATCGGTTGGCGTCGATCGGTTAGCCAACCGTTAGCCAACCGGTTGGCCAACCGGTTGGTCAACCGATTGGTTCCCAACGGATTTTGTCTTTTCTTGATATTTTGCACGAATTCTTCTTGGATTCCTTGGTATCTTGGGCCTTCGTTTGTCTTGATTTGGGCTTCAACAATTGGTAGAAATTGGAGAATTTGAGTCATTTGAGCTTTTATTCATTAATACTCCATTATTCTCAAAATAAGATAAAACATGTTATTAGTAACATATTTATTGATATAAAATAGATAATGAGGTTATTAAAATGTCATTAAAATGTGATTATCAAATACCCCCACACCTAAACTTTTGCTAGTCCTCTAGCAAGGAAGAAAAATGAAAAAGAAAGAAAAAAAAATCCTAACTCACTTTCGCAGGAATCGCGGTTGTATTTAGCGATACAACAAGCCTTTAAACCCCTAGGTTACCCTAGTGGACGAGTTGTAGTCTCGTGAGGGTTTGCGTGAATATACCCACAAAATTCAGTCAACTTGCCAATTTAAAGAAGCTAATTGAATAATTTAAAAATTCCACAAGTCGGTTAATACTCAAGAAAACGCTTTTATCATGATTTCAAAGTAAACTTCTTAAGAAAATCCTTCCATTGTAGTGATACAAAACCAAGTTTTTCTCAAAGATTTAATTCAAAAGTTTTGAAGGAAACATGCTAACTCTTTGTTTCAAACAATGTTCAAGTCTCTTAACCCATTTTGAAAAATCAAGAACATATACCATTATTTCCATATATATAAAAACATGGTTAGTTTTTTTTTTTTTTTTCTTGGTAGTCTTGTTCTTTTAATCGGCTTTCTAAGTGACCATCTAGCGAGTTTTGGGCCAATGAATCCCAACCCAATTGGGCTTAGGTCATTAAGCATAAAAATACTCCTCGGGCTTAATTACTCACCAACTTAGGCTTAGTAACAAAGAACTACCGATGATTTTAAGAGAAATTTATTTGGTGTCCATTTTACGACTCTTTTATTAAGTTAGTATAATATATATATGTGTATATGTATATATGTTCTGAAAAATATTTGGATTAATGCAACTTAAAGAATCATTTTCAACTCTAAGTTAGCACTAAAAATTTCATCACTGATTAAACATCCAAGTTAAACTTTAGTAAAGTATACCACTTTGAAAATCATTCTTTCGAAATTTATTTAAAATTATCATAAAAGGTAAACTTGAGTGTATACTAACTCGTGATTAGAAGACTATTAATCAACTCTATTAAGTTGGCAAGTGACAATTTTTTTATTATTTTTTTTAAAGAAAATGAAAATGAAAAAGTGAAAAGAAAATGAAAAATGAGAAAAAAATAAAAATGACTAAAATACAGAGAAATTTGACTAAGTCCCACCCCACACCTAAACTTTTGCTAGTCCTCTAGCAAGGAAGAAAAATGAAAAAGAAAGAAAAGAAAATCCTAACTCACTTTCGCGGGTCAGCGGTTGTATTTAGCGATACAACAAGCCTTTAAACCCCTAGGTTACCCTAGTGGACGAGTTGTAGTCTCGTGAGGGTTTGCGTGAATATACCCACAAAATTCAGTCAACTTGCCAATTTAAAGAAGCTAATTGAATAATTTAAAAATTCCACAAGTCGGTTAATACTCAAGAAAACGCTTTTATCATGATTTCAAAGTAAACTTCTTAAGAAAATCCTTCCATTGTAGTGATACAAAACCAAGTTTTTCTCAAAGATTTAATTCAAAAGTTTTGAAGGAAACATGCTAACTCTTTGTTTCAAACAATGTTCAAGTCTCTTAACCCATTTTGAAAAATCAAGAACATATACCATTATTTCCATATATATAAAAACATGGTTAGTTTTTTTTTTTTCTTGGTAGTCTTGTTCTTTTAATCGGCTTTCTAAGTGACCATCTAGCGAGTTTTGGGCCAATGAATCCCAACCCAATTGGGCTTAGGTCATTAAGCATAAAATACTCCTCGGGCTTAATTACTCACCAACTTAGGCTTAGTAACAAAGAACTACCGATGATTTTAAGAGAAATTTATTTGGTGTCCATTTTACGACTCTTTTATTAAGTTAGTATAATATATATATGTGTATATGTATATATGTTCTGAAAAATATTTGGATTAATGCAACTTAAAGAATCATTTTCAACTCTAAGTTAGCACTAAAAATTTCATCACTCGATTAAACATCCAAGTTAAACTTTAGTAAAGTATACCACTTTGAAAATCATTCTTCGAAATTTATTTAAAATTATCATAAAAGGTAAACTTGAGTGTATACTAACTCGTGATTAGAAGACTATTAATCAACTCTATTAAGTTGGCAAGTGACAATTTTTTTATTATTTTTTTTAAAGAAAATGAAAATGAAAAAGTGAAAAGAAAATGAAAAATGAGAAAAAAATAAAAATGACTAAAATACAGAGAAATTTGACTAAGTCCCACCCCACACCTAAAATTTGCATTGTCCTCAATGTAAATGCAGAAAGTAACATGGAGAAGAGTGGAAGCACTTCAGGATGTTCTGATGACTGAACACCGAAAAATTGAAAATTGCATTTACCTGTAATGAGGGGAGACGAAACCAACTTTTTTTTTTTTGGTTTTAGGTATTATGCCTGATGATATACAATTTTTATTTTTATTTATTTTTTTTAAAAGAACAAGAAACTCTCACATGAGAAAAGAATAAATTCTTTTATTATTATTGTGGGACAACAAACAAAAATGTAGAATAAAAGATGAAACATGAGAAGCTCACATTCTACATTAACTCCTACCTTATTGTTGAAAATTCTACCCCGAAATTTAAAGAATTTCAAAATGATATAATTATCGATGTGCTTAAATTCCAAAAATTTCGGATTTTAGTGATGTGTGCAAAGAATGGAAGGTAGGTATTAATGGTTGTATGCTTTTGAACTTAGATTCATTATTAACAAGAATTTCATCAAAATGAAATCTTGTTGTTTTCTATTTTCTACAAACCTAGGTTCATTAACAAAGGGTTCTTCAAATGTTGGTATCGGGATGCATGTATTCAACATAATTCTCTGCTCAAGGATTTGATTATTAACACAGTTACATTATTGTGAATGGATTGCATTCACTTGATCGTGAAAAGTTGAACCCGAAGTTCCTTGGATTGGTCACGGGTTGACTCGAAATGTTCCTTTCTCTTTCACTCACGGCGTTTGCTAGTTGCCCTAGTTGGGTTTCTATCCCGGCGATGGCTTGAGTGTTCGAGTTGATCGCTTGGTTGGTTGTTTGCATGAAGGAATTTAGAGTGTTGGATGATTGAGTCAACAGGTTGGTGGTGGTTTTGATCATGGCTTCTAAACCCTTTCTATGACACCAAGGCGTTTTCCGATCCGGGTTAGAAAGATTCGTCGGTTGATGAGGAGGGAAATTCGAAAAAGGTTGATTTGAGTGATGGAAATTGTTTGGTGGATTGAACGGAATCGTGTTTCCCCTAGGAATTTGTTGGTTTGAGGTGGGATTGACGTTTTGATTTCGGGTAACTTCCTTGGTTCCACGCAAAGTTGGGATGATTCCGCCAACCGGGATTGTAGGTTGGGGCAAAAGGATCATTTCTAGGATGCTGGAATGCAGCGTTAACCTGATCTAGTGGCTGATTAGCTCCTAAAAGAGGGCATTCATCGGCAACATGAGATGGGGACTGACAATTGTGACAACCTGAGGCAGAGATTTGATTGACTTGAGCAGAGCGTTCTTTGATTTCGAGAGCTTCTAGCCTACGATGATCGCCGCCATCTTTGCTTCAGCGGCTATATTCGTTCCTACGGAAGGACCACTAGATTTGGCTTGAGGAACCGATGCACCCTGGTCATCACAGTGTTCCCATTGCATGGTTTTTTCTGACAGACTCTCTAAGAAATCCCACGCTTCATCGGCATTTTTCTTCATAAAATCCCTTGACACATAGACTCTAAGGAAGTTTTTGCAGATAGTCCAATCCTTCAGAAATGATTTGGCACAATCGCCATTTTTCCAGACCATGGTGAGGACATTGGATGAGGAGATCCTTAAACCTATCGAAATACTTCCAGAATGGCTCACCCGGGACAATCCTAAAATTTTGAATGCTGTTTCTGAGCTTGACCGTTTTGTGAATTGGGAAGAATTTTTTTAGAAAAACTTTTACAAAATCATCCCAGGTTGAAATCGAATCGTGGGTAAGTCGCGACCATTTTTTGCTTTGTCCTTAAGAGTGAAGGGAATAAATCAAGCTTAATTGCATCCTCGCTAGGTCTTTCATTTTAATCATGAGGCGACTTCTACAAATTCGAGATGAAAATATATCGTCTTGGTTTACGTTCCTAAGAATTTTGGAAGCATGTTGATGAAATGTGGTCGGAGTTCAAATTAGTTCCATTTGCTTCGGAAGCTTAATGCATGAAGGGATAGCATTCCTAGTTGGGTAGCGATATCTTGAAGAACGGGAGGATTGGCCATTTCGCTTGGTTGAGAAGTTGAATCAGAGCGAACTAAGCGATTGGTATTATTCCTAACCCAAGTTTGCATGAACCAAAATCAAGAGATTTTTTTTTTTTATAAAAAATGAAAAAGTTAGTGAGATGGTGAAAAGAGAAGAAGAGGGAAGAAGAAAAGAAAAATTAACAAATCAAGGCAATCACTTTTCAATCACCCTAACTCTAGGGTTAAGCCTAAACTCAGCCTAGACCAGCTCCTAACCAAAACTCCCTAAGTGAAAAAATCCAGCTTTACGTGGGTAATTAGCCGTAAGGATAGTACTAGAGGGAGATCAAAGATCAATTAAGTACCTCGTTCCTTGCGCTTTACGCAACCCCTAAACCTTGCCTTAGACACCAATTAATCCAAATAAACTTAGACCAGTTCACTCAAGAATTTCTTGTTCCTTATTGAGCTCGAATCCTTAGGGGCCAACGCCTAATTCTTTTAGGAGGCTTGGGTTTGTGTAGTGAGGAATCGATTTTTGGGCTAAGGAAAGGGTGATGAAATCCCTCACCTTATCTTGATTAATGGGTTTTGCCCTTAAAGATATTTTCGTGTGAGTGTCAATTCAAAAGGATCATTTCTAGGATCTTTGGAATCGGCGTTAACCTGATCTAGTGGTGATTAGCTCCTAAAAGAGGGCATTCATCGGCAACATGAGATGGGGACCGACAATTGTGACAACTGAGGCGAGATTTGATTGACTTGAGCAGAGCGTTCTTTGATTTCGAGCTTCTAGCCTACGCATGATCGCCGCCATCTTTGCTTGGCGGCTATATTCGTTCCTACGAAGGACCACTAGATTTGGCTTGAGGAACCGATGCACCTCGGTCATCACAGTTGTTCCCATTGCATGGTTTTTCCGGACTCTCTAAGAAATCCCACGCTTCATCGGCATTTTTCTTCATAAAATCCCTTGACACATAGACTCTAAGGAAGTTTTTGCAGATAGTCCAATCCTTCAGAAATGATTTGGCACAATCGCCATTTTTCCGCACCATGGTGAGGACATTGGATGAGGAGATCCTTAAACCTATCGAAATACTTCCGTAATGGCTCACCCGACAATCCTAAAATTTTGAATGTTGTTTCGAGCTTGACCGCTTTGTGAATTGGGAAGAATTTTTTAGAAAAACTTTTACAAAATCATCCCAAAGTTGAAATCGAATCGTGGGTAAGTATGCGACCATTTTTTGCTTTGTCCTTAAGAGTGAAGGGAATAAATCAAGCTTAATTGCATCCTCGCTAGGTCTTTCATTTTAATCATGAGGCGACTTCTACAAATTCGAGATGAAAATATATCGTCTTGGTTTACGTTCCTAAGAATTTTGGAAGCATGTTGATGAAATGTGGTCGGAGTTCAAATTAGTTCCATTTGCTTCGGAAGCTTAATGCATGAAGGGATAGCATTCCTAGTTGGCAGCGATATCTTGAAGAACGGGAGGATTGGCCATTTCGCTTGGTTGAGAAGTTGAATCGAGCTTAACTAAGCAATTGGTATTATTCCTAACCCAAGTTTGCATGAACCAAAATCAAGAGATTTTTTTTTATAAAAAATGAAAAAGTTAGTGAGATGGTGAAAAGAGAAGAAGAGGGAAGAAGAAAAGAAAAATTAACAAATCAAGGCAATCACTTTTCAATCACCCTAACTCTAGGGTTAAGCCTAAACTCAGCCTAGACCAAATTCCTAACCAAAACTCCCTAAGTGAAAAAATCCAGCTTTACGGGTAATTAGCCGTAAGGATAGTACTAGAGGGAGATCAAAGATCAATTAAGTACCTCGTTCCTTGCGGTAACTACATAACCCTAAACCTTGCCTTAGACACCAATTAATCCAAATAAACTTAGACCGCTTCACTCAAGAATTTCTTGTTCCTTATTGAGCTCGAATCCTTAGGGGCCAACGCCTAATTCTTTTTAGGAGGCTTGGGTTTGTGTAGTGAGGAATCGCTGATTTTGGGCTAAGGAAAGGGTGATGAAATCCCTCACCTTATCTTGATTAATGGGTTTTGCCCTTAAAGATATTTTCAGTGAGTGTCAATTCAAAATGCTCAAATCACTTTGGTGAATTCCTACTATTATATGCAATGCACCTAGAAATTAAAAGCAACTAAAAAGGATGAGAAAGAAAAATATTTTTTTTTTTTTTAATTATGGTCGCAAGAAAGAAAGTCAGCTTTTTTTTATATTAACCTAATTGTCTCTAATGTGATGAACTACCTATAAGGTGGAATTAAAAATACTAGAAAGAAGAGTTACCGCAAGAAAAGCAATGCAAAGCCTCGCTGGAGGCAACCTTCAATTCGAATCTTCAACTCCTTACCTTCAAGCTCCTTTTGTCATTCACAATAGACAAACACACAAGTTAAAGAACTAAGAAAAAAATTCTACTTAACACCGTTCCCGACAGCGGCAAAACTTGATGGGCAAAACGAAGTGTTTACCTTTTATAGTCGCAAGTGCACAACCATTGTCAAGTTATAGTATTTAAGATTGTCGATCCCACGAGGAACGGAAATAGGAAGTGTTTGATTCAAGTTCAGTTCTCAAATTATGCGACAATTAGGGTTTTATTCAAGATAGTATGAAAGCATGATGAAGTGATGAGAGAGTGGATTTGGATTGTGTGTGAAAGGAATCACAATTAAACAGATGAGAATTCAATAAGAGAGATGAAGGAATCTAGAATTGAATCCACTAGCTAACTCAAATTATAATCTATGAAAAATTCTCTTTTACCACATCTCATATTAGATTTATTAAGCATAAGATATCAAACCACTTAAGGAAAGCATAACTTATCAAATTATCACCTAATTGAAATTCAAACTCATGAAGAGAGTAATAACAAGATAATAATCCTAGAATTCATAAGCATAGCCTATCAAACCACTTAAGGAAAGCATAAACTATCAAATTCTTCTTCTATCGATTAGTTCTCTAGTTGATTAACCTAAACATGATCTTTTAAGCATAAGAGAGATGATTCATAAATACAAAAGAGATTAGACTAGTTTCATGCAACCTAGATCCCCACAAGAGTTTAGTTCAACATCTTGGGAAATTCAAACAAATAGAAAAAGAAAAGAAAATAAAAGAAAAGAAAAATTCTAAACTAATCTAACTACAAAGCAAATAAATCTAAACTACAAAGCAAATAAATCTAAACTACAAAAGCTATTAAATCTAAACTACAAAGCAAATAAATCTAAACTACAAAGCAAATAAATCTAAACTACAAAGCAAATAAATAACAAGAAAGAAAAAGAAATAATAAAGAGAAATAAAGAAAACCCCGCAACTCATCATCATCAACTCATCCTCCTTTCGGTCCTTGAACAAGAAGAAGAAGATGGGATTGAAGGGGAGAAAATATTTATTTATTGAGGAAAAATTATTACAATGAAAGGTACTCTAAAACAAGAGCAACCCTTTCTCCAAAAGGAGTTTTACAAAATATTTCACACCTCTAAACCCTCGATACTACCCTATTTATACCCCAACGGAGTTGATGTGAACCATTGGATCAAACTTGGCCAAAAAGGAAGAGAAATCTTTCCTAAATTGAATCTGCGCCGACCAATCGGTTGTGATCGGTTAGCCAACCGGTTAGCCAACCGGTTGGTCAACCGATTGGTTCCCAACGGATTTTGTCTTTTCTTGATATTTTGCACTAATTCTTCTTGGATTCCCTTGGTATCTTGGGCCTTCGCTTGTCTTCGATTTGGGCTTCAACAATTGGTAGAAATTCGAGAATTTGAGTCATTTGAGCTTTTATTCATTAATACTCCATTATTCTCAAGAAAATAAGATAAAACATGTTATTAGTAACATATTTATTGATATAAAATAGATAATGAGGTTATTAAAATGTCATTAAAATGTGATTATCATAAGTCCTCTTTATAAAAAATCATACTTTTTGTATAAAAGTCACATTTTGGGTATGGATCTTTGCTTGTTCCCCTTTGCGGGTCATTCATGAAGAGTCGAGGTCCTCCTTTATGGGATTCGGCTAAAACAAGTGTTTTGCATAGCCAAAACACTGTCAAATCAACGAACAAAGCCGATTGTCTCGTGTTTGCGGCGATCAGGTTGTCTTCTCTGGCGAGGCGGTTGGGGCTATCTTCTTCTTTGCGAGTAGTTGGCTGTCTAACGTAGTCGATTCGAGGAAGCTGTCTCCGTGTTGGCGAAGCGGTTGAGCTTATCTCGGCTGCTGGCGAGACACAACTCGAGCTGTCTCGTGGCTGGCGAGGCGACTTGAGCTTTACCGCTAGCGATGATGCTAACCACGACCATTTTTGATGTTAACTTCGACTCAACACTTATAAGTGTACATGTGCTTTGCAGTTGAGTTTCCCCCTACGGCATTTGATGTTCATGAGCCAAGTGGATTGCACAGCTCTGTGTTTTCCTCTTCTCAAGAGGCGCCACTAGTGACTGATGCTCCTCTGCTCGGTCCAAATGCACCTCCAGAATTACTGGAAGCGTTAGAACATGGTGATCGTCGTGACTTACGAAGAATGATCACCGACGCCCTACTGACAAAAAATGCTGGATCCACAGAGGTGATGAGGAAGTCTAGTTATTTATTTGGGGATTCCGTTATGATCCGGAAGCTTTATCTGTTCAGACTGAACCATGGCTGTATGAAGGTGATGGTTCTCGTCTTTATCTACCTCCATTCGCCCGTCATCACTCCATCTTACGGCTGCGCAATCTATCGGTTAAGAGGAATATGTCCTGGAGATTGACTGAAGATTTGGAACGCATACACTACAGATACATCAGCAAAGGCGCAGTTCCAAGTTCTAGCGATAAGAATTATGTTCTGCTTTACCCGCATTGTGGGTCGACGACCCACCCCATAATGAATTGTTGGTCAAAGCCGACATATTGAAGAATCGCTGGCCAAAATAGGAAGGAATTGCTCCTAAGAAATCTCACCGGTGCTTCGATTGGGTACATTCTCACTGGCCGATGGTGGACACGGATGGCGGCTTACGTTCTCGACCGATGGAGTCGGAACTCAAAGAGATTGATTATATGTTCCCATCCGTGCTAGCATGTATGGAATTCCTCCCACCGCATCATTTCCTCGCATTGTCGGAAATTTACAACCCGTGATACCAACACCTTCCTCGACGAAGAATGGGGAATTGGGTCTACCGCTTCATGAGATGATGAAGGTGTCCGGTCTTCCAATGGGTGAGGCACCATATCGAATATTTTCCGCCAACCGCATTGAGGGAGATGAAAGAAAAGGATCACCGCTACGAAATTCTCGGGAGTTGACTTGCCACTATCAAGCCGCAATAGCGACAAAGGGACGGAAGGCTAGGAGACTCCCGCAGACGCCACAAGAAGTTCACGACTATTTGTTTCGAACTTAGAAGGCGACGAGGATGTAAATGAGCGTAAAACCTCCACCCTTCCGCCATCAACAAACCGATTGCAAAGATAAATGCCCAATCCTTCACTACCCCATATGCCGAGGGCAAAATTCTAAGGGGACGAATTTGAGACTTTCTTGTGGCGGCTACAAAAGCGAGATCAAGCCACAAACTCTCTTGGCGGGCTACTTGGCTATCCGGTTGAAGAAATGTGTAGTCCCGCACCAATCTTCGTGATGCCTTTAGAAGTGCTCTTCCCGGCCGTCGGTGGTCACCAATCGCCGCTTTTCTTCTTCCGCGATGGTGGCGACATTCATGGGGACTCGACGGATAGTTTCCATTTTCTCCACAAGGGTAAAGGGTCTTCAAATGACATTCCACCACAAAGTAGAACCGCCATATACATATTTGATGGCTCGCTCGTGCTTCATCGCCCGAATCGATGTGACCCCGACATAGTAGATTATGAACCGCCTTTATTTACGATCTTGGAAGAATGTAAATGGAAGCGAGCGATGTGCGGCGTCTGCCAATTAATTGCCAAGAGTTGGGAATTCTTCAAATGTTTCCCGAACTTTTCAGGCCGATATGATGAAGTGCTTGTAGATGCTGCTGGGCCTAGCGGAAGCCGAACTATTCTGGATCTTGGTTGCTTCCGATGGCTAATGAACATTCGCATCGGTTACCTGATCTTCCGGGTGAAGAATTTCAGCGACATCGAGCCTTATTTCCCATGCCGCTTTTCTCGTCAGTTTGGCTACGATCGATCTATGTCGGAATCCAAATCGGGAATGAAGACTCATGGAGGTCTTATTGGCGGTGCCAGCGCTGGTATTGGAACATAAGCGGTACCATGCCAAATGATCTCCCATTTGTCGAGAAGCTTCAAATGACTTTCCTATACTGCAAATGGCTCCTTGCAGCTAATGCTCCCACGGAAGTAGAATATGACAGAGAGCCTACACCAACCCGTGCTTCCCCCAAACGAGCTCGACCTTCAAAGAAATCAAAAGGCAAGAAGAAGGTCGTCCAAGAAGAAAGTGAGGAAGATGAATTTGATTATACAGTCCACACTTCTGAAGAAGAAGAAACGACTATTCGTCCAACAGAGGTTCGAATTCGGAGCGAAGTGGTAGTACCATCGCCCCGCCGCTCTCCAGCTCGACGGGATGTACCAGTCAAACCCTCTCCTCGTGTTCCGCCTCCTCCGAAGCGTCCTTTGAAACGGCCTCGCCAGAAGGTCATTCTTACTTACCCCCACCGGATGACGGTCGAAACAGGGGAAGAAGAAGAAGAAGAAGAAACGTCCGAGCTTGTACTCCGAAAGAGGGCTCGTCCATCACTGACCGTTCATACTTCTGCTTCTATCGCCCGGGCATTAATGCGTACGAAGAAGGTCGCACACAGGCCTCGTCGTACGAGATCCCCAAAATTCCCAACTCCTGAGGCGATAGACACCGATTTTCCGCTCGGAAGAGAAGGTATGACTCGTATTCATCATCTCAGACTTTACCATTTCACCTATGATTATTAATTATTCCATTTTTTACTTATCTGAAGAAGGCGAGGTTTCAGCTGAACTTTTTCCTCCAAGAGCGTTCACTTATGAGGATCCCAGCCTGGCGATACCAACGCCTGAAGCTATGGATCAGGACGCTCCCGATACCACTACCGGCGCTGACACTGACATCCCTCCGGTTTACGAGGGGTGCTGCGTAGAATGCGACCATTTCACCTGGATGGCGACTCAGAATCATGAAAGAGTCTGAGTTGGTTCCTCCACTTATTGCTAACGCACTTCATATTCTTTTAGAAAAATTTCAAGAAATGAGCGCAAGCATTAGCCAGCCTGAGCCAACTCCTGGTATGAAGTCTAATTTTCGCCAGATTCTTTTCTCCATATTGAAAAGCTAACATATTGCGCTTTCAAGAGTGGAGGAACAAGTCAAGGAGGGGCCGCCTTAGGCGAGGCACCGAACTTCAATCAACTCGCAGAGTTGGTCCCTGTGATGCACATATACCATTGTCTTTTAGTATATATTAATACCTATTTACCAACGCCAAGATGTGTCACTATCACCATAGGTGGAGAACCAATGCAAATGGAGCCTGCATCAAGAGGGTTTCGAGGAATCATCCAACATGGTTTAAGTCGATGATTTCGCTTCGGTCCGATCACACCTTGATCGAAGAGATGTTGTCGGAACAGGCTCAGAAGGACTCTTTTGATATCAGCTCTTCTGCAGGTTTACACTTTATGATTCAGACCCTCTTAATCATGTCATCAACATTTGATACCTAATGATACTTTTTTATTTGTAGATCCGACTGCTACTATCGTGAGAACAGTTCGATTCCGCCAGACTCAATCAACGCCTCCCAAACCGAGTCCACCATTGTATCCACTGTTGCCGAGAGTCTGCTTGTTCAACCTGGACCACCAACTACTCAAGCCGAACCTGAATCAGTTTCGGTGGTTCACGAGACTGAACAACCAACTATGGAGCAAACAACTCAAATTGAAAGCCCTATTATCCACCCTGGACCACCGGCTATCCAACCTGAAATTGAATCAACTCCGGTGATTTCCCAAGCTGGATTGATGAGTATGGAAACAACACCTACTGGAGGATCTTCTAGCCGCATCGGTATATCTCCCAATTTTGTTTCTCATGAAAGTTCAAGCATTTAAGACTTTCAAAAACTAACATTTCTTCTTCTACAGCGCCTTCTTCAGTATTGTATGACACGATCAAAGCTTTAATGGCGGATGAAGACCCAGAAAAGATACTCATCAGCGCAGAACTCGAGGGCTTCACTTTTCTCCTCAATAAATTGATCGAAAAGGTTATAAATGCAGCTCCTCTTTAGTTCTCGCAAAGCGCCTTCTATGTGCATGTGGTTATCATAAGGGATGAGGGCTTCATGGATTTGGCGGACTCTATTGTCAAGACTTAGTCCAATTAGAACAAGAATTGGGAGAGCTTCAAACTACAACCGGGCTTCCTCTTATATCTCCTCCCGAAGTTGAATCTATCATGCTGCTCTGAAATTAGCTAAAGGTCAGTTGAAGAGGAACCGCAACAAGCACAAGCCCAATCAACGCATAAGGGCCAATTTACACAAAGTGAATGAGGCCAATGCCGATTTAATCCGCCCGCCGAGGCACAAGACCTTGAGATTATTCACCAAGAAAGCTCTTGAAGATGCCGAAGAAGCTCGTGCTCTTCTGAAAATTGATCTGGCCAGCTCCGAAAAGACCGGCTCTAAATTAATCGAAAGCTTGAAAGCGCCTCGATGAATGGTTCAATAACTAGATCAAAAGATCATTCATCTTCTGACTCTCGACGATGCTTCCAAAGCCCTTCTCGAGAAGGAATTAGAGGACAAATACCAGGCTGAACTTTCAGAGCTAAAAGGACGAATTCGCCGCCGCCAATTATCTTTGTAGGACACTTCTGTTAGTTTTGATGACTTAACCAACATTTTGTAATTGACTTTTATATGAAATACAATTTCTTTTATTATGCTTCATCTATTCTGTTTTGAACATAATTTCAATAGGATTTTTGGCAAACCCTCAGCCATCAACGGATTTGATATGCCTTTACCAACTACTGTTTGAGTTGGGCTAGTATGTAGATTATCTAAGTCCGTTCTACATATAACGTTGTGCTAAATGAATAAATTCTTTTAGACTTTGTGCTATGATATTGAATACATAGGCTTTATCAATTATCACGGGAATTGACTACCCGGCGGCGTGTGTTAGACGCTGACTTATTCCCGATTTAAGGACAAGAATAACACCTACTACGCATAAATAGGCGTAGATTTAACAAATAATGAAACCAGCTATGTATTGAATATATAGACTTTTGGAATTGTGTCTTCTCTTGGGGCGAAAACGAACCCTGTTGTGTTTTCTCTTGGGGCGAAAACGAACCCCGTTGTGTTTTCTCTTGGGGCGAAAACGAACCCTGTTGTGTTTTCTCTTGGGGCGAAAACGAACCCTGTTGTGTTTTCTCTTGGGGCGAAAACGAACCCTGTTGTGTTTTCTCTTGGGGCGAAAACGAACCCCGTTGTGTTTTCTCTTGGGGCGAAAACGAACCCTGTTGTGTTTTCTCTTGGGGCGAAAACGAACCCTGTTGTGTTTTCTCTTGGGGCGAAAACGAACCCTGTTGTGTTTTCTCTTGGGGCGAAAACGAACCCTGTTGTGTTTTCTCTTGGGGCGAAAACGAACCCTGATTCATGAAAGAAATTAATAATAGGTGTTAATATTATCGGTGGCTTCAATCGTTTAAGATTTTCAGCCGAATGGGAGCTTAGTGAATGTGACTGTTCACAAGTCTAATCATTCAATACTGCGAAAACGGATTATCCTGAATACATTAGGGATAATATATCTTCAGGAACTTTCCGTTAATTGGCATCATTAACTTGTCACCATCTTGAGTGATCAAGCGATATGCTCCATTTGAGTAGACCGTATCAATTATAAACGGTCCTTCCCATTTAGGCTGGAATTTGCCTTTCTTCTTGGAATTGAGAATCATCGGTCGCCGAACGGCGAGCACCAAGTCTCCCTCCTTGAAACTCCGATACCGGACTTTCTTGTTAAAGGCTTTGGAAATTCTGGCTTGGTATAGCTCAACTGCTGTCGAGCTCCCAAGCCGCTGCCTAACATCTCAAGCTCTTCCGCTTTTGATATTGCTCGCCGCTTGTCATCCCCGCCGCAAGGGCTACACGGCGACGGAATTTGTATTCTAAAGGCAAAACGACTTCACATCCGTGATACCAAGGAATATGGTGTGAATCACGTTGGTGTTGAGCGTGGCGGTATGCCCAAAGAGATGCACCAAGTTTATCATCCCAATCGCTTATTGGTTTTGACTAGCTTTGCTAAGATCTTAATGATAGTCTTATTGAAGGCTTCACTAAACCATTTGCAGTGGGATTATAAGTCGGGACTAGACGCCTTGTATTCAACTTGCCGCAGACCGACAAAGGCGTTGCTGATGAACTGAGGACCATTGTCATGCACAATTCGCTCTAACACCATATCGATAGATAATATGATGTTTAATAAATTTGATGACAATACTGCCTTGACTTCTTTGAGCGGAATTGCTTCACCATTTAGAGAAGTAATCTAATCGCTAAAATAAAGCTTATCACCTTTTACCGACGGGAAATATGGGTCCTACCACATCCATTCCCCATGTTTCAAACGCCAAGAAGTAGCCGACGGTGTAGATCTTCCAGCGGCCGATGCATGTAATTTGCATGTATTTGACACGCAGACATCGCTCGCAGATTCGATTACATCTCTAATCATGGTCGGCCAATAATAGCCTAATCTTTTAGTCTATCTTCCAGCCTTAGGACCAGTTGATGCGACCGCAAGTGCCGCCATGAGCTTCTTTAAGTGCTCTTCCGCTTCCTCGGTCGAAGACACCGAGTAACAATCCATCATATGTAACGACGATAAAGTGCTCGAGATGTCGCTGTAGTAGAATCTCGTGCTCTTCTTCTGATAGATTCCCTTTCTTTGCATCTTCCGTAAAATACCATGTAAGACATAATCTATAATCGAAAGCCAATCTCAAGCTCGGGTCCTTGAAGTAGCATGTGCTTCTTTGACATCCAAAATATATTCGGTATGAAAAGTTGGTATGTCCTCCACGGTGTGGCTTTCTGTTTGAGGGGTTGCGCCAATGAAACAGCCTGCCGCCAACGATCGGCATAAGCTGCTCAAGCCGCGGTATATATTCGATGAAGAAACTTTTGAATGATTCTGCCATCTCTATTGCCACTTCATGATATGGGATCAAATCCGGATTTCTAACTTCATAATCTCCACGAATTTGTTTAACTATGAGTTGGGAATCCCCGAACGCTTCAAGATATTCGACCCCCAGCTCTTTAGCAAAACTGAGCCTAATAAGTAACGATTGTATTCACCACATTATTGGAATACGGTTCGTCAAATAATAAGCCCGAGGCATCACGTGTTTCTCTGGGGAAACTAAGACAACTCCGACTCCGGCAGAAATCTTAGAAGATCCAGGATCACTTGCCACATTGGTTGCGCGAGACGCTCCGTCGAAGTACAATTGCCACACGTGTTCATGAGACGTATGATTGACTTCATAGGTTTCGTCAGGTAAATCTTCATAAAGTATAGCTTTATCGCTAACGGGTCGCGCGGCTAGAAGATCACAAATCGCTTGTCCCTTCACCGACTTCTGCTGTATGAAGTGGATGTTGTATTGCGAAAGGAGTAATGCCCATCTTGCTAATCACCAATTCAAAGAAGCTGGTTGTGTCATGAACACCCGAATCGGGTTAACATCTGAAATAACATGTATCGTCTGTCCGACCAGATAATGACGCACTTTCTGAACTGCAAACACCAAAGCCAGGCATTCTTTCTCGATATCGGGATATCGAGATTCAGCGCCAACCATCGTCCGAATCAAATAATATACCGCTTGTTCGTGACCGTTATCATCATCTTGTGCTAATAAAGCACTTAATGAATGGTTGGTCGCTCTGACGTAAATCAAGAACGGCCTTCCTGATTTCGGTGCGACGAGAATAGGAGGATTTGATAGATACATTTTAATATCTTCAAAAGCCTTCTGACAAGCATCATCCCAAACGAACGAAACACCCTTCTTGGCTAGCTTAGAGAACGGTTGACATTTGCCCGCAAGGTTTGAAATAAACCGTCTTATGTAAGCCAATCTCCCTTGCAACCCTCTGAGTTCTTTGAGATTCTTCGGGGGTTGTAACTCATTAATCGCCTTCACCTTGTCTGGATCAATATGAATTCCCTTTGACGTGACGACGAAACCAAGGAACTTACCACTGGCCATTCCCAGGAAAGATTTAGTTGGATTCATTTTCAATTGATGACCCCGCATAAGTTCAAATACCGTCCTGAGATCTTTAATATGATCGCTCTTATCCCGGCTTTTCACTACTAAATCGTCAACATAGCATTCGACGGTCTTTCTTAGATGATCCTCAAAAATATTTGTCATTGCCCGTTGATAAGTAGCTCCTGCGTTCTTCAGACCAAAGGGCATAACGGTATAACAAAAGATGCCAAGAGGTGTCCGAAATGAGGTATGTTTCTCATCGTCGGATGCATCTTGATTTGATTATATCCAGAGAACCCGCCCATAAATGACATTCTTTCAAACCCGCACGTATTATCTATGATGACATCTCGTGATGGGAGTGGAAAGTCATCTTTAGGGCATGCCAAGTTTAGATCTCTCAAATCGATGCAAATTCTAATTGTCCCATTATTTTTAGAACAGAACAATATTTGCCACCCAACTGATGTTGCTCTTCCCCGATAAAACCCGATTTTATAAGCTTTAACCTCGCCTACGATTGCTTCCATGATTTGCGGGCGAAATCTTATTTGTTGTTGTTTCACGTGTTTAGATTCCGCTTGATATTAAGTCGGTGCATCGCTACTCGATCAAGCCTGCATGTCTTCATAATTCCGTGCTAATACATTAATATATTCCCAACAAGAGAAATCAATTCTCTTTTCTTCCGAGGAAGACTACCACTCACCTAATATGGGTTTCGGATTATCTTCATCACCCATATTAACTTGAACAATCAGATCTTCTAGGTGGTTCTCTTTGTTCAAACCTATCACCGAATCAACATTCGTGATGGAAAGTCCAGGGTCTTCCCATTCGTAAATAATCATCTTCTTCGACTTTATGGGACCTATTGTGGTCATGTTAGACATTAGTCCTTTGAATATTTCACCAAGACTAAAATCGGATCCATGAGGAATCGTGACTGTCGTGATCATCAATTTGCCAACAAAGATTCGCCGAAGATGAAGAAACATAGCCCAAACCCCTTTATATTCATAATAGCGATCGGTTTTCCTTCGAACATGAGAAGGTCGAGGCGGATCCAACACCGGCCCGGCCAAGACCGGTCCATGTGCAAAGTCATATCCCCATTTCTTCATGTAATGATGCGCTTGTGAGCTATATTTTGAAAATGTTTGCACGGATCTTCGCTATCTTCCGCCTCCTCACAATAATCTCGTGGTGGGGATTTTCTTCCTTTCCAAAGATTGTTTGTTTTGCATCTTTCAAGGAAGGAGGAATGTTGATCCCGCCGAACTTTGAAGGCATTTCTTCACTGCTCAACGATGAGAGTGGTACATGTACATCATGATCCCTGCATAATACCGCATTACAAGATCAATACTATGTACATACTCTAAATCGCTATTTATTATATGTTCATCGCCAGTCGCCGCCATAACTTTCTCCTCGACGATTCAGATCCATCAAGATCGACATAAGAGGTTCGATGTCATTAAATACAAAGCTTCCATCGTAATCGAGCCCGCCTCAGACGCCTTCATTACCGCTGTCCGCACTCGGCCGATGGTTCAAGATCGGATTCAAAGACCATACAAAAGAGAGTCAGTAAAATAATTTTCTAACCCTTTGAATGGTTGCTTATCCGCGACCACCGTCTTGACCACATTATCAGTGTCAACATACTTCAAGCACTGATGTAATGTGGATGGGACTATAAGGCTACCGTGGATCCAAGGTCGACCCAATAGTAAGTTGTACGAAGTCTCTGCATCGATGACGTAACATGTGACTTCGGACTTGAGATCTCCAAGCTGGCACTTTATCCGGATTTTACCCAAAGGTCTGGATCCGCTGGTATTAAATCCATAAATCACCGTGCCAGTAGAAGCCAGCTTGCTAGCCGGAATTCCAAGATGATACATCAACCGGAGTGGCATAATGCTAACTGCAGACCCAGGATCCACTTGAATCCTGTTGACAGTAATCGAGCCAATGTACCCGGTGAAGTATAACGGCCTGTCATGCTTCGAATTTTTCACCTGCATATCCTCTCGGGTAAAGGTTATGCAAGGGAGTTGTGTTGCTGCCAAGTTGCAGTGTTCGGTCTTCTCCGGAACCTGCTTGACTTGAGTGATAAAGCTCAATCGCCTAACGCCTCGTAAGGCTTCTAGTCTCTTTAGAAAGACGAGTAACTAGTAAAGAGTTATCCTCGCCGGAATGTTGGCTAACCGGGTCATAACGTCAAACGATATGATGAGCCCGAACTTCCCGCTTGTCCCTCCTAATTGGATGATTAAATCGACCGCCTCGACTTGCACCCTTGAGGTTGTTTATCTTTCCGCTTGGTTGTATCCTCCTTGACTACTTCCTGGCTGCTTTTCAGTTGTAGGTGGAGTCATTGCCACCCCCAGCCTGCTAGAGTTTTGGCATTCGAATCGAATTTCGGTATTGATAATCAATTTATGCCCACTTCGTAGCATAAGCCGGGTTACCTTCGCCACGAACTTCATGTTCATTTTCGATGACGAAGAGTTAGAGCTTTTCGCCACCCTCTTCCCATTTCCAAATATGAGCACATAGCTTGCCTTTACGCTTGACTTCCGTGTTGAAGAAGACCCCGCCCATTACTCATCTTGAAGAAGATCCGATGAATCCAAAGTACTTCGCCATTAGAGCGTGTATGATACCAATCCTTTCTCGACGCTGCCCATGTGGATCATCATTACAGCTTTAACTTCAACCTCGTGGACAATCTTCAGAATATGGCATGGTAGAGATCCAAAGTTGATAGCCACCATATTTGAGCCAACTTTCTCCTTCTTCGCCGCTATGATTCCCGTGATCGATTAGAGCTTGAATTTTGTCTTTAAGAACAAAACAACTCTTGGTCGGATGATGGACCCTTCTGTGGTACGCACAATATTTGGGGTCCGAGGTCTTGTCAGCTTCCTCCTGATTTGTAATCGGAGGCAATTTGATCTTATTGTTATCTAAGAGGCATTTGAAGATAACTGGTACTTCTTCCTCTTTGAAAGTATAGCTCTTTTGGAACCTAGTATCCGGAGCCTTCTGCAATTCTTGAGGTTTTTGTTGAAACCTCAATTGCGGTTGCTGCTGTTGTGACACTTGTTGTTGCTGTTGGAATGCCTGATTTGCTTCAACAGCATTAGCTTGCACCTTTCCTTTGCCACGGGGCACAAAATTCGGCTTGGAGGAAACCGTTGTGGGTTCACCTCTCTCATTCTTCTTCCTCCCGATGAACCGCTCGCTTCTTCACCGCTGAGTTTCAATTCCTTCCAAGTGGTTGGTGGTGTAACCCCACGACTTCCAACAATTCTATAGAAAGATTGTTGTGGCAAGTCTTCAATATGAACTCTTCAGTAATTGGATCTCTGCAATTCATAGCTTTATTGCGGAAACGCTTAACGGAAATGTCAATTGTCTCTCCATCCTTCTACTTCTCGTCTAGAAGAGTTCCAATGGAAACTTCCGTGACATCATCGAAGAAATTACTGAGAAAGAAGCTTTCCATGTCATTCCAACAGTTAATGCTCCCAGCTTTGAGTCTTCGATACCAATCGAAGGCAGCTCCCCGAAGGGTACCAACGAATGACCGAATCATCAAAGGCTCATTTCCCGAGATCACCCCCAAATGAGACTTGAAATAGATCAAGTGCTGTGTAGGCGAACCCTCCCCAAAATGTGTGAAATTAATCAAACCAATTTCACGGTAAGGGATTGAATCCCACTCTCTGGATATGGACACGGATGCCGGTCTTCTTAACCTCGCGGAGCGCACATTAAAGCATTAATTTTGCCTTCAAGCTCCTTCATCTTTTCATTTTCACCTCGCTTTGTTTTGATGATTTCCAAGAGGAGGAATTGGAACATTTCCGCTTTGGGTAGCTTAACTTTTCTTAGGAGGTTTATCGGCATAAATGTGTTCATCTATCTCCTGATCACCGCCTTCGACATTATGGGCATTATGGTGGGTAACTCCACCTTGTTATTTGGATTGATTTGTAGATGAGGCGCTTAATTTTGCAATTCCCTCATCCGCTGCATGGCTAATTCCATTGCTTTCATTTCGCCTTAAGCTCTTCTCTTTGCTTGGCTAAGGCTTCTTGTAACATTTGAGCCGTGACATCGAGTAATGGTAAAAGCCTCCTATGGTGATGACTCATACTTGAAATAGTATCGTCTGAAGCTATTCTTTGGCGGTCGGAAATTTCATCTTCTGGATGACTCTCCTTCATGCATTCTTCTATAGTCAATGCGTGTGGCTTCGCAATTGCAATCGGACATTCTCCGGGAACCGAGCTAACTCTTCCTCCAGGGTAAAGTCGATCTTCATCATTTGCCGGTCCTTTCTCTTTGTTTACCATGTTAATAGTAACTTCGTGAAGTTCATCGGTTCGATGGTAGATCTTCTTTCTTCGGGTCGCCTTGACTGGCTGATCTTCCGTTGTCGGGGGAAAGCCTCTCGAATCTTGAAGCTCTTTGTGATTGAGCGCTTGATTCGAACAGCACATCCCGACAACAACGCCTTGATTATTGTGCACACTAACAAGAACAATTTATTTCATCAATCGTTTCTTTCGGTGTTGCCACCCCCACCGATGACACAGCTTGATGTGGTTTGTCACCGTTGTACTTTCACCCCAAGTGTAACGTTGTTCTTAACCGAGGACACGCTTCTTTGGGGGCCGATCATTCGACTTGGGAGGCACCTTTGACGCTTTAACTTCATCTGCTGAAGTTGTCTTGGCATGGATCATAAGTATTTTATCATCTCTCGTGACTTCACGTAATCACACGCCAAGTTCTTCCCTTTAGTAGACTCGCGGACCCTTTATGGATGCTCAAACGAGATGCAATTGGAATTCGAGACCGAGATATTTCAGCTTGCTCGTGACACTTCAATCGGGTAACTCAAACGCCCTTTTACCGGTGCCTTGCCTTTATTTACATTTGTGGACCAAGGCGATTAAACACCGAATTGACGGATTTTGACTTAACGGCTGATACCTCACCGAGAAGTGGAAGAAAGGGCGAAAAGTCCATTTTTGCTAAGGCATGGAGGGCCCCTCCTGCGGTGGCGAGCTGATTGATTTCGTGGCCTGGCGGTTTACTACCCACCTTTGGCGAAGCGGCTTAAGCTGTCATGCTTGGCGGCTTCAACTGTCTCGGTGAAGGCATTGGCGGCAGACTCTTGAGCCGATTTTGATATCGACTTCGACCCAAATTTTGTGATTTTGGGTCGATTCCTTGGTTGATTTCGACTCGCGCTTTGTGAACAACGCACGCGCACGCAGCAACGCTGCGCATGGCGCTTTTGAGCGCGTTCTTCCTTGTCAATCGGGTCCTTTTGACGAGAACCCATTCTTCCTTGGGAAGAGTGTTGACGGATTGAGATTGAGTCATTGTAGATTGCCGACGCCTCATCACGCGGAGTTCGTGTTGTAGTGAACTCCGCCTGCTGATTCTATGGCCTTGGCAAGTTGTCGCCATCTTTGACGCCGTTTTGACGCATCCTCTTCGCCGAGCGTTGAGATCTTGTTGAATGACTCTTCTTCGAAAGGAGTCAACTTGAGCAGAGCTCCCGCTTTGAGATCCGCCGGTGTTGTTATGAGGGAAAATCACCGCTGTGTTTAACGAGACTCATTGCGCCTCACGGCGAGCGAACCTCTTTCTTTGGAGATGAGATCCTCCGATGCTTGCGGGCGAGGGGACTTCGATGAAGAAGAGGAGAGATATTCTTCAACTTGGCTTGATCGAAGAAGTAGTCCACCATCGACCATGAGGTCGGCTTGATCGCCGCAAGGTCGCGACAAAACGATCTCGAAGCTCGAGACCGCTGGCTCCCATCCGGGTCGCCATCGTTTGGGTCGAAAGTTGTTTCTATTATAAAACTTGAGAAAATTACACTTTGATTCTCGCTACAAAGAAATTTAAGTAACTCTCTCACAAACTCAATGTAAGACGCTACACGCCGTAGATCTCTCGCTTTTGTGGGTCTTTGCTGTCTTGGGGGCCGTAATCCGTGGACCACCGAGCAACGATCGCCGAATCGACGGGTTTAGTTGATGCTTCGCAAAGGAAACAAGAACTTAAGCAAATATCTTAGCAAAGTAAGATATCTACTCTTCTCAAGAATAAGTCAAAGCTTAAACTCGAGGAATCTCCATGTGGATCGTGTTCTTGAACTCCTAAGCTTGGATTCTCTCTCTCTCTTTGCAATAGCTCGCTTATCCGATCTCGATTGCCGATCCCCGCCCAAGTGGATGTAGGGGGTATTTATAGCCTTTGGGAGGCGCATTCTCAAGAAACACAAGTGTCATAAGTACTCAACATTTGTAGTTAGCGTACCGAGCCTCGCCAAGTCGCTTCGCTTCCATCGGCGAGGCAAGAAGTCGGCCTACTGTGAGGGTCGTAAAATCATCAAGACAGCCAATATCCGCTAAACACTATCGATGAAGGTTACAAGTCGACGACTTTCACGATGACAAAGGAGAATCGAAGCTAATGTCTCGAGTACAAGGATTACAAGTTGACAATCCTTGTGAAAAGAGATCACAAGTTTTGATCTCTTCAATTCAAAACGCTGAGCACATGGCCCGCTCAAGCTCAAAACGCTGAGCACATGGCCCGCTCAAGCTCAAAACGCTGAGCACATGGCCCGCTCAAGCTCAAAACGCTGAGCACATGGCCCGCTCAAGCTCAAAACGCAGACGCCAGGCTTGCTCTAGAACGCGAACCGCGCTTTGACTCATTCAAACATGAGTTGAACGGTTCCTCAACCGCTTGAGCAATTTAAGGGGGTGGTTACACCCACTAAACCCCCATTATGGAGTAATTTTAAGGATGGTTACACCCTTTAACCCCTATAAATGGGGGGTTTTCACAGCCAAATGGGGGAGGTTGAAAGGGTTTGGCCGGAGAACTAAAAAAAGGGAGAGAACAGTTTCTGCTGCGCAGCTGTGATCGGCGGGAAGATCGGACCTTCATCCGTGGTCTGATCGGAGTGAAACTTGGAGGGCGGCCTCAACACTTGTCGTTCCTAATTCTGAACGGTGAAGATTGATTTCTACCGGTTGGATTTGGAGATATCGAGGTTTTACCGAAGCCAATTGCGCAGAGAACGGCTTCTTCCGCGCAGCTGTGATCGGCGTGACGATCGGACCTTCATCCGTGGTCTGATCGGAGTGAAACTTGGAGGGAAGCCTCAACACTCATTGTTCCTAATTCTGAACGGTGGAGATTGAATCCTACCGGTCGGATTTAGAGATATTGAGGTTTTACCGAAGACCTCCTTTGTTGTAGTGAACTCCGCCTCGCTGATTCTATGGCCTTGGCAAGTTGTTCGCCATCTTTTGACGCCGTTTTGACGCATCCCTCTTCGCCGAGCGTTGAGATCTTGTTGAATGACTCCTTCTTCTCGAAAGGAGTCAACTTGAGCAGAGCTCCCGCTTTGAGATCCGCCGGTGTTGTTATGAGGGAAAATCGCCTGCTGTGTTTAACGAGACTCATTGCGCCACGCCAGTAACTAACCTCTTTCTTTGGAGATGAGATCCTCCGATGCTTGCGGGCGAGGGGACTTCGATGAAGAAGAGGAGAGATATTCTTCAACTTGGCTTGATCGAAGAAGTAGTCCACCCATCGACCATGAGGTCGGCTTGATCGCCGCAGGTCGCGACAAAACGATCTCGAAGCTCGAGACCGCTGGCTCCCACCGTGGTCGCCATCGTGTTTGGGTCGAAAGTTGTTTCTATTATAAAACTTGAGAAAATTACACTTTGATTCTCGCTACAAAGAAATTTAAGTAACTCTCTCACAAACTCAATGTAAGACGCTACACGCCGTAGATCTCCCCGCTTTTGTGGTCTTTGCCCGCGTCGGGACGCTAATCCGTGGACCACCGAAGCAACGATCGCCGAATCGACGGGTTTAGTTGATGCTTCGCAAAGGAAACAAGAACTTAAGCAAATATCTTAGCAAAGTAAGATATCTACTCTTCTCAAGAATAAGTCAAAGCTTAAACTCGAGGAATCTCCATGTGGATCGTGGTTCTTGAACTCCTAAGCTTGATTCTCTTTGCAATAGCTCGCTTATCCGATCTCGATTGCCGATCCTCCCAAGTGGATGTAGGGGGTATTTATAGCCTTTGGGAGGCGCATCTCCAAGAAACACAAGTGTCATAAGTACTCAACATTTGTAGTTAGCGCTGCAGCCTCGCCGCCAAGTCAGCTTCGCTCAATCGGCGAGGCAAGGTTCGGCCTTCGCCAGAGGGTCAGAAAAATTATCAAGACACCAATATCCGCTAAACACTATCGATGAAGGTTACAAGTCGACGACTTTCACGATGACAAAGGAGAATCGGTTAATGTCTCCGTGAGTACAAGGATTACAAGTTGACAATCCTTGTGAAAAGAGATCACAAGTTTTGATCTCTTCAATTCAAAACGCTGAGCACATGGCCCGCTCAAGCTCAAAACGCTGAGCACATGGCCCGCTCAAGCTCAAAACGCTGAGCACATGGCCCGCTCAAGCTCAAAATGCGGGCTCATCCCCGCTTCAATTCAAAATGCGGGCTCATCCCCGCTTCAATTCAAAATGCGGCTCATCCCCGCTTCAATTCAAAATGCGGGCTCATCCCCGCTTCAATTCAAAATGCGGCTCATCCCCGCTTCAATTCAAAATGCGGGCTCATCCCCGCTTCAATTTTTCAAACGCTAACCTCGCTCGGGGTTGCAAGCGACCCTCACGCCTCTATCCCGAGATGCGGGTCTCAACCCCGGCCCAAGCATTCAAACGCTGACCTAGCGCTCACAATCTAAAACGCTGGTCCAACTCGCTCAAATGCTCAAACGCCATCTTCGCTCCAAGTGCCAAATCATCGCATATCGACGCCGCCACATGCCAAGCCGTCGGTGTTTGACCAATTGACAAATATCATTTGTCCGCCAACGACGGCATTCTCACAGAAGGAGGCTTCAGAGGTCAATACCTTGGAGTCACTTCTAACATGATGGGAGCAGTGACCGTCAATCTCTAGCTCTAATGAGCCAAGCAAATCGGTCCCCGACTTGAAGAGGCTTTGAATGACTCGACGGAGTTTACCGACATACTGACTCAACAGGGTCATACCCCGCCAATTATCACAAGTTGGCTAAAGGAATTGAGTCTGATGATGAGCATTCAGCCATCGCAGAATCTCAATCCTCTAGTTCTTTCATGGAGCATGTGAGCGCTGTCTACACGACGGAGAATGCCGAAGATTTCAAGAAGAGGCTCGAAGAGTATCAGGCTATGGTGCAAGAAGCCCTGCGATCACAACAAGAGTCCATCGATCAACTTCGAGATATGATAAACCAACTTGTTGCAGATAGGGCTCAAGTTCACATGTTTGGCTCAACACCTCAGCCGGAATCATCACAAAGGAGGGGTCGATCCTCAAAACGGAATGAAAACGTGAATGAAGCTCCCGATCAAGAAGCCCATCACGTAGAATCCTCCTCTAAAGAAGGAAGAGAGGCCGAAAACGAGCAAAGTCCTCAATCGGCAAAAATGCGAGAACTGGAAGCCCGCCTCAATGCCATGGCTAATAGGTACGAGCTCCAAGATCAGGGAGTTGTCAGACCGTATCCTGCAGAATGGGATACGGTTCCTTATCCTCCAAAATTCAAAGTCCCAACGCTACAAGTTTTCGATGGCATGGGATCACCGAACCAACATATCTACCATTTTAAGTCACAGATTGGGAATGGAATGTCTAACGATGCCATAACATCTCGTTTGTTCATTGGCACCCTCAAGGGGGTTGCCTTTGAATGGTTCATGAAACTGCCTGCAGGATATATCCAGAAATGGGCGATTTAGAGAGACTCTTCCCGGCACGATTCTTTGAAGATGACACGTAAATCATCGCTACTTCTCTCCTTGCCATTAAGCAAAAGGAGGGAGAGCCTATCAAAGTCTTCGCCGAACGGTTCCGGCATGGCTCTTCGATGCTCGGCGGTATGACCTGATGCGCTCGATTGACACTGTCGGCACAATTTACAAACCAATCTCCTAGCTCGAATGGGGTTGCAAAATGTCGTTCCTGGAAACAACTAGTCTCCCAGGGAGAACAGGCTGAAGCAATTATTGTTAGGATTGAAGTCAAGAAGAGGAGACCGACCAAGACTGGCTATTGGTGACCCGGCTCTGAATCGCGAGGCCGAAGACTCAGTTAATATCGACCTAGAATAATTACAGACTGGGGGTTGATTATTTGTTATTTTCTGAGTTGAATGATAAATTCTAAATATTGTCAAGTTAACAAAATACTTTTGACAATGTAAGCACTTCAACGTGCAGCAGCACCATCAAAATCAACTTATCAATCCTCTCCAATAGGATGATAAGCCCACAAAGTTGCTCACATCGTAACACAATCCCGTCAGGTTAACAATGCACCTCTGACAACCAACTTATCAATCCTCTCCTATAGGATGATAAGTCCACAAATTTGCTCCAATCGCAACCTATCCTTGTCATGTTAACCTCACACCTCTGACAACCAACTTATCAATCCTCTCCAATAGAGCGATAAGTCCACAAAGTTGCTCCAATCGCAACATACCCTTGTCATGTTAACCTCACACCTCTGACAATCAACTTATCAATCCTCTCCAATAGGATGATAAGTCCACAAAGTTGTTCCAATCGCCACATGCGTAACGGATTTAGATAATCCGCATGCTAGCCCGATTCAAACGGTAATTGGTAAAGGCTCATCAAGTCCGCTGACGGCCGGGGTTGGCCAATAACCCTAAAGTCAACGCCAACACGCTGTCGCTAGTTTCTTACCCGTAAAAGACGACAAAGTCTACGATTCAACATCGTAGCATTAAGCCTAAAAGAGTTTTATTCTTTTAGCACAACGCCACATGCGTAACGGATTTAGATAATCCGCATGCTAGCCCGATTCAAACGGTAATTGGTAAAGGCTCATCAAGTCCGCTGACGGCCGGGGTTGGCCAATAACCCTAAAGTCAACGCCAACACGCTGTCGCTAGTTTCTTACCCGTAAAAGACGACAAAGTCTACGATTCAACATCGTAGCATTAAGCCTAAAAGAGTTTTATTCTTTTAGCACAACGCCACATGCGTAACGGATTTAGATAATCCGCATGCTAGCCCGATTCAAACGGTAATTGGTAAAGGCTCATCAAGTCCGCTGACGGCCGGGGTTGGCCAATAACCCTAAAGTCAACGCCAACACGCTGTCGCTAGTTTCTTACCCGTAAAAGACGACAAAGTCTACGATTCAACATCGTAGCATTAAGCCTAAAAGAGTTTTATTCTTTTAGCACAACGCCACATGCGTAACGGATTTAGATAATCCGCATGCTAGCCCGATTCAAACGGTAATTGGTAAAGGCTCATCAAGTCCGCTGACGGCCGGGGTTGGCCAATAACCCTAAAGTCAACGCCAACACGCTGTCGCTAGTTTCTTACCCGTAAAAGACGACAAAGTCTACGATTCAACATCGTAGCATTAAGCCTAAAAGAGTTTTATTCTTTTAGCACAACGCCACATGCGTAACGGATTTAGATAATCCGCATGCTAGCCCGATTCAAACGGTAATTGGTAAAGGCTCATCAAGTCCGCTGACGGCCGGGGTTGGCCAATAACCCTAAAGTCAACGCCAACACGCTGTCGCTAGTTTCTTACCCGTAAAAGACGACAAAGTCTACGATTCAACATCGTAGCATTAAGCCTAAAAGAGTTTTATTCTTTTAGCACAACGCCACATGCGTAACGGATTTAGATAATCCGCATGCTAGCCCGATTCAAACGGTAATTGGTAAAGGCTCATCAAGTCCGCTGACGGCCGGGGTTGGCCAATAACCCTAAAGTCAACGCCAACACGCTGTCGCTAGTTTCTTACCCGTAAAAGACGACAAAGTCTACGATTCAACATCGTAGCATTAAGCCTAAAAGAGTTTTATTCTTTTAGCACAACGCCACATGCGTAACGGATTTAGATAATCCGCATGCTAGCCCGATTCAAACGGTAATTGGTAAAGGCTCATCAAGTCCGCTGACGGCCGGGGTTGGCCAATAACCCTAAAGTCAACGCCAACACGCTGTCGCTAGTTTCTTACCCGTAAAAGACGACAAAGTCTACGATTCAACATCGTAGCATTAAGCCTAAAAGAGTTTTATTCTTTTAGCACAACGCCACATGCGTAACGGATTTAGATAATCCGCATGCTAGCCCGATTCAAACGGTAATTGGTAAAGGCTCATCAAGTCCGCTGACGGCCGGGGTTGGCCAATAACCCTAAAGTCAACGCCTAACACGCTGCCTGCTAGTTTCTTACCCGTAAAAGACGACAAAGTCTACGATTCAACATCGTAGCACAACGCCACGCATGCAGGCTTAACTCCTCAAATTTGCTTAAATCGCAATCAACTTATCAATCCTCCTCAATAGGATGATAAGTCCTCAAAATTGTTCGATCGCAACGTATCTTCATCAAGTCAACACTATACCTCGATGATATAATCAACTTATCAATCCTCCCCGCGATAAGTTCCTCAAAATTGTTCAAATCACAACTAAACCTCACAATCAACTCATCATTCCTTTCCAATAGAATGATAGATCCACAAAGTTGTTCAAATTACAACACAATCCTATCAAAATCAGACACATCCTCGCCAGAAGTTTGATAACCAACTTATCAATCCTCCTCAATAGGATGATAAGTCCACAAAGTTGCTCCAATCGCAACGTATCCTTGTCATGTTAACCTCACACCTCTGACAATCAACTTATCAATCCTCCTCAATAGGATGATAAGCCCCAAGCCTTGTTCACATTACAAGCCCAAAGCCTTGTTCAAACCGCAAGCCCCAAAGCCTTGTTCAAACCACAAGCCCAAAGCCTTGTTCAAACCGCAAGCCCAAAGCCTTGTTCAAACCGCAAGCCCAGAAGCCTTGTTTAAACCACAAGCCCAAATCCTTGTTCAAACCACAAACCCAAAGGCCTTGTTTAAACCACAAGCCCAAATCCTTGTTCAAACCACAAGCCCAAAGCCTTGTTAACACCACAAGCCCAAAGCCTTGTTCACACCACAAGCCACGTAAGCCTTGTTCACATCACAGGCCTTAAACCTTGATTTCATATTTTATCCCCCGATAAAACCTAAACTTATCGACTCTCATCAATAGAGCGATAGGTCCTCAAAATCTTGTTCAAATCACAAATACCCAACTTTATCAAGTTAACCCCACACCTCGATAAAATCAACTTATCGACTCTCATCAATAGAGCGATAAGTCCTCAAAAATCATCATCAAGTTAAAAATTTCACCTCGATGATAAAACCAATTTATCAACTCTTTACAATAGAGTGATAGGTCCCCAAAAGCTTGTTCAAACAACAAGTATGAAAGGCATGCCAAGTTAACACTATACTTTTGGCACCTTAAAGAAAAGTCTAAAAGACTTAGTTGGAAACGTGGGTTCATCCCCACGCTTTACTCATGAAACGCTGAAGGACCACCCACGCTGAGGGTTGCTCGCTTTTAAACAAAGAACGCGATGGCCACCAGATTTCAACCTCAAATCGCGGAGGATCGGCCTCACGTAGCAAAGTTCAAGGCGCTTCGGTCACTCCGCATTTCAAAAAGGCAAAACACCGAGTTCATCCATGCAAGACTAATGACTAGCGTGGGCAAAAGCAGACACAACTTCGCTGAAGACGAATGAGGAGCAATACCTTCTCGTGATCAAACAAAGAAGATATCCAAAGTATTTCAAAGCTCGCCCCACCAACCGCAAACTTTCAAAACTTTGGAGGGTTGTGGTGTAAAAAGTGCGAGAACTGAAATATCCGCGAAACACTATCGATGAAGGTTACAAGTCGACGACTTTCACGATGACAAAGGAGAATCGGTTAATGTCTCCGTGAGTACAAGGATTACAAGTTGACAATCTTGTGAAAAGAGATCACAAGTTTTGATCTCTTCAATTCAAAATGCGGCTCATCCCCGCTTTCAATTCAAAACGCGGAGCACATGGCCCGCTCAAGCCCCAAACGCTGAGCACATGGCCCGCTCAAGCCCCAAACGCTGAGCACATGGCCCGCTCAAGCCCCAAACGCTGAGCACATGGCCCGCTCAAGCCCCAAACGCTGAGCACATGGCCCGCTCAAGCCCCAAACGCTGAGCACATGGCCCGCTGCTCAAGCTCAAAACGCGGAGCACATGGCAGCGTTCGAAGCTCAAAGCACATGGCGTTGAAAGCTCAAAACAGCGGTAGCGGGCTTGCTCTAGAACGCGAACTCGTTTTGACTCATTCAAACATGAGTTGAACGGTTCCTCAACCGTTTGAGCAATTTAAGGGGGGGTGGTTACACCCCACTAAACCCCCATTATGGATCATTTTAAGGGGATGGTTACACCCCTTTAACCCCTATAAATGGGGGGTTTTCACAGCCAAATGGGGAGGTTGAAAGGGTTTGGCCGGAGAACTAAAAAAAGGGAGAGAACAGTTTCTGCTGCGCAGCTGTGATCGGCGGGAAGATCGGACCTTCATCCGTGGTCTGATCGGAGTGAAACTTGGAGGGCGGCCTCAACACTTGTCGTTCCTAATTCTGAACGGTGGAGATTGATTTCTACCGGTTGGATTTGGAGATATCGAGGTTTTACCGAAGCCAATTGCGCAGAGAACGGCTTCTTCCATGCAGCTGTGATCGGCGTGACGATCGGACCTTCATCCGTGGTCTGATCGGAGTGAAACTTGGAGGGAAGCCTCAACACTCATTGTTCCTAATTCTGAACGGTGGAGATTGAATCCTACCGGTCGGATTTAGAGATATTGAGGTTTTACCGAAGACCTCCTTTGCTGGAATCAACTCTTTACAATAGAGTGATAGGTCCCCAAAAGCTTGTTCAAACAACAAGTATGAAAGGCATGCCAAGTTAACACTATACTTTTGGCACCTTAAAGAAAAGTCTAAAAGACTTAGTTGGAAACGTGGGTTCATCCCCACGCTTTACTCATGAAACGCCAAGGACCACCCACGCCAGGGTTGCTCGCTTTAAACAAAGAACGCGATGGCCACCAGATTTCAACCTCAAATCGTGAGGATCGGCCTCACGTAGCAAAGTTCAAGACGCTACGGCCACTCCCGTGATTTCAAAAGGCAAAACACCGAGTTCATCCATGCAAGACTAATGACTAGCGTGGGCAAAGCAGGACACAACTTCGCTGAAGACGTAATGAGGAGCAATACCTTCTCGTGATCAAACAAAGAAGATATCCAAAGTATTTCAAAGCTCGTCCTACCAACCGCAAACTTTCAAAACTTTGAGGGGGTTCAGAGGTCGTAAAAATTACCAAGACACCAATATCCGCTAAACACTATCGATGAAGGTTACAAGTCGACGACTTTCACGATGACAAAGGAGAATCGGTTAATGTCTCCGTGAGTACAAGGATTACAAGTTGACAATCCTTGTGAAAAGAGATCACAAGTTTTGATCTCTTCAATTCAAAATGCGGGCTCATCCCCGCTTCAATTCAAAACGCGGAGCACATGGCCCGCTGCTCAAGCCCCAAACGCTGAGCACATGGCCCGCTGCTCAAGCTCAAAACGCTGGAGCACATGGCCCGCTGCTCAAGCTCAAAACGCTGGAGCACATGGCCCGCTGCTCAAGCTCAAAACGCTGGAGCACATGGCCCGCTTTCAACCCAAAACGCAGAGCACACGCCCGCTGCTCAAGCTCAAAACGCTGGAGCACATGGCCCGCTGCTCGAAGCTCAAAACGCTGGAGCACATGGCCCGCTGCTCAAGCTCAAAACGCAGACGCGAGGCTTGCTCTAGAACGCGAACTTCGCGTTTTGACTCATTCAAACATGAGTTGAACGGTTCCTCAACCGTTTGAGCAATTTAAGGGGGGGTGGTTACACCCCACTAAACCCCCATTATGGATCATTTTAAGGGATGGTTACACCTTTAACCCCTATAAATGGGGGGTTTTCACAGCCAAATGGGGGAGGTTGAAAGGGTTTGGCCGGAGAACTAAAAAAAGGGAGAGAACAGTTTCTGCTGCGCAGCTGTGATCGGCGGGAAGATCGGACCTTCATCCGTGGTCTGATCGGAGTGAAACTTGGAGGGCGGCCTCAACACTTGTCGTTCCTAATTCTGAACGGTGGAGATTGATTTCTACCGGTTGGATTTGGAGATATCGAGGTTTTACCGAAGCCAATTGCGCAGAGAACGGCTTCTTCCATGCAGCTGTGATCGGCGTGACGATCGGACCTTCATCCGTGGTCTGATCGGAGTGAAACTTGGAGGGAAGCCTCAACACTCATTGTTCCTAATTCTGAACGGTGGAGATTGAATCCTACCGGTCGGATTTAGAGATATTGAGGTTTTACCGAAGACCTCCTTTGCTGGAATCAACTCTCCTAGAGAGTTCAACTCGATTAGAGTTTTCAAACTTGCACGACAAGTTCTTCTCCGCCATTCTTGGCTAAAAGGATTATTAATCCTTTTCTAAAATCAACTCTATCAAAGAGTTCTTAACTCGCCGAGTTCTAAACTTGCTCCTCGCGAAGTTATTTTTCAACCTCGCCCCACGAAGTCAAGACGGTCGGATCGCCAACGGATACAAGATTCAAGCTCCCACCGCTACCGTGAAGAACCCAGATTAAATAAAGGGAAGGGTCTCCGCTGACCTTTCTCTTTGTAAATCGGACAACCGATCGAGGAATTTGTAATTTCTTTTTATCTAAGTCAGTTAGAGAGAGAGATTGCATTCGAGAAATTGTATTCATTATTCTTCAAATAGAATAGATCAATTTTACAATTTTCTCGCAACACTACCATGGGCGAGGTAGATGGGTCGCTTCGCTAACCGGCGAGGCGTTGTCGCCCCTCTTGTTATAACGGTTTCGCTTTTTAGGCACGATTAAATACCCTAAAACACTTAGTGGGCGATTTTCGCCGCGGTAACCGCCATTAAAGTATCTCAACGCCTCTTTGCGCTGATAAAGTCAAGTGGGCCCCACCAAGATTGATTTAGACCCTTCAAGAGCTCATTTCAATATTCGTGTTCGCTTTGGCGAGGCACGCAAGTGCCTCGCCTATAGTGAGACACATCAAGGTGTCTCGCCGTGGCGAGGCACAAACAAGTGTCTCGCTAGTAGCGAGACACAGCGAAGTGTCTCGCTTGTAGCGAGGCACAAACAAGTGTCTCGCGACTATGGCGACACAATCTTCCCATGTGTTGACTTCTTGAGATTTTGACGACGTTGTCCTTCGATCTTCTCATAATTTAGTCATATTTGAGGTTCTTCAGTAATTTTTGATGCCTACAGTACTTATGATCACTTTTAATTCTAAGAAAAGACTTGAACTGTTTTATGATTAGTCCAACATGATTATTTACATCCTTTGAGCTTGAACTTGACTCTTTCTTCTTTTTAGATCTTAGTTTCTCCTTTTTGGCCTTCAAAGCTAATGACTTTTTCTTAGAGTTATCTTCTGAATCATTCTCTCTCTCAGTCTCTTTTAGTCATATTTCATATGTAAGAAGATTCCCTATAATATTCTCAAGAGTTAGTTTAGGAAAAGTTTACAATTCTTCGATAGTCATTACCCTTGGTTCCCAATCTCTGAAAAGAAAACGAAGAATTTTTCTCATAAGCTCTTTGTTATCATATTCCTTTCCCAAAGCCTTTGACTTGTTCATAATGTTCGTGAATCGAGTGAACATGTTCTGAATACTCTCCGAGGCCTTTATGTTGAAATTTTCGTACTTACTCACAAGCATTGTAAATTTTGCCTCTTTTACCTTTGAAATTCCTCTGTGTGTGACTTCCAAAGTGTTCCAAATTTCTGCGCAGTAGAGCAATTAGACACACAGTTAAATTCTTCAATAGTTAAAGAATAGTAAAGAGCATTCATTACTTTTGCATTCAAAGAGTAAAGCTTTTTGTACTAGATGTCCACTTATCTCTAGGTGTGACTACGATGGTCTCACTAACAGTGGTAGTGGGTTCATTGTAGTCGGTCTCAACAATATTCCAAACTTTAAAATCAGTGAACAATATAAAGAATCTCCTGCGCGCCTTCCATTAGGCATAGTTTGACCCATTGAAAAACGTGGGTCGGTTAACACTGTGCCCATCTGGAAAAGTCGTTGTGGTCAAACTCGAAATCTCTACCCCAGGTTCTGAATCCTAAAAATAGGTAATGAGGCTCTGATACCACTTGTTGGATCTAAGATGCAAGCCTAGAGGGGGGGGGTGAATAGGATTGCTACCATTTTGCTCTAAAAACACAGAATGTGCAGAGGAACATATCAAATAAAAAATGATAAATAATATAAAACAAACTAGCTATCACCAAAATCAACCAACCCAGAATTTTATAGTGGTTCGGATAAATAATCCTACGTCTACTCTTCCTTCTCGCGAAGGGGCTTCCTCACTATGTAAAAAGTTCGCCTAAATCACAAACCCGATTCAGCAGGCTTACAAGGTCGAAACTCTAGTTTCTCCCAAACTAGTCGTCTAACCTAACTCTTCATAATGAGTAACCCCTAGCCCTAGCTGTTTGGTGTAAAAATCTCCTCTCGAATTTGTATTGGTCGAGTTGTTTGTTACAAATCAAGAATTGCTCTTTACAATGTAGTTTAAGCCTTCAGCGAGCTTGAGCTTTAAGCCTTCAGCGAAGCTTGAGCTTTAAGCCTTCAGCGAAGCTTGAGCTTTAAGCCTTCAGCGAAGCTTGAGCTTTAAGCCTTCAGCGAGCTTGAGCTTTAAGCCTTCAGCGAAGCTTGAGCTTTAAGCCTTCAGCGAAGCTTGAGCTTTAAGCCTTCAGCGAGCTTGAGCTTTAAGCCTTCAGCGAGCTTGAGCTTTAAGCCTTCAGCGAGCTTGAGCTTTAAGCCTTCAGCGAAGCTTCCAAGCAAGCAAGCTAGGCATGGATGGTGAGCTCGAGCATTGGTGGCGAAGCTAGAGCTACAGCAGACAAGCTCAAGCACAGTTCGGGCGAGCTCAAGCTACAAATGGAGCTCTTGGTCTTTAGGCAAGACTAGATCATACAGCAAGCTTGGGGTTGTCAGCGAGCTTGGTTCAGCGAACTCATGCCTTCAGCGAGCTTGCTCTTCAGCTAACTAGGCTTTTTGCAGTGAGCTTGCTCGCAGCGAAGCTTCAAGCCTTCAGCGAAGCTTGAGCTTTAAGCCTTCAGCGAAGCTTGAGCTTTAAGCCTTCAGCGAGCTTGAGCTTTAAGCCTTCAGCGAAGCTTGAGCTTTAAGCCTTCAGCGAAGCTTGAGCTTTAAGCCTTCAGCGAGCTTGAGCTTTAAGCCTTCAGCGAAGCTTGAGCTTTAAGCCTTCAGCGAGCTTGAGCTTTAAGCCTTCAGCGAAGCTTGAGCTTTAAGCCTTCAGCGAGCTTGCTCTTCAGCTAACTAGGCTTTTTGCAGTGAGCTTGCTCGCAGCGAAGCTTCAAGCCTTCAGCGAGCTTGAGCTTTAAGCCTTCAGCGAGCTTGAGCTTTAAGCCTTCAGCGAGCTTGCTCTTCAGCTAACTAGGCTTTTTGCAGTGAGCTTGCTCGCAGCGAAGCTTCAAGCCTTCAGCGAAGCTTGAGCTTTAAGCCTTCAGCGAGCTTGAGCTTTAAGCCTTCAGCGAAGCTTGAGCTTTAAGCCTTCAGCGAAGCTTGAGCTTTAAGCCTTCAGCGAAGCTTGAGCTTTAAGCCTTCAGCGAAGCTTGAGCTTTAAGCCTTCAGCGAGCTTGAGCTTTAAGCCTTCAGCGAAGCTTGAGCTTTAAGCCTTCAGCGAGCTTGAGCTTTAAGCCTTCAGCGAGCTTGAGCTTTAAGCCTTCAGCGAAGCTTGAGCTTTAAGCCTTCAGCGAAGCTTGAGCTTTAAGCCTTCAGCGAAGCTTGAGCTTTAAGCCTTCAGCGAAGCTTGAGCTTTAAGCCTTCAGCGAAGCTTGAGCTTTAAGCCTTCAGCGAGCTTGAGCTTTAAGCCTTCAGCGAAGCTTGAGCTTTAAGCCTTCAGCGAGCTTGAGCTTTAAGCCTTCAGCGAAGCTTGAGCTTTAAGCCTTCAGCGAGCTTGAGCTTTAAGCCTTCAGCGAAGCTTGAGCTTTAAGCCTTCAGCGAGCTTGAGCTTTAAGCCTTCAGCGAAGCTTGAGCTTTAAGCCTTCAGCGAGCTTGAGCTTTAAGCCTTCAGCGAGCTTGAGCTTTAAGCCTTCAGCGAGCTTGAGCTTTAAGCCTTCAGCGAAGCTTGAGCTTTAAGCCTTCAGCGAAGCTTGAGCTTTAAGCCTTCAGCGAGCTTGAGCTTTAAGCCTTCAGCGAGCTTGAGCTTTAAGCCTTCAGCGAGCTTGAGCTTTAAGCCTTCAGCGAAGCTTGAGCTTTAAGCCTTCAGCGAGCTTGAGCTTTAAGCCTTCAGCGAAGCTTGAGCTTTAAGCCTTCAGCGAAGCTTGAGCTTTAAGCCTTCAGCGAGCTTGAGCTTTAAGCCTTCAGCGAAGCTTGAGCTTTAAGCCTTCAGCGAAGCTTGAGCTTTAAGCCTTCAGCGAGCTTGAGCTTTAAGCCTTCAGCGAGCTTGAGCTTTAAGCCTTCAGCGAAGCTTGAGCTTTAAGCCTTCAGCGAAGCTTCCAAGCAAGCAAGCTAGGCATGGATGGTGAGCTCGAGCATTGGTGGCGAAGCTAGAGCTACAGCAGACAAGCTCAAGCACAGTTCGGGCGAGCTCAAGCTACAAATGGAGCTCTTGGTCTTTAGGCAAGACTAGATCATACAGCAAGCTTGGGGTTGTCAGCGAGCTTGGTTCAGCGAACTCATGCCTTCAGCGAGCTTGAGCTTTAAGCCTTCAGCGAGCTTGAGCTTTAAGCCTTCAGCGAGCTTGAGCTTTAAGCCTTCAGCGAGCTTGCTCTTCAGCTAACTAGGCTTTTTGCAGTGAGCTTGCTCGCAGCGAAGCTTCAAGCCTTCAGCGAGCTTGAGCTTTAAGCCTTCAGCGAGCTTGAGCTTTAAGCCTTCAGCGAGCTTGAGCTTTAAGCCTTCAGCGAGCTTGAGCTTTAAGCCTTCAGCGAGCTTGAGCTTTAAGCCTTCAGCGAAGCTTGAGCTTTAAGCCTTCAGCGAGCTTGAGCTTTAAGCCTTCAGCGAAGCTTGAGCTTTAAGCCTTCAGCGAGCTTGAGCTTTAAGCCTTCAGCGAAGCTTCCAAGCAAGCAAGCTAGGCATGGATGGTGAGCTCGAGCATTGGTGGCGAGCTAGAGCTACAGCAGACAAGCTCAAGCACAGTTCGGGCGAGCTCAAGCTACAAATGGAGCTCTTGGTCTTTAGGCAAGACTAGATCATACAGCAAGCTTGGGGTTGTCAGCGAGCTTGGTTCAGCGAACTCATGCCTTCAGCGAGCTTGAGCTTTAAGCCTTCAGCGAGCTTGAGCTTTAAGCCTTCAGCGAGCTTGAGCTTTAAGCCTTCAGCGAGCTTGCTCTTCAGCTAACTAGGCTTTTTGCAGTGAGCTTGCTCGCAGCGAAGCTTCAAGCCTTCAGCGAGCTTGAGCTTTAAGCCTTCAGCGAGCTTGAGCTTTAAGCCTTCAGCGAGCTTGAGCTTTAAGCCTTCAGCGAGCTTGAGCTTTAAGCCTTCAGCGAGCTTGAGCTTTAAGCCTTCAGCGAAGCTTGAGCTTTAAGCCTTCAGCGAGCTTGAGCTTTAAGCCTTCAGCGAAGCTTGAGCTTTAAGCCTTCAGCGAGCTTGAGCTTTAAGCCTTCAGCGAAGCTTCCAAGCAAGCAAGCTAGGCATGGATGGTGAGCTCGAGCATTGGTGGCGAGCTAGAGCTACAGTGTAGACAAGCTCAAGCACAAGTTCGGGCGAGCTCAAGCTACAGCGTGAGCTCTTGGTCTTTAGGCAAGACTAGATCATACAGGCAAGCTTGGGGTTGTCAGGCGAGCTTGGTTCAGGCGAACTCATGCCTTCAGGCGAGCTTGAGCTTTAAGCCTTCAGGCGAGCTTGTGGGTGAGCTTGTCTTGTGCCGGCGAGCTCTAAGCGTGCAGGTGAGCTCTAGGTCTTCAGGCGAGCTTGCTCTTCAGGCGAACTAGGCTTCTTTGCAAGTGAGCTTGCTCTGCAGGCGAGCTTCAGAACATGCCACAAAGAACAGGTCACAACTTTCAATCCGTACGTCAGAATTGGACGAATTATACATAAAAATTGGCTATCTCGACGAGACGGAGCCAACCAAATCCACCCAAAAGGTTCATTTTGCTTCGGTCATTTTGCCAAATTCCTTCCGGTTTGAGAGATATCAGCCCTTTTGTCTATTTTGTAAAGTCAAGCATTCAGGTGAACTTAACCTTTAGGTGGGCCCGACTTCCTCAGGTGGGCCTGACTTCACTCAGATGAACCTTAAGCTCTTTTGCTTGTTCCGAGTTGCTGTGCAGGGATCAAGGTAATTTTTATTGTCTTGATTTACAAACCCGATTCAGCAGGCTTACAAGGCCGAAACTCTAGTTTCTCCCAAACTAGTTGTCTAACCTAACTCTCCGTAATGAGTAACCCCTAGCCCTAGCTAGTGCCAATCCTCAATTCAACCAGCTTAAGTACGCTGTAAAAGAAGTTCAAAGTAAAACACATCACAAACCAATTAAGCTCAGAATAAAAAAACATTCTCACAACCCTTTCGATAAAAAACCAACTGTCCCTCAAAGGACATAAGCGAAGCTTGATGAAGAATGGTGATGAAGATCAATCTAAGGGAAACTCTTCTCGCTGAAATGATCCGAAGATGTTGTGCTTGACGAGTACGAGCTTGACGAGGCTCCGGGGAATTAAAAAAAATCTCTTCTTCATCTCTCAATTGCAAAACCCTAGAACTCCTCTTTTCTCTATCTCTCTAAGCTATTCTCTCACAAATAGGTTAGGAAAGAGATATCCCAAACGTGGTAGAAGTTGGAGTTTATATAAATGACGAATGGCTACGATTGAATCACAAAGTCTGCACTCAGCCAACGTTATCATCGATGGTGCCTCTCGACCATCGATGATGTCGAGAGGCCATCGATAGTCATCATTCATCATCGATGGTCAATGACCTACCATCGATGGTAATGGTGTTGAAATCAGCTTTTGAGCTAATTTTCACGTCGTTTCGCCTCGTACATGTCTCGTACTTGTATTTAGCTGTACTAAATCATCTCAAACCAATATTAGTACCAAACGACAGTTTGTTGTTACTCAAACAAAAGATATTATATGAACAACGTCCTAGCACATGTTTCTGATAGATAAACCACATTACCCTCTTAGTCTTTCTTATGCTCTCTGCCAAATACTTTGAAATAGTGATACCATCATTTAAAGGTCCTTTTGGAGCTGACTTTTTTTTTTTCCCTTGGTCCACATCCTTTCAATTGTTAGTTGTAGCCTTGTAGGGGACGCTTGGCCTTTGAACGACATAAATTTTAGGTTCTGCATGTGTTTGAGATTAGGAAAGAACAATCCTCAATATTTAGGATTTGAAATTGTTTTTGGAGATAATTTATGATTTTGTTTCTGATTATTAATATCAGTAAAATTTGACAGTTGATGTGGATCATAATGTCTATATTGAACACTAATGCTCTTGTCGATAGATCAAGGACTCGAGCTTTTTCTTCCCCTTCTTTGGATCGGGATCTAGAACTGTGAACAAAACAAATATCTATTTCCATATGCTTTACGTATGTCAAAAAAATGTCCTAATCAACTCATAATAAGGTATGGATGAGAGAGAGTTGTATGCAATTTATTCATAATGGGATATAATTGTATATTCGAAAATGACCATGTAGGTTGAATGCCCTTTTTTCTTTTCTTTTTTTTTTTCTTTTTTTTTTAAAGCAAATGAATGCCCATTTTATTGGTTGAAAACCTGGACTCATGTAACAATATCAATGTTTTAAGTCCGTTCTAAATTCGTAACTTGTGAGAATTAACCCGAGTTGCTGTGATACCATCTTAAAGTCCATGCCACTACACTAAAACTCTAAAGTTATTGTGAGGGTTGAGGATTATAATTTTATATTCTCACACTGTTGTTCTAAATTATAAAGATATCCTTCTACATCTTTCTTATATTTGGATATCCTAATTCTTGTGCATTAATTTTCCTAATGATAAAGTTATCCTAATTCTTCTGCCATTTTTTTTTTTATCAAATTCCAACATTTCCATTTCACTTGAGGTTGGTCTATAAATTTGATTGTTAAGCATATATAGAACACAGGATCTTTGCCAAACCATGTGGTAAATGTCAGACCATAAGCCCCTGTACTATTTTCTCTTCATGAAACCTTCATAATCTTCAATTCAGCTTGATTTTCTTTGGAGTCTTTAATGCAAAATTAAGAGAAATTCAGCTTAATCAGCTTAATTTTCTTTGGTGTCTTTAATGCAAAATTAAGAGAAAGTAATTGAGGCAAAGATTGGTCTTGTCAATGGGTCCTCTAGAACATAGCATGATGTCCAACAAAATTCAAGCCTGCAAAGGTGGGAAAAGCAAACAAGAAACTTCCAGCATAATGTGTCGAGCATGATTTGAAGTAACTCATCAAACTGAAAGATATTTATATGCTTTTTTTTTTTTTGTGTAACAAGCAAAGGGAGAGCTATAACTAGAGTGGCTACCTGTTATACCCTGGAAATTATCTAATCTAATAAGAGTGGCCAAGTATTGATTCACTAGCCGACTCCCAAAACATCTATAAGACCTGACCCAAGTAATGAGTCAACCGTCCCGACACGCGACTCAAATCCGAGTCAAAAGGTGCAACCGACTCGAATCCTATCAAGATGCCCGACTCTGAGATGAAAGGCGTCCTCCACTCAGACCCGACACAGTACGTCTCCAACAGTCATTCGGCCTGACAATCATTCCTCAAAAGTCGCGCAGTATTTAATGGATGTTCTGTTAGTGTCCATAATCTGCCGCCTAGTCGCCATCGACATTTAATGCGACTTTACTCATAATGACTGTGCGCGCTAGAGCCTTCAAAGCTCCTTGTACATGCCATATATCCCACAGTCTTTTCACTGTGTAAAGTCGACACGGCCAACCGATCGCGGGCACGTGTAAAGCGGACCTGAAGTAGTATTGCATGCACTCGGCCAAAATTACCAACATGCCCCCTGTAATCCCTCTACAAATATAGATGGTTTCTTCTACACCAAGGTAACGAATTCGACCCATAAAAAGTCAACAAGATATACTCTATTTTTCTCTTTAGATTAACTACAAAAAATCACTGACTTGAGCATCGAAGGGCACGCCGGAGGAAACAACCTCCGGTGCCTCTAACATTTGTTACGTGTGTAGCGAAGCACAGGTTATGATTCACAGCGGAAAGATCAACCATCAGGGGAGATCAAGGAACCCAAAAAGTCAAGTTTATCACTCCTAAAACACATTGAATTTTCCGACGCAAATAGTTTGGCACCCACCGTTGGGCCTCGTCTTTTCCCTATTGAGGAAATGGCTGATCTCCCACTTTGGATCTCGGGATCGGAAGCTGCCACCACCGCTCCAACACTACGGTAGCCGAGGAATTCCCCCAAAGGACAAATGTAGAACAAAGCTAGGAAAACATCAGTGTTGTTCTAAACTATAAAGCATTTCGAGGGATGCCTCCATAGAATGTAATTCGACTGTAAAAACCCCTCTATAAAAAATACTGTGCATTGTATACTAACCTGTGTGTAGACAAAAGCCCTTGGTGTCTTTTAAGAGTAAAACCAAGGCACGAAGCTCTTACCACTCGATCTTCATCGACTCGGCAATAAAGAAAAAAGCTCTTGGTGTTTTTTCAGAGTAAAACTAAGGCACATACCAAGCCCTTGCTATCATTCTCACGAGCAAAACAAAGGCACGAAACTCTTGCCACTTGATCTTCATCGACTCGGCAATGAAAACAAAAGTCCTTGATGTCTTTTCAGAGTAAAACCAAGGCACGTACCAAGCCCTTGGTATCGTTCTCATGAGTAAAACCAAGGTACGAAGCTCTTGCCACTCGATTTTCATCGACTCGACAATGAAGACAAAAGTCCTTGGTGTCTTTTCAGAGTACGACCAAGGCACATACTAAGCCCTTGGTATTGGTCTTCGAGAGTAAACCCAAGGCACGACAGAGAGCCCTTAGCGACTCTGTTCTCACCGACTCGTCGGGCATTTATCAAAGTCCTTGGTTTTGGTTTTCAAGAGTAAACCCAAGACATGGAGAAGAGCCCTCAGTGACTCGGTTCTCACTGACTCGTCGGGCATTTATCAAGATCCTTGGTTTCGATTTCCAAGAGTAAACCCAATGCATGGAGAAGAGCCCTCAATGACGATTTATCAAGATCGTCGGGCATTTATCAAGATCCTTGGTATTGGTTTTTAGAAGTGAATCCAAGGCATAGCCCTCAACAACTCGGCCCTCACTGACTCGTTCAAAAATATCTCAAAAAGTCAAAAGCACAAATGAGAAATGGCTCATGAAATAAGTGCGAAGAAATGAGTCAATAAAAGAAAAAGCATGTATTCATCTGCAAAAATATTACAAGACTCTTACAATGACTCAACAAAAGAAAAAAAAGAAAGTATACATTGTCCTCAAGGGGCAGTATCTGGAGCTTGATTCGGAGGCGAATTTGGGTTAGCAGCATCCGAGGGAGGGGAGTTGAGCTCCTCAGGGGAAGAAAGAGGGTCAGCCTCGTCATCCAGACCTTCACCAACAGCCTCTTCCTCCTCCTCCTCCCCTTCGATGGTCTCCACTTCGTCCTCCTGCACTATCCCTAACCCGCCTTGCACTTCGAGTACCTTAAGTACATCGAGGCATTTGGCCACTCGAGAGGGATACTTGAAGTGGTCCTCCTTTAACAGAAGCTCAGGAGGAAGTTGACCCTTCAAATAGATGAAGCCCGCATTATAGATGAGGGCCGCCTCGACCTTGCCCAGATGACCATTGCGATATCACTCAATTATCTTGGTCTCATAGGCTTTCAACTCTAAGAAAGCCACCTGGGTCTCAAGCTCCTGAACCTAGGCACGTAGGGAGTTACGCTCCTGCTCGAACTTGGCGCCCTTGCTAGCGGCCTCCTGACGAAGAGTCTCCTGCAAAGCCACCTCTCCCTGCAACTTGGCTCAGAGCTCCTCCGACTTAGCCCGAGCAGCTTGAGCCCTCTCGAAGGCTTTTTCCTTCTCCTCACTCTCGGACAGGATTTCTGACTCAAAATAAGTCAATCTCTCCTCAGTGAGTCCCATTTTATAATGAGCATGATCAAGGCTCTCCTTAAGCTTCATGGCCTCTTCATGGGCCTGTTTTAGTTGAGCTTCGCTGCACTGAGCACTAGCCACCACCACTTTCAGCTCTTCCTCTTTTCGGGCCAGTTTCTGTTCCACCACGAACTGAACTCTCTTCAACTCATCGAGCTCACTGCCCTTGGTAGCAGCTACGAGCGCAGCCACTTCTCGGGCTCCCCTCTGAGCCTCCATCTCAGCACGAAGCTTGAAGAAAATCTCACGATAGATTCAAGTCATCAAAACGATTCGGCCTCTAAGAGGGCTCCCCCGGGTGAGATAGCTCTGAAGGGCATGATGAAAATCGGTATCAGGAATCTCACAGAGCAGCGCCTCATCTGCGGGGAAAAGGAACTGCTCTACGGCCTTCTCCTGGTCGGCTTTGAACTCCAGGACCGATCCCTTAGAGTCTATTTGACGCTAGGGATGAAAGGACGTTCCTCTCCTCCCTCATAGCGGGGACGTAATTTGGGGCCCATCAACAGAGCCCGCATCCCCTCCTAGATGAGGGGATGAAGGTCGCTGATTCTGTGAGGATAGGGTCATTCGTATTGCCCTTCATGCATTGCAGCTAAGAGACCCAGAGCACCCGGAACAGTCTTCTCGTAAGCTACAGTGACCGCATCCTCTACAGTTGGCTCTTTCCCGGGTCTCCTAGCTGACTTGGACCCAGCTCCCACCTCGGTCAACACACCTTTAGTATCGACTCCTACAGCCTCATTCCGTGTCGGATCCTCGATAGGAGAAGCCTCCTGTAGGCTGTAAAAAAATTACTGAAGACAGCCAATATCCACAAAACACTGTCGACAAAGGTTACAAGCTGATGACTTTCACGACAATAAAGGAGAATCAAAAACTAATGTCTCCAGAGTACAAGGATTACAAGTTGACAATCCTTGTGAAAAGAGATTACAAGTATTGATCTCTTCAAAGCAAAACGCGGGGCTCATCCCCGCGTCTCAATACAAAATGCGGGACTCATCCCTGCGTTTCAACATAAAACGCGAAGGCCACCCCCGCGTTTCAGCCCAAAACACGAAGCTCATGGCCGTGTTCAAAGTCCAAAACACGAATCTCATCACCGCGTTCAAAGCCCAAAACGCGGAGCTCATGACCGCGTCCAAGCTCCAAAACGCGGAGCTCACGACCGCGTTCAAAGCTCAAAACGCGAGGGTCGTGCTCGCGTTTCCGCTCCAAAACACAGAGATCCACTCCCGCGTTTCTGCTCTAAAAGGCAGACGCGGAGGTCGTTCATAAAATGCGGAATTTGCATTTTGACTCGTTCAAACAAGAGTTGAACGGTTTTTAAACCGTTTGAGAGATTTAAGCGGGGGCGGTTACACCCCACTAAACCCTCATCAAGGAGAATTTTAAGAAGTTGGTTACACCCCTTTAATCCCTATAAATGGGGGGTTTTCACAGCCAAAGGAGGGGCTGGTTGAAAAAGGTTGGCCGGAGAACTAAAAAAAAGGAGAGAAAGAGGGAGAAAAGAAAAGTCACTTTTGCGTAGCTGTGATCGGCGTGACGATCGGACCTTCATCCGTGGTCTGATCGGCGTGAAACTTAGAGGGAAGCTTCAACACCCATCGTTCCTAATTATGAATGGTGGAGATTAATTTCTACTAGTTAGATTTGGAGATATTGAGATTTTATCGAAGCCGGTTGTTCCAGGAGTGCAGAGAACGGTTTCTTCTGCGCTATTCTGATCGGCATGACGATCGGACCTTCATCCGTGGTCTGATCGGCGTGAAACTTGGAGGAAAGCTTCAACACCCGTCGTTCCTAATTCTGAACAGTGGAGATTGATTTTTACCAGTTGGATTTGGAGATATTGGATTTTACCGAAGCCGATTGTCCCAGGAGTGCAGAGAACGGTTTCTTCTGTGCTATTCTGATCGGCGTGACGATCGGACTTTCATCCGTAGTCTGATCGGCGTGAAACTTAGAGGAAAGCTTTAACACCTGTGTTTCTAATTCTGAACGGTGGAGATTGATTTTTACCGGTTGGATTTAGAGATATTGAGGTTTGACCGAAGATCTGCATCTCTTTTTAAAGAAAGGATCAAACCTCCTTTGTTGGCATCAACTCTCCTAGAGAGTTCAACTCGACATAGCTTTTAAACTTGCACGCAAGTTCTTCTGGCTATTCTCGACGGCATGACGATCGGACCTTCATCCGTGGTCCGATCGGGCGGAAACTTAGAGGAAAGCTTTAACACCTGTGTTTCTAATTCTCAAACGCAGGATCACCCTAGCATTTGAAAACTCTAAACGCCAGGCTCACCTCCGCATTCTAATTCTCAAACGCAGGATCACCCTAGCATTTGAAAACTCTAAACGCCAGGCTCACCTCCGCATTCTAATTCTCAAACGCAGGATCACCCTAGCATTTGAAAACTCTAAACGCCAGGCTCACCTCCGCGTTCTAATTCTCAAACGCAGGGATCACCCTAGCATTTGAAAACTCTAAACGCGAGGCTCACCTCCGCATTCTAATTCTCAAATGCAGGGATCACCCTAGCATTTTGAGTCCATCAACTTATCAATCCTCCTCAATAGGATGATAAGTCCTCAAATTTGCTTAAATCACAATCAACTTATCAATCCTCATCAATAGGATGATAGGTCCTCAAATTTACTTAAATCGCAATCAACTTATCAATCCTCCTTAATAGGATGATAAGTCTCAAGACTTGTTCACACCGCAAGCCCAAAAGCCTTGTTCAAACCACAAGCCCAAAAGCCTTGTTATGACCACAAACCCAAAGCCTTGTTCACACCACAAGCCCCAAAAGCCTTGTTCAAACCACAAGCCCTAAAGTCTTGTTCAAACCACAAGCCTAAAGTCTTGTTCAAAACACAAGCCCAAAGCCTTGTTCACACCACAAGTCATATAAGCCTTGTTCACATCACAGGCCTTAAACCTTGTTCAAATCACAGGTTTCATATTTTATCCCCCGACAAAACCTAAACTTATCGACTCTCTTCAATAGAGCGATAAGTCCTCAAAAATCATCATCAAGTTAAAAATCCCACCTCTGATGATAAAATCAACTTATCAACCATTTGCAACAGAGTGATAAGTCCCCAAAAGCTTGTTCAAACCACAAGTATGAAAGGCATGCCAAGTTAACACTATACTTTTGGCACCTTAAAGAAAAGTCTAAAAGACTTAGTTAGAAATGTGGGGTTCATCCCCGCATTTTACTCATAAAACGCGAAGGCCCACACCCGCGTTTCAACACAAAACGCGAGGGTCGTGCCCACGTTCTAATTTCAGAACGCGATGGCCACCCACGTTTCAAACACAGAACGTGATGGCCAGCTCCGCGTTTCAACCTCAAAACACGAGGATCAGTCCCGCATAGCAAAGTTCAAGACACTACAGTCACTCCTGCATTTCAAAAAAGCAAAAACGCCAGAGTTCACCCATGCAAGACGAACGACTAGCGTGGACAAAAGCAGAACGCAACTTCTTTGAAGATAGAATGAGGAGCAATACCTTCTCAGAATTAAATAAAAGAAGATATCCAGTATTTCAAAGCTCGCCCCTACCAACCGCGAACTTTCAAAACTTTGGAGGGGTTCTCAGAGGGTCAGAAAAATTATCAAGATAGCCAATATCCATGAAATACTGTCGACAAAGGTTACAAGCTGATGACTTTCACGACAATAAAGGAGAATCAGAAGCTAATGTCTCCAGAGTACAAGGATTACAAGTTGACAATCCTTGTGAAAAGACATTACAAGTATTGATCTCTTCAGCAAAACGCTGGCTCATCCCCGCCTCAATACAAAATGCGGACTCATCCCCGCTTTAACATAAAACGCGAAGGCCACCCCCGCGTTTCAGCCCAAAACACGAAGCTCATGGCCGCGTTCAAAGTCCAAAACACGGATCTCATCACCGCGTTCAAAGCCCAAAACGCGGAGCTCATGACCGCGTCCAAGCTCCAAAACGCGGAGCTCACGACAACCGCTCAAAGCTCAAAACGCGAGGGTCATGCCCGCTTCCGCCCAAAATGCGAGATCCACTTTCGTGATTTTCGCTTCTAAAATACAGACGCGAAGGTCGTTCATAAAATGCGGAATTCACGTTTTGACTCGTTCAAACACAAGTTGAATGGTTTCTAAACCGTTTGAGAGATTTAAGGGGGGGCGGTTACACCCCACTAAACTCTCATCAAGGAGAATTTTAAGGAGTTGGTTATACCCCTTTAATCCCTATAAATGGGGGGTTTTCACAGCCAAAAGAGGGGCTCGTTGAAAAAGATTGGCCGGAGAACTAAAAAATAGGAGAGAAAGAGGGAGAAAAGAAAAGTTATTTTTGCGCAGCTGTGATTGGCATGCCGATCGGACCTTCATCCCTGGTTTGATCGGTGAGAAACTTGGAGGAAAGTTCAACACCCATCATTCCTAATTATGAACGGTGGAGATTGATTTCTACCGGTTAGATTTGGAGATATTGAGATTTTATCGAAGCCGGTTGTTCCAGGAGTGCAGAGAACGGTTTCTTCAAGGCTATTCTCGACGCAAGATGACGATCGGACCTTCATCCGTGGTCTGATCGGCGTGAAACTTGGAGGAAAGATTCAACACCCGTCGTTCCTAATTCTGAATAGTGGAGATTGATTTTTACCAGTTGGATTTGGAGATATTGGATTTTACCGAAGCCGATTGTCCCAGGAGTGCAGAGAACGGTTTCTTCTGCGCTATTCTGATCGGCATGATGATCAGACCTTCATCCTTGGTCTGATCGATGTGAAACATGGAGAGTAACTTCAACTTCCGTCGTTCCAAATTCTGAACGGTGGAGATTGATTTTTACCGGTTAGATTTAGAGATATTGAGGTTTGACCCAAGATCTGCGTCTCTTTTTAAAGAAAGGATCAAACCTCCTTTGCTGGTATCAACTCTCCTAGAGAGTTCAACTCGATTACAGTTTTCAAACTGGCACGGCAAGTTCTTCTCGGCCATTCTTGGCTAAAAGGATTACTAATCCTTTTTCTAAAATTAACTCTTCCAAAGAGTTATTATAACTCGTTAGAGTTTGAAACTTGTTTAGCAAGTTCTGTTCAACTCTATCAAAGAGTTCTTAACTCGTTAGAGTTATAAACTTGCTCTTGTGAGTTATTTTTCAACCTCGTCCCACGAGTCAAGACGGTCAGATCGTCCACGAGATACAAGATTCAAGCTCCCACCGCTACCGCGAAGAACCCGGCATTAAACAAAGAGAAGGATCTCCGTCGATCTTTCTCTCTTTTGTAAATCGAGCAACCGATCGAGGAATTTATAGTTTCTTTTTATCTAAGTCAGTTAGAGAGAGATTGCATTTGAGAGATTGTACTCATTCTTTCTTTAAATTAAATTAGAAGGAATAACATCAATTTTACAATTTTCTCAATTTTTCCTCGCGAACACCTCCCCTTTGGCCTCCTCTTTAGGAACCACCTCCCCCCACGGCCCCATCGGTCGACCCGGGCGCGACCATAATCGGCCCAGGTGCATCCTCAACCACCTTGCCCTTAGGAGAGAGGAGTTCCCGGCGATGCCCCTAGGCAACCACTTTCTTCCTCCTCTTGGACCACTTAGCTTGAGCCGAGGGTTTACCTAAGACAAGCTTGGCAGTGAGATCAGTGGCAGAATGTTGTTGCAAAATTTACAAGTCCTCTACCTCCAAGTCACCACAAAGGCTTTTTTGAGGCACAGGAGTAGAACCAGAGTGAGCGCCCTCCACTGGCTGCTTGTCAATAGAGAGGACCGCAGCGCGGGCCAAATCTTCTTTAGAGGCGGGGATAGGAGAGATGTCAGCAGCGCAGAGCACGGTGTTGTTACATAAATTCTCCCAACGTCATGACCCTTTGTAAGCGTGGACCCTCTCCAGCCCTCACAGCTCCTTCGCCTAGAGCCTCTTCGCCAAGATCCCCGCCTCTTCTTGATCTCTGGCCACGTGGGACAAGCCAGGATCGGGTCCACACCCTTGACGAAGAAGAACTTCTTCCTCCACTTCTTGTTTGTCGTCAGAGTGTTGGACACCAGTTAAAATCACCCACCGCTTGCAGATAGAAGTGTTCTTCCTTCTCTCTAGATTTAACGCTCACCACGCTGCCCAAAATCCCCAATGTCGGCCTGACATCGACGCGATGGCAGATAACAAGAAACCCCACCAAGATGGCAATGGAGTTCGGTGTTAGCTGAGCCGAAGCAAGCCCAGAGCCTGGAAAACCTTGTGCAAAAACAAATACAGTGGCAAGCGGAGGCCATAATCGAGATGATGCTAGTATAACAACGCTAAATCTCCACCGTGGTGATAAACGGGTCGATACCTAGACGGCGCCACCAGTGTGTAATCGCTAGGGTTGTCAAAGTCATGGATATATTGCTTCAAGCAACTCATGCGCACCTCCGAGTATAACTTGAGCAGCAAAGCAATCCTAACCTCGTTGCAAGCCCCGACAGACTAAGAACCAGAAGACAATGGAGCGGGAGAAGACATGATCGAAGAAAGGTGAAATTTTGGAAGATCAGATGCACTTACATCCGCAGAGATTCAAATTATAGGGTTTCTGTGAAAGTAAGGAGAAGAAGGAGAAAAGCAATATATATAAGCAGAAGGAGCGACACGTGGCAAGGAGTTGGTGGATGACATGGCTTACGAAAAAAACGCTGACGGTTCTTGGAAATCAAAGCGACATCCCATCAGCTGAAGCGCCACTCTGTCAAAACTACCACACGATCATTGCTGATGTCAGGAGAATCCAATCGCAGCTTTTCCCCAACAAAAGCGATTCAGATCTTAACAGAGGCGATTCATTTTCTCTCGTACTCGGCTTCCCGAGTCCGAGTGAAAGGGGCCAATGTTATACCCTAGAAATTATCTAACCTAATAAGAGTGGCCAAGTATTGATTCGCTGGCCGACTCCCAAAGCATTGTTCGCGGGAAAAGTCGGTTCGATCTTCATTGCTTAACTCATTACAGCTTTATGCTTTTACAAATGAATTCAAAATTTCATCTTTTTATAAGACTCGGTTATAATGAAAATCAAAGAAAAATTATAACTTTTTCCTTTAAACAAACGCAGACCCTCGCTTATCGACTCGCTATGCGGATCTTTGCCCGTGTCGGTTAATCCGTGGACCACCGCGTGATATGATCCGGTGAAATGTCTAGATTTAAACGATCAAGGGATTATTTCACTAAGGAAATAATCACCGGCGAATGAAATCGCACTGCCGAGATCACCACTTCTCGATCAAAACGGTTTGATCCCGAGGAATCACGATAGATCGGATCTAAGATCTCGAACTCTTTGCTTTGTGCCGACGGGTTCCCCAAAATCTCGATCTCGCGTAGTTCGATCTCTCATCCAAAAGTCCCTCCTTTCTTTATCAAAGTTCGATCGAGCTTCAGCCTTCTTGTCAAAAACTGATCCCAAAAATGAGACCCTCCTCTATTTATAGCCTTGAAAAGTGGATGAAGCGGTCGCCTAAAAGCCCGCCTAGCCACCTTCGTGGCTCGCCTTGGCCGAAGTCACTAGGTGGCTCACCACCTCCTAGGGTGGCTCCACCACCGAGCCACTTGGGTGGTTTCGCCAAAGCCGAGCCACCTGAGGGTGGCTCGCCATGGCCGAGCCCCTAAGGGTGCTTCCGGGACTTTTTCCGCCGCCCGAAGTCCGGAATTTGATTGATCCCGCCGATATTTACCGACCAAGCTTCGTAATTAGATTTATCCTATCGCTCGCATGTGGTTCGTCACTTCATTGACTTGCACGCTTTGCCGAAGTCGCTTCGCGCTTGGCCGACTTGCTTCACGCGCTTATGCCATGGCCATCGGTTATTACATCGTTGATGGCTCGTCGATCGCCAACTCATTATGATGAGTCATGTTCGAGGACTTATAGATAATTTTCAATGCCTACAGATATTCTCCAAAGTGTTTCAGCCTCGCTTCTTTATAGAGGAGCCTCAAATACTTTGGATATGATTGGCCCAAACCTTCAATCCAAGATAACGTAACCTCAAAATAGCTTCAAATCTTGATTTTTCAATTTTTCAGATTATCCGATGCTTTGCCTGATGACCAAAGTGTGACGGTGTCAGATTTATTGTCCGATCACGCCGAAATCTTGAACCAAGCCGGTAACTAAAATTTTGTTTTAGCTCGTCGCTGAGTTATCGAGAACCGACCATCAAACTTCTTGAGATTTCTCCTTTAGTCTGAATTCTCTGCTATGACGCCGCCATAGAACTCCACTACGCTAGAGGAATTGGGGTTGTCGAAGTTATCCTTAAGAATATTTTATAAAAATATTCTCCAGAAACTTCTCCACAAAAATAGGAAATAGTTTAGACTCGTATACCTTATTGGAGTAATTATGAGGCTCGAATAAATTGAACCGGATGAGAAGTGACCCTCAGTAGGTGATAATCCTATTGAATAAATATCCAGGGCCCCTCCGGATGTGTGGGAGGGAGAGAGAACAAGAAGAAACTAATCGACGGGCTGATTCGGGGCTGTTTTGATGCCTGGTTTAGCCCTGGTTTGAATTCTGGTTCAGGATTTGGTTCAGACCGGTTCGGTTCGGTTCGGGTCAGTTCGGACCAGTTTGGTTCGGTCCAGTTCGGGGCTGGTTTAAAACCCCCTCCCCTTCTTTTTCGCCTACCAACCCCCTCTTCCTCTTGTTTTCTTCTTCTTTCTTTCACCTTGTCTCCCTCAAACCCTAACGAACCTCTAAGATCCAAATTTCCTCCTCATCTTAGACTCAAAGATTCCTTCAAATCCTCATGCTTTTTCATATCTCTCAGGGCTCTCGAGTGCTCGACTAAACCTTCTTTCAAATTTAGGTTTATCAAGTCCTTGAGCTTTCTTTCAGGTAAATCCCCATAACTTTTGCCTATCTAATTTTTATTTTAGCACACAAATCAGTGGGTAGATATGCAAGGATTTAGGGTTTTGATTTCACACCTCGAATTAGAGTTTTTTTGAGGGGAAACTGCATGAAATCTGAAGGATTTTGATCAAGAAAAAGGGGCTGAAATTTTGAGGGGTTTTATTGCAAAAATTGGGTTGTAGTTTGAGGGGTTGATGTGCCAATGATTACTGGAAATTCCTGAAAAAAATTTTGTGCACGTGTTGGCCAAAGTTTGGGGGACTTTTGTGCAAAGGTGGCTAAAATTTTGGGCTAAATTGTAAAAAGGGCTGAAATTTTAGGGTTTTAGGTGCAAAAACGGTCCAAAACTTTAGATTGAAGGGTGATTTGAATGGCTGAGAATTTTGGGCTTGAAAGTGACTTAGATGGCCGAAATTTCAACCTGGGTCCAGGGGTATTTTGGTTATTTTATGGCCAAAGTTGATCAGGAGAGGTTTCGAGCGAAAATTGAATCCGTTCTCGGCGTATGTGGACCATGTAGGTTTAACTAGAATTTAACTGTGAAATCCCATATTTATTTGTAGGATTTTGGTTAAAAATTCATAGTTTCCCTTTATATTTTAGATCCTCTGGATTTATCTTCGTATCATTTCTTTTTCAGATCAAAATATCGTCAGGGAGATCACGCGCTCCGAGGAGTCAGCCAACTACCCCGCTACCTGAGAGTGCGCCTCCATCATTTACTGGTGAGCCTTTTCCCCATCTTTTATTGCATTCAAAATTTGCATATGGCATACTGCATCCCCGCTTTGTTCTCCTTTGTGAGGCAATTGGGAAGAGCCGAGATTCTCCTTCGTGAGGGTTGACGCTTTAAAAGATAGGTTTTGCTTGGTCAACACCTATCTCAAGGGGGCGATTCCATGCCACATCATGTTCCGTAGGACAGGGTATATTGTCATTTTACTTGTGCGATAGTATACATTATCCTATGAGTGCATAATACAGCTAGAATCGTCTCACCCATTATAAGGCAGTGACTCTATCTCATAGGTTTGTGAGATGAGTTCGACGCCTTATATTGCCTTTAAAATATTCTTTATGACTGAGCCTAACAAATATTAATTACTCGTTTCTAGTTGAATACCCCTCTGGAGCGTTTCCCTCTCATGCGGTTGACGGACGCCGCGGCGAGCATTATGCCACTTCCGATGATTCCTCGTCTATTTTGGTTACTCCTCGGTTCGCACCGGGTACATCAGCGAAGACCATCCAGGTGATACGTGAGGGGAGCCCTCGTGTGCTTCGACTGTTGATTCCTGACGCACCACTTGTGAGGGACACCAATTCCACTCAGCCTCTGAGGAAGACAGTTTACCTGTTCGGTGATTCCGTTGAAGATCCAGATGCCACTTTTATTGAAAGTGAGCAATGGTTGCATAAAGATGACGGAGGGTTCTTATATCTCCCACAGATACCTCGCCATCGCTCATTGACTGAGTTGAGGTGTCAGGCCGTAACACGGGAGATGTCGTGGTGCTTGACGGATGAGCATGAGCACATACATTGTGGGTATATTACCCACTGTGCAATTCCTGTTCGGTAGGAATCACAAGTATCGATCAAGGCCCCGTGTGTTGGGATTAGACAAACCACCCCGTGATGAGCCGCTCACCGCCGCCATACCTTGCGTAATCATCTCAGGTCGGGCGAAATGCCTGTGACCCATCATAGATTTTACGGCTGGCTTCATTCTTCAGACAAGCTTTGGTGGGCTCGTATGACAAACTATGTACTCAGCCGATGGGGTGAGGAGCTACATGGCTGTGGTTTATATGCAGCAATTCGTGTCACCATGTATGGGTTGCCGATCAGTGCCAATCATTTCTTTGCATTGTCAGAGCTCTACGACCCGGATTCGAATACTTTCTTGACTGCTGTGGGAGCTAGGTTAGCTCGCATGAGATGCATCAGTCTCCGCCTTACCCATGGGGAAGATGTTATACCAGGAGTATTTTCCCTCAAATCATGAGTTGAGTCAGCTGAAAGATCGCATGCCCGGTCGCTATGATACCTTATGGGATCTTACTTGCCACTATCATATTGCTTTGGCACAGGCTGAGCCATCAGCAAAGAGGACCAAGTCACAAGTGAGTCTGAAACAGTTCGTAAGTTACTTGTTCAGGCACTTGGAAAGCAATTCTGGTGAGGTGATTTCGGAATTGGCACCGCTCACTCCTTCAGAGGTTAATGAGCTAATCAAGAAATCCAGCGCTCGCTCTTATACCATTAGTAGCACCGAGGGTGGTTTCCTTACAGGGACTAAATTTGAGACATTCTTGTGGTATGTAGTAAAGCCAATTCAACCGATGACTCTCCTAGCCGGTTACCTCGTGATCTGGTTGAAGAAATGCGTGGTACCGTAGTAGTCTGGTGATGCTTTGCCATTAGAAGTACTTTATCCTGCAGTTCAGCTTGCTCACAAGAAGGAACTTTCTCTCCTTCCAGTGATGGTGGCTAACATTCATCGTGGGCTTCGCAAGATAGTCAGTGCCTTCACTCAGGGGAAGGGTGAGCTGACGATTTAGATTCCTCTTGCTAAGGTGGAGCTTCCATACACTTACCTGATGGCCTGGTTCGTCCTCCACCGTTCGGATATAATATCAGCGCCGAGCTTGCAGATCAATCTATCCCCTTACTACAATTATTAGAGAATTGCAGATGGAAAGGGCGAGGATTCCCAGAAATAAGGAAGCAATTACAGGTTCACAAGGGTAGGGTTTTCTCCAGATGCTTCTCGCGATTCTCTGGTCAGTACGGCGAGTCTTTGATTAATGAGGAGAGGTCGAGGGCGAGCCGGACCATTCTTGATGTTGGCTGCTTCAATTGGCTGATGAACATTAGGCTAGGTTACCTAATGTTTCGGGTGAGAGACGAGTGCTTTATAGAGCCATATCTACCTTGTCGATTTGCTCGCCAGTTTGGAAATCCGAGTCGACAGCTTCAGACTCACGGCGGATTAGTGGATGGCGTCCGAGCATGGCTATGGAGTGTGACAGGGTGCACTGGTGCTAGGTTCAGCCTTCCAAGTGCTGAGTGTCAGCTGGAGCTGACATTCTTATGCTGCAGGTGGTTGTTGGCAGCTAATGAACCCATTCACGTGAAGCCTATTGCAGAGTTAGTGGCCGAGGAGGCCTCCCGGGTTGATACTCAGATGATTCAGAAGGCCGCTCGGTCCCAGAGGAAGCGATGCAAGACTCGTCAAATAGACGAAGAGGAAGAGGAGACCTTCAATTCTGCCGAAGAGACCTCAGGAGGAGATCATGCGGATGACGAAGGTCATGAGGAGGATTTTGGGACAGGTTTGTCAGTACTTCCACTCCCTTTTTCTCTTTCCTCTTTTGGAATTAATGTGTCTGATAGCAATTTGAAGCTTCAGGAATGACAGCCGAGGAGGAGGAGGGGCTTCTCCCCTCTTACCAGGCGAAGCCTCGAGTTGGGACTCAAGCTCTTAAGCGGAAAAAGTTAGTCCATAAGTCACATGCGGACCCGCGAGCTTTTGAGATGGACTTGGCTGGTGATGACTTTGTCAGCGAAGGAGGGAATGCTTAACCACCACGTAGTCCCTTCGATTATTTAATTCCTTGAACTCAGGGCTCACATTTCTCTATTTCTGTGCAGGAGAATATGGAGAAGATGAGACCAGCCTCGATTTTCCCCATCCCGATTTCGCATCTTCCGAAGAACCCAATTTCACACAACAGGTGTACGAGTCTATGGCAAAAGAGCCCGTAGTAGCTGCTAAAATTAGTGAGACTACCAATGTAGGACCTGATTTAGCAAATCTAGGTACATCTATCATTGGTAATATCCCATTTAGATGGCGAGTACGGGAGTTGAATGACTCGGAATTCGTGCCTTCCCTAATCGTCTCTATGCTTCTTGCTCTTTTAGAGAAATTGCAGGAAGCAAACGTGGACACTGGGATTAGGGAGAGTAACTCCACCGTAGGAGGTAAGCCATTTTCACTGATCGCAGGTTCTTGATTCTGCATCTTTCACTTATGTTCTCTTGTGTCAGATTTTTTGATAGAGGATTTTGATGAAGATGGCCTGCCTGCGGACACCCCCATGGTCGATTTGTCACCTGAGCCAACAATTCCCGAAAATATTGAGGTTTGTTCCTCTGAAGATACGGGCTCCCTCCCCCGTTAATTGTAGGACTAGCCACTTTTTAACTAATACAACTACAATTTGAGAAATTCATTTTGTTGCTGGCAGGAACTCCTACTGAGGTTCATTTTTTAATTCCTCGTTCTGATGCTCCTCTAGAATTGGCTACCATGGCGGCTGCTGTGCCTGACAAACACGTCGTGAGACCAACTGCAACAGTCGGTGCATCAACGGCGGTTACCCTTCCGATAGTCCCACTAACCCATGAAGCTATACCGACGGAAGCAGGTACGGGTTATCCAGCTAAGGATGTCTACGCCGGTCTTTGACTTAAGATTTTGAAATGTCCATCCCTTTATTTTTTTGCAGGGCTCACATCTCAACTTCATGATCTGGCGAGGGCGTTGATGACAGACAACGATCCATATTGGATTATTATCTGTATGGAAGTCCGCTCGTTCTTTTCACTCATAAACATGATGATCGATAAGCTTCTGCACAGTGGGCTTTCTCTCCGCTAGTTCAGGCCGGTTCTTGACGCTAGAACGACTTCGATAAGGGATGCTGGTTACCCAGAGTTGGCTAAGGTAATTACTGATGATCTTGATCATTTGGAATTCAAGCTTCAGAGATTACAGGAGTTGCAAGCAGCAGGTGCTCCTTCGTATATAGCCGGTCGAGTGAAATCTCGTCTGGAAGCATGGCGCGATGCTCGAGTTTTTACTGGGCTCGAGGTTCAAATGCAGCGGGGCCAGGTAGATCAGGTTAAGACCTCACTAGCTGAGAAATCAATGTCCCTGAGCAACATTCATTCTTGTATTGCGTCAAGTGAGGCCAAGATAGCGCAGCTCAGGCGGGAACTTCAGATGGAGGAAGAGAACTTAAGTGTCTTGGAGCTGACAAGGGTTAACGAAGAAGAAACGCGAACCGCTATATCCAAGAAACTGGAGCTCTCGGAACAAAAGCTAGCTGAAGTTGAGGAAGAAGCTGCGAAGACGTTGAACGCCAATGAGGAGTCTTTCGTATCGAAGTTGTCAAGGAGCTCCAACAAGCTTATAATGATGAGTTGTCCAAGTTAGAACAACAAATCTTTTGCCATAAACTTGATGTTTTAATAACTGCAATTTCTTCGTTGAAAGACTCGAATAAATTTCCATCCTCCTTTTTATTGTTGTTTATTATGATTTCTCATTTCGTTTGAAATAATCAATCACAATACTCATAGGATTTTTAGCAAACCCTCAGCCATCAACGGACTTGACGAGCCTTTACCGACACCGCTTGAATCGGCTAGCATGCGGATTAAACCCGCTCAAGATGTGACGCTGTGCTAAAAGAATGAAACTCTTTTAGGCTTAACGCTACAATGTCGAATACGTGACTTTGTCATCTTTACCGCAAGAGATTAACCGGCAACGCTCGTTAGGCTGACTTTAGGTTATTAGCCAACCCCACCATCAACGGATTTGACGAGCCTTTACCATTACCGCTTGAATCGGGCTAGCATGGATTATCTAAACCCGCTCAAGACTGACGTTGTGCTAAAAGAATGAAACTCTTTAGACTTGGTGCTATGATGTTGAATACATAGGCTTCGCCTTTCTCACGAATAGACTATCCTACCGCATGTGTTAGATGCGTGCTTATCCCTACTTAGGATTCAGGATAAAATTACCCAAACTTGAATTTTGGTGTCTTCTTCAATCGGTAAAAGACTAAACCGCAACGCTGTTAGGCGCTGACTTATCCCTACTTAGGATTCGATAAAATTCCCCACACGCAAGGCGGATTGTGGTGTTATTAATAACAACCCGCCACAATATTGAATATATGGACTTTGTTCTTTTACTGCTAAGAACTAACCAAGAACGCTGTTAGCGCTGACTTATCCCTTCTTAGGATTCGGGATAAAATTCCCCAAGATGAGTCTTAGTATCCTTTTCACGGAGAAAGGTTAACCGGCCACGCGTGTTAGACGTAGACTCATCCCTACTTAGGCTTCGGGATAAAATTCCCCAGACTTGAATTCTGGTGTCTTCTTTAATCGGAAAAAGACTAAACCGGCAATGTGTGTTAGGCGTCGACTTATCCCTACTTAGGATTCGGGATAAAATTTCCCAAAATAAATCCTGGATTGAAGGATTTTTTTATTAAAAAGATAAAATTGATGTGGGAAAGGAAGAATTTTATATTTTGTCTCCCGATGCTGGAGAGAAAAAATTTTATATCCTATCTCCAGGTTTTCTTTCTAGGGTAAAGACGAACCCGGACCAAGAGAGGAAGAATTTTATATCCTATCTCTTGTTCCTGGAGAGAAAGAATTTTATATTCTATCTCTAGTGCAAAGAAAACTAAAAGTGGGATCTCCACTTCGAGAATCTTAGGAGGTGATCCTAAGAGTGGGATCTCCACTCCGAGAATCAAAAAAGATTCAGATAACTTTCACTTTTATAGGATTCGCTACCTGATCTGGAACTGACTTTCTCGTTTATCGAGATGAAATTTTAATTTCGGCCCTCACCTTGGGAAGGCGTGACCGAAGAGGAAAGGATAGAGCCCTTCTATTTATCACAAGGGGACCTTAGCATTGAAAGTGGACCTCTTGTTCGTGGAAGGAATCAAGAGGAGATTTTGCTGGTGGATTGGACCAGAAAGATTTTTTTTTGGACTCACCGCCAATGAATTTGATCAGTGAGGGAATTTATGGTGGAGGACAGATTTAGGGTTATCATCAAGGACAATGGGTAAAATATTCCACAAAGAACTTCCCGTCAAAATGGGTTATCCCAAATATACTAAGGATAGTACTTTTTTAAGAACTTCCTATTTATCGGCATTAATTGCCTGTCCCTTGACCGCGTGGGAAGAAATTCTATTTGTGAGCATTTGCCGTTTGCTGGCCTCTTTCTGTCTTTTTCCTCTTAAGGAATCGCTTGGCTTGCTCCCCGCGCACCTTCAAGTCTCTTCATGTCTTGGACGGCACCGTTCCCATTGCTTCCAGTACGTCCAATGAAAGGTTATTGTGGCAGGTCTATAGAATGAACTCCTCAGTTATTGGGTCCCGACAATTCGTTGCCTTGTTTCGGAACCGCTTGACGAAGCTGTCTATCGTCTCTCCGTCCTTCTATTTTTCATCCAACAACGTCCCAATGGATATCTCGGTATCGTCATCGAAGAAATTGGCGAGGAACATGGTCTCCATGTCGTCCCAGCTGTTAACGTTCCTCAGCTTGAGACGGCGGTGTTTTGTTCGAAAACGATGTTCTTTGCAGTTTTCATTTCAAAACGTTTCAAAGTGAAAACAATTAAAGGGTTACACGTGCAACTCTTTCTTTTACAAAGAAACTGAATCACTCTCTAACAAACTCGAACAGAAGAGATTACACGCGTAGCTCTCCGCTTTTGTGGGTCTTTGCTCAGGCGGGACGCTTGTCCGTGGACCATCACAAGAACGATCGCCAAGTCGACGAATATAGTTAATGCTTCGCTAAGGAAACAAGAATCAAGCAAATATCTTAGCTAAGTAAGATATCTACTCTTCTCAAGAATAAGTCAAAGCTTAAACTCGAGGAATCTCCACGCGGATTGTGTTATTGAACTTTGGAAGTTTGGATTCTCTCTCTTTGCAAAGCTCAGATTTGTGATCTCCAATCACGATCCCCTTCCCAAGTGGATGTAGGGAAGTATTTATAGCTTTGGGGCGCCACATCTGAAAAGGACACGAGTCATCAAGTGTCCAAAATCCGTAGTGAAGCGGCGGTGGCTAATAGCGCCCTGCTGGCAGCGGTGTTAACTACCAGCGCCCTAAAGGAGATGTCTCCCATCGTTGTAACGGCTTTCCTCCATTTTAGGCACGATTAAATGCCCTAATTTCACGCTTAGTGGGCGATTTTCGCGGTAACCGCCACTAACGGGTCAACGCCTCTTTACGCTGAAAAGTCCAAGGGCCCCACAAGCATTAATTTGAACGCTTCAAGAGCACGTGTTAGACGTTTGGTGTCTCACCGGGCGCGACAGTAGGTGTTCGCCAATGGCAGACACAATAAGGTGTCGCGCCAATAGCGACACAAGAAGGTGTTCGCCAATGGCGCAGACACAACAAGGTGTCGCGCTGATGGCGAGACACAATAGGTGTCTCGGGCATTGGTTTCACCCTGTAATTGACTTCCTGAGACTTTGACGATGTTGTCCTTCGATCTTCTCATAATTTAGTCATATTTGAGGTTCTTCAGTAATTTTTGATGCCTACAGATACCCCCTCCAAAGTTTTCGTGACTACCGTATTTTATCGAGGAGTCCGGAATACTTTGGATAAGATGAGTCCCGCCGCCTAACGCTGGACTTCGTTGAATGGACTCATGAATTGCTTCTTAATTTCTGGCTACGCGACGTCGCTGACCATCTTTTGAAATCAAGAGCTGTTGCAGTTGTGACTGAATAGGTTGAAATGATGAAGTCGAATTTGAACTGATCATCTTCATCTTGATGGTCACCACTTGAGTGTTTTGAGAACCATGTTGTCTCAAGTTATTGCTTGTATGATAGCTATAGGATTTTTGGCAAACCCTCAGCCATCAATGGATTTGATGAGCCTTTACCAACTACCGTTTGAGTTGGGCTAGCATGTAGTTTGTCTAAGTCCGTTCGACATGTTACGTTGTGCTAAAAGAATGAACTCTCTTAGACTTTATGCTACGATATTGAATACGTAGACTTGATCAATTATCACGAAAATTGACTACCCTAAAGATGTGTTAGATGCACTTATCTCCGTAAGGGACAGATAACATCCCTATGCATAAAGGCATAGTTTAGGTATCATTAGGTAATAACATCTATGCTACGATATTGAATAATGAGACTTGATCAATTATCACGGAATTGACTACCCGACAAAGATGTGTTAGATGCGCACTTATCTCCGTAAGGGACGAGATAACATCCCTATGCATGAAGGCATAGTTTAGGTGTCATTAGGTAATAACATCTATGCTACGATATTGAATAATGTAGACTTGATCAATTATCACCGAATTGACTACCCTACAAAGATGTGTTAGATGCGCACTTATCTCCGTAAGGACGAGATAACATCCCTATGCATGAAGGCATAGTTTAGGTGTCATTAGGTAATAACATCTATGCTACGATATTGAATAATGAGACTTGATCAATTATCATGGGAATTGACTACCCGCAAAGATGTGTTAGATGCACTTATCTCTCGTAAGGGACAGATAACATCCCTACTACGCATAAATAGGCGTAGATTTAATGTATCATTAAGTCAAGAATGAGACCGCTATATATTGAATACATAGACTTTATTTGTTATTTTTTCTTCTCATGGGGTGAAGGCGAACCCGCTTGTGTCTTCTCTTGGGGTGAAGACGAACCCGTTGTGTCTTCTCTTGGGGCGAAGACGAACCCGTTGTGTCTTCTCTTGGGGTGAAGACGAACCCATTGTGTCTTCTCTTGGGGTGAAAATAAACCCGTTGCGTCTTCTCTTGGGGCAAAGACGAACCCGCTGTATTGAAGAAGAAGAAGGTATTTTCTTATCTTCCGCTTCAATTGACAACTCCTTGTTCACGCTAATCGAGAGTCAAAAGATTCCTCGATGCACGCACTAAGAAATCTATAGAGAAACTCAAAGTAGGATCTCCACTTCGAGAATCAAGTTGGAGTCGGCCACGTGGCATTGACTTCAAGATACCTTTAACTCATGTGAGTAAAAGGTGGAATTTGGATAACCCTAACCGCATGAAGGTCCGACACCCAATTTACATGGTTTGGCCCTAACTATTAAAAGTTTTGACCAAGTGGGAGTGAAAATTTAAAATGACCCTAACTATTCAAAGGTTTGGTCAAGTGAAGAATGACCCTAACCGCTTAAAGGTTTGGTCGCATCGACCCAAAGGAGTAGATTTGATTTCTAAACTAAGAATTAACTATCGAGGTAATAGTTAACATGATAGTTATTTTCTTTGTGGTCCCGCCATCCTATTGAAGAGGATTGGTGGGAGAGTTTAGTGGAGTTATCGAGATAACTTTCTTGTGGGCCTACCATCCCGCTGAATAGGAATTGTAGGGATTTTGGAAGAGTTGGCGTAAGATGAAGGAAAGAAGGTATTTTCTTATCTTTCGCTTCACAAAGGGGAGTTTGGAGACCGTGACTATTCAAAAGTTTGATCATCCAAAATAGTGGGGTAAAATTGATGAATGGTATTTCTAGGCTATCTAATATGATAAACCCGAGTCCTTCATCATAAGACTGCTATCCCGAAAGTACACTAAGGATAGTATCTCTTCGTGAACTTCCCATTAATCGCATTGTGATCTTATCACCGCCCCGCTACCACGCTTAGCTTAACAAGCCGGATCTGCCTCGCACTCGGGTTGCTCTTGTAGGTATCCGCCGTAGTACGATAGGCCCAAGAGCTTCACCAAGTTCGCCACTTTGACGTTATGATCCCGGCGTCAATTAGAGCCTGGATACTGTCTTTAAGGACAAAATAACTTTTGATAGGATGATGGACCCTCCTGTGGTATGCACAAGATTTAGATCTCAAGTCTTGTCAGCCTCCTCCTGATTTGTAATAGGTGGCAACTTAATTTTGTTGCTATCAAGGAGGTGCTTAAAAATAATCGGAACTTCTTCATCTCTGAAAGAGTATGTCCCATGAAATTCTGATTTAGAAGCTTTTTGTTGCTCCCGAGGTTGTTGGCGTGGTCGTAATTGCGACGTTTGATTTACGTCAACAGTAGCCACAGATGCCTTTCCTCTATTGCGAGAGGCAAAATTTACTCGAGGGTCACCATCTTTTCGCCTCTTCAGCTTTCTTCCTTTTGAGGAAACGCTCGCTTGTTCTCCTCAGATTTTCGTGATCTTTCCATGTAGTTGGTGGACTAACCCCATGACTTCCAACAGATCAATGGAGAGATTATTGTGGCACGCCCGCAATATGAATTCCTCTGATTGATCTTTGCGCTTTATGGCCTTATTATGAAGCGCTTAACTAAACAAATAATCGCCTCTCCACTCTTCTCGCTTTTCATCCAAGAGGGTTCCAATCGAGACTTCTGTCTTCATCGAAAAAGTTATTGAGAAACTAATTTTCCATGTCATCCCAAAGAAGCATGCTCCCAGCTTTGAGTCTTCGATACCAATCAAGGCACCGAAGGGTACCGACGAATGACCGAACCATCAAAGGCTCGCTTTCCGAGATCACCCCCAAATGTGATTTGAAGTAAATCGTGTTGTGTAGGTGACCCTCTCCGCCAAATGGCGGAAGTTGATCAAATTGAATTTCGGGCGGTAGGGATTGAATCCCACTCTCTAGGATACTGACACGGATACCGCCCTTTGACTTCCTCGTATGACATCAAAGTATTGATTTTATCTTCAAGCTCTTTCATCTTTTCGCCATCATCCTCCCCTTGTTTTGGATTACTTCCAATAGGAAGAATTGGACCATTTCCACCTTGAGCACCGATGTTTCTTTAGAGATTGATCGGTAAATGTGTTCATCTATTTCTCGATCACTATCATCTACATGATGGGTAACATGGTGACTGGATCCACCGGGTCGATTAAATTCGGTTGGTCAACTTTAACTTTGCAATTCCCTCATCTGTTGCATGGCTAGCTCCATCTCCGCTTTCATTTCGCCCTAAGATCCTCCGTTGTTTAGCTAGGGCCTCCTGTAACATTTGAGCTAGGGTTTCGTGGGTAATTGCAAAGCTTCTCGGGATGGCGACCAACACTTGACATTGTGTCATCGGAAGCTATCGCCCGGTGGTGTCGGAAGCTTCGCCTTCGATGACTCTCCTCATGCATCCTTCTATAGTCGATGCTGGGTAGCTCGCAATTGCAACCGAGACATTCTCGAGAAATCGAGACCGACCTTTCCTCCGTGAGTGAAGTTAGGATCAGATCCGTCGCCGTCCTTTCCCTTTGTTCACCATGTTGATAGTCACTTCGAAACTCATCAAATTGATGGATGATCTCCTTCTTCTTCGACGCCGCCTTGACTCGCTTCAGATCTTCCGCCGACAGGAAAGCCGCCAATACCGAAGCTCTTTGTGGGTGAGCGCTCAACTCGTAATGTGCACATCCCGAGGATATTGCCTTAATCAATTTTGCACACGAGCAAGAACAATCTATTTCATCGATCATCCTCTTTCGTGTTGCCACCCCTACCGATGATATGGTTGGTGTGGGTTATTGTAAGTAACATTTCCACCCCCGTGTAACTCGTTCTTGACCGAGGACAAGTCTTCTTTGGGGCATCGACTATTGGAAGTTGCTTCGCATGAATAATAAGCGCTTGATCGCTTTGGTGACTTTGCTAATCACACGCTTCGCTTTGTCTTTATCGCCAGACTCACGGACCCCTTAGGGATACTCAAACGAGACGAACGGGAACTCTTTCAGTTTGGTATGCGTCAGATGGCTCGGCACATTTCTGAACATCATTTAGAATTTGGGTACGGCCCCCAACCTATCGTTGTTTATGAATCGGGTGACCCAAACGTTTCATTACTAGTGTTTTGACTTTAGTTCTCGATGGTGGACCAAGGCGACTGAACACCGAAGTTAAAGGCTTCTCAGTTGATGGATCAGCAAGAGAGTCGCGCGAACGAGTCGAAGAAGAACTTCTGGCCGAGACAAATGGGGTGTCTCGCTAAGAGGTTTGGGCCGCCAGTTGTAGTGCCACGGTGTGGGCGCGCAGCTCGGCTGTCGCGTTCGGCGCGGCCGTTCATAGCGGGCGCCGGGTAGCTTTGACTGCCATAGCTGGCGACGCTGCCGTCTTGAGCATTACGCGAAAGTTTCTGGTCCTCGCGTGCGGACTTCGGGGTCCATACTTGGCGATTTTGAGTCGATTGCTGGGTTGATTTTGACTCTCGCGCCTTGCGTATGATAGCACGTGCACGAGCAGTGCGTGCGCGACGTCTCTGGGCACATTCCTTCTTCGTCAAACGAGTCCTTTTGACAAGAACTCATTCTTCCTTGGCAGGAGTGCTGAGGGGTTGAGAGGCTGCAGTTTGTTGATGCCTGTGATTACGCGAGTTCGCATGATAGTGAACTCCATCCGTCGACTCCAGGGCCTTGGGTAATTGACGAGCCATCTTTTGACGTCGTCTTTGGCGAGCCCTCTTTGACAGAGTTGTTGAGATCCTGTTGATTGACTCTTTCTTCTGAAATGAGTCAATTTGAATAGAGCTCCCGACTTTGTAGCTGGTCGGGGTGTTGTTGCAAGGGCAATCGCCCGCCATAAGTGAGCAAGAGTTATTGCGACTACTTACGTAACTAACCTCCTCTTTGAGATGAAATCCTCTTATGCTTGCGGGGCGAGGAGGATTTCAATGATGATGAGGAGAGATATTCTGCAAACTTGGCTTGATCGAAGTAGTAGTCCAATCCATCGACCATGAGGTTGGCTTGATCGCTGCAGGGCTGCGACACGATAGTCTCAGCATTGAGACTATTGGCTCCCACTGTGGTCGCCATCGTGTTTTGTTCGAAAATGATGTTCTTTACAGTTTTCATTTCAAAACATTTCAAAGTGAAAACAATTAAAGGGTTACACGTGCAACTCTTTCTTTTACAAAGAAACTGAATCACTCTCTAACAAACTCGAACAGAAGAGACTACACGCGTAGCTCTCCTGCTTTTGTGGGTCTTTGCCTGTGCCGGGGACGCGTTGTCCGTGGACCACCGCGCAACGATCGTCAAGTCGACGGAATATAGTTAATGCTTCGCTAAGGAAACAAGAACTGAAGCAAATATCTTAGCTAAGTAAGATATCTACTCTTCTCAAGAATAAGTCAAAGCTTAAACTCGAGGAATCTCCACGTGGATTGTGTTCTTGAACTTTGGAAGTTTGGATTCTCTCTTTGCAAAAGCTCAGATTTGTGATCTCCAATCACGATCCCCTTCCCAAGTGGATGTAGGGAAGTATTTATAGCCTTTGGGGCGCCACATCCGAAAAGGACACGAGTCATCAAGTGTCCAAAATCAGAGGGCGCGACAAGATTGACTACCGCCAAGATAGAACTGCGGCAGCTGGCCGGGCGCCGACAAGCAGTTGATCGCCGCTACCTAAAAGGAGATGTCTCCCATCGTTGTAACGGCTTTCCTCCATTTTAGGCACGATTAAATGCCCTAATTTCACGCTTAGTGGGCGATTTTCAGCGTAACCGCCACTAACGTATCGAACGCCTCTTTACGCTGAAAAGTCCAAGGCCCCACAAGCATTAATTTGAACGCTTCAAGAGCACGCAGTTAGACGTTTTGGTGTCTCTCATCGGCGACATTAAAGTAGGTGTTCGCCAATGGCGAGACAATAAGGTGTCGCGCCAATAGCGACAAGAAGGTGTTCGCCAATGGCAGACACAACAAGGTGTCGCGATGGCGAGACACAATAGGTGTCTCGGGCATTGGTTTCACCCTGTAATTGACTTCCTGAGACTTTGACGACGTTGTCCTTCGATCTTCTCATAATTTAGTCATATTTGAGGTTCTTCAGCAATTTTTGATGCCTACAGGCGGTACCAATTGAAGGCAGCTCCTCGAAGAGTGCCAACGAATGACCGAACCATCAAGGGTTCGTTACCGGAAATAACCCCCAGGTGGGACTTGAAGTAGATCAAATGCTGAGTGGGTGAGCACTTCCCGTCGAACGGCGTAAAGTTTATTAGATTGAACTTCATCAGATACAGGATTGATTCCCATTCCCTTGGGTACGGACACGGTATACCCGTCTTCATTACCTTTTTGGGCGGAAATCAAAGTGTTGATCTTACTCTCGAGGTCCTTTATCTTTTCATTCTCACCTACGAATCTGTTCGGGTGATTTTGAGGAGGGACGACAGTGTTACCGTTGGCGTTCTCGAGGCTACCTCCCGTATTCTGTTTATTAGAGGTATCATCGGCGTTACGGTCTTCATCCCTGTCCGTGTCGCTGTCTGTTTGGTTGACGTTATTGCGATGACTTGATTCACCCTGGCGATTCGTTAGTGCTTGGATTTGCTAGCCATGCATCTCTCTCATTTGCTGCACGGCCATCTCCATCTCGAACTTGAAATTATCCTTTTGCTTGGCCATAGCCTCTTCAAGCATCTTGGTCACTTGTTCTGCACTGATCATGAATGCCTCCCGGGATTGTCCCGCGCTGGAAACCGTATCATCAGAAATAATTGCAGAGCCAGCGTCCGGTACTTCATCATCTGAGGGTAACCCCCTCTGAACTCTACCATAGTTAGGTCGTCTGATAGTCCCGGACCGCAACCGGGTCATTCGTTGAGATACCCCGGGAATGGCACGTGACGACGCCCCTTTGCTAGTCACGTTGATGGTGACTTTTGACAATTCATCGCCTTGAGGCACCGATCTTCTTTCGCGGAAGCGCCTCGACCTGGTTTTTGCATTTTGGTGCCAAGCCTATCAAAGACCTACACCTTCTCCGGAGCTGTCTTGGTGCAGTTGCATTCTGACAACACCGCCCTTATCAGCCTGGAACACATACAATGTGTGTTCGGCTCTGGGGAACTCCTTTTTTGAGATTTACTCGTACCCCCAGCACGATAGTACAACTCATCGGCATGAATGCTGGAGCAACCCATCGTGTGTTTGCACGACATCTCAGGTATAATGCCATCGTCATCAGACAAAAATATTTCCTTTTGAGGATTAACCGCGTTATCAGAGCTTTTAAAAGTTACTCATCTCAACGTTCGCCCTTGCGGGTGTGAAGTTTTGACGGGCTCTTGAACCTCAATCCACAGCCCGGTGCGAGCAGCTACAGGACTCTTCCTGTCGTGGTGGAGGTGGATGCGACCCCCAGTACTATGAGTTGACTTGGACCTCTTCAACGGGCCCAAACGTTCCTTAATCGGAATTTTGCCTCGATCCTCGTGCAACGGACCGAGGCACTCTAATACTATTTTCTTGCTTCGGGGTAAGCCAGCGAGATCGACCGAAGCGGGAACAGAGTTAGACGGTGATTTGGATGTGGTCACCAGAGGTGGAATCGGTACTGGGGTGACCTTTCTTTGATTCGGGCTGTCCTGTAGCAGTCGAGCCTTAGTCGAATCAGCCTGAGGTTGCTGATCCTTAATTGACGCTTCTGCCCTTGTCCGAATCGTTGTTCCGGATTTGGGCCTCCAAACTTGTCGCATCTTTGGCGGCTTCTTGGCCACTTCCTCTTTCTTCAACATTCGGGCCTCTTGAACTAGAGCCCGTGCATGTGCAAGCAGTGCGCGGTGCTTTCGGATGCGCTCTTCAAGCGTTGAACGGTTCCGTGTGACGCGGACCCATTCACTTGTTAACAGCTTGGAGGCGCTGTCAACCATCTGTTGTTGAGGCCTTTGACCTCTTCTGAACTTGAGATCCGTCTCATAGCGGATCCCATCAGTCAATTCCAGGGCCTTGGCGAACTGACGCGCTAGGCATTGGCGTCGCCTCTGGCGGGCTCTCTTTGAGAGAGTCGGCACGCCATCGGCGGTCATCTCCTGTACAGAGGAGTTTAGATCTATAGATCCGGCCATCTTTGATGCCGGAGGGACGCTGCTTGCTGCAACTTCGGCAGCAGCGGGGTTGGAATACTCTCCTTGAGATTCCGGATCCGAGGACTAGCGGATCTTCCTTGCAGCGGAGATCTTCCTGGACTTGTGGGGGGAGGACGATCTGGACAAGGATGATAGATACTCCTCGAACTTTTGTTGGTCGAACTCATATTCGACCTCCTCTTCAGTGAGATCGTTGGCTCCCACTGTGGTCGCTAGCTTGTTCGCGGGAAAAGTTGGTTCGATCTTCATTGCTGAACTCATTACAGCTTTATGCTTTTACAAATGAATCTAAAATTTCGTCTTTTTATAAGACTCGGTTACAATGAAAATCAAAGAAAAATTATAACTTTTTTCTTTAAACAAACGCAGGACCCTGTTTATCGGACTCACGCTGCGTGGGATCTTTGCATGTTAGGGTTAATCCGTGGACGCCGGCGTGATATGATCCGGTGAAAGATCTAGATCTACACGATCAAGGGGATTATTTCACGAAGGAAATAATCGCCGAAGTGAATGAAATCGACCAAGCGAGATCACCACTCTTCTCGGGATCAAAACGAAGTTTGATCCGGAGGAATCATGTGTAGATCGGATCTAAGATCTCTCAAACTCTTCACTTTGTGCCGACGGGTTCGCCAAAATCTCAGATCTCGTGCAAAAGTTCAGATCTCTCATCCAAAAGTCTCTCCTTTCTTCATCAAAAGTTCAGATCTTGATCCGGCAGAGCTTAAGCTTCTTGTCAAAAATCCGGATCCTAAAAAATGAGACCCCCCTCCTCTATTTATAGCCTTGAAAAGCGGATGAAGCGGGTCGGGTTGGAAAAAGCCCGCCTAGCCACCTCTTGGTGGCTCGGCTTTGGCCGAGCCACTAGGGGGTGGCTCGGCCACCTCCTAGGGTGGCTCGGCCACCGAGTCATCTTGGGGTGGCTCGGTTTTGGCCGAGCCACCTTGGGGTGGCTTGGCCACCGAGCCACCTTGGGGTGGCTCGGCTTTCGCCGAGCCCCTAAGGGTGCTTTCGACTTTTTTCGCCGCTCGAAGTCCGAATTTGATTGATCCCGTCGATATTTGCTGACCTGAAGGTTCAGAATTGGGTTTATCCCATCGCTCGCATGTGGTTCGTCGCTTCATTGACTTGCACGCTTTACCGACTCGCTTCATGCGTTTCGTCGACTCGCTTCATGCGTTTGCATCGCGGTCACTGGTTATTACGTCGTCGATGGCTCGTTGATCGTCAACTCATTATCACGAGTCATGTTCGGGGACTTATAGGCAATTTTCAACGCCTACAAGCATCTATAAGATCCAACCCGAGTAATGAGCCAGCCATCCCGACTCGCGATTCAAATCCGAGTTGAAGGCACAACCGACTCGGATCCTATCAAGATGCCCGACTCCGAGATGTACTCATCTATTGTGATGCGACAATTTCCAAAAAAAAAGTTGTAATTATTAGTGATTAATAATAAAGAATTTATTTTTGGGAAAATTGTGTCAAGGCCCCAAAAGCAAAAACTTCATGTGACCAGCCCCCTCCAACTTTCCCCATGTGTTTGACCCTCCATGATTGCCCCAATTTGTGTCCCACCCTTTTTAGTCATCATTGCATGCCAACTAAGCATGGAGAGAGAAAGATATAAAAACCCGTAATACCCTTTACTTCTCTTTTTCCTCCTCTCATCCGCTTTCATTCATTCCTCCTTCTCCTTCTCCTTTCATAACTGACGATCCATCATCTCCACGCATCTTCCGCTCCTCACGCCACCTGTTCATCGCCTTCACGCATATGCGGAATATTATTCATCAATGCTTCAAACAGTTCATTCCATTCCATTCTCCTCGCCTTCGCCAGTTCTTAAAGTCCCACGCCGTCGAGGAGCAAGAATATTTGCTCAGTTCGATCTTCACTAGCTGAACTAACATGCAGCGTTTACTTAACGACGCCAAAGGAAATAGAATTAACATGAAGCGTAATAGAATTAACATGCAAAGGAAATAGAATTAACATGCAACCTAATAGAATTAACATGAAGTGAGATTGAATTAACATGAAGCGAGAATAGAATTAACATGAAGTTGAATAGAATTAACATGCAATAGAATAGAATTAACATGAAGTTGAATAGAATTAACATGCAATAGAATAGAATTAACATGAAGTGAGATTGAATTAACATGAAGTGGAATAGAATTAACATGCGGTAAAATAGAATTAACATGCGATGAAACTAACATGAACCTCAAGATTCTTGTTAAATTCAATTTGATTCATGTTAAGTCTAATTTAATTCAATTAAAAATGCCAAAATGCCCTTATCTCCTCCATATTCTTGCATGTTAAGTCTAAAAATAAGTCTAATTAGACTAAACATGAACCATGTTAAGTCTATTCCAACTTATTTTTAAGTCTAATTTCATGTTAAATTTAATTTAATTTATGTTAAGTCTAATTTAATTCAATTAAAATAAAACAAAATAAGTTGAAAATAGACTTAACATGAAACATGTTAAGTCTATTTCAACTTATTTTTAAGTCTAATTTCATGTTAAATTTAATTTATTTATGTTAAGTCTAATTTAATTCAATTAAAATAAAACAAAATAAGTTGAAAATAGATTCATGTTAAGTCTCATTCGACTTGTTTTAGACTTAACATGCAAGAATATGGAGGAGATAAGGGCATTTTAGCTTTTAATTGAATTAAATTAGACTTAACATGAATCAAATTGAATTTAACAAGAATATCGAGGTTCATGTTAGTTTCAATCGCATGTTAATTCTATTCAACTTCATGTTAATTTATTCCACTTCATGTTAATTCATTCACTTCATGTTAATTCTATTCTGTTGCATGTTAATTCTATTTTCAACCCTAAAATAGAATTAACATGCAAAGGAAATAGAATTAACATGCCCAAATAGAATTAACATGCACCAATAGAATTAACATGAAGTGGAATAGAATTAACATGCAAAGGAAATAGAATTAACCCCAAGTTGAAAACTAACATGAACCTCAAGATTCTTGTTAAATTCAATTTGATTCATGTTAAGTCTAATTTAATTCAATTAAAAATGCCAAAATGCCCTTATCTCCTCCATATTCTTGCATGTTAAGTCTAAAACAAGTCTAATGAGACTTAACATGAATCTATTTTCAACTTATTTTTTGTTTTTATTTTTAATTGAATTAAATTAGACTTAACATGAATTAAATTGAATTAACATGAAATTAGACTTAAAAATAAGTTGAAATAGACTTAACATGTTTCATGTTAAGTCTATTTCAACTTATTTTTATTTTTATTTTTAATTGAATTAAATTAGACTTAACATGAATTAAATTGAATTAACATGAAATTAGACTTAAAAATAAGTTGAAATAGACTTAACATGGTTCATGTTAAGTCTCATTCTAATTTGTTTTAGACTTAACATGCAAGAATATGGAGGAGATAAGGGCATTTTAATTGAATTAATTAGACTTAACATGAATCAAATTGAATTTAACAAGAATATCGAGGTTCATGTTAGTTTCAATCGCATGTTAATTCTATTTTAATCGCATGTTAATTCTATTCCACTTCATGTTAATTCAATTCACTTCATGTTAATTCTATTCTGTTGCATGTTAATTCTATTTTCAACCGAAAATAGAATTAACATGAAGTGGAATAGAATTAACATGCAATAGAATAGAATTAACATGCAACCTAATAGAATTAACATGAAGTGGAATAGAATTAACATGAAGCGAGAATAGAATTAACATGCGATGAAACTAACATGAACCTCAAGATTCTTGTTAAATTCAATTTGATTCATGTTAAGTCTATTTAATTCAATTAAAAATGCCAAAATGCCTTATCTCCTCCATATTCTTGCATGT